>CM060656.1:656513-722225 GCA_030686955.1 Odontamblyopus rebecca | reverse complement strand
CTAGAGTTATATTGAAGACTGTTTAAAGCAGACTGTGCTTGTGTGAGCTCTAGAGTTATACTGAAGACTGTTTAAAGCAGACTGTGCTTGTGTGAGCTCTAGAGTTATACTGAAAACTGTTTAAAGCAGACTGTGCTTGTGTGAGCTCTAGAGTTATATTGAAGACTGTTTAAAGCAGACTGTGCTTGTGTGTGCTCTAGAGTTATATTGAAGACTGTTTAAAGCAGACTGTGCTTGTGTGTGCTCTAGAGTTATATTCAAAACTGTTTAAAGCAGACTGTGCTTGTGTGAGCTCTAGAGTTATATTGAAGACTGTTTAAAGCAGACTGTGCTTGTGTGAGCTCTAGAGTTATACTGAAGACTGTTTAAAGCAGACTGTGCTTGTGTGTGCTCTAGAGTTATATTGAAGACTGTTTAAAGCAGACTGTGCTTGTGTGAGCTCTAGAGTTATACTGAAGACTGTTTAAAGCAGACTGTGCTTGTGTGAGCTCTAGAGTTATACTGAAGACTGTTTAAAGCAGACTGTGCTTGTGTGAGCTCTAGAGTTATACTGAAGACTGTTTAAAGCAGACTGTGCTTGTGTGTGCTCTAGAGTTATACTGAAGACTGTTTAAAGCAGACTGTGCTTGTGTGTGCTCTAGAGTTATATTGAAGACTGTTTAAAGCAGACTGTGCTTGTGTGTGCTCTAGAGTTATACTGAAGACTGTTTAAAGCAGACTGTGCTTGTGTGTGCTCTAGAGTTATATTGAAGACTGTTTAAAGCAGACTGTGCTTGTGTGTGCTCTAGAGTTATATTGAAGACTGTTTAAAGCAGACTGTGCTTGTGTGTGCTCTAGAGTTATATTGAAGACTGTTTAAAGCAGACTGTGCTTGTGTGTGCTCTAGAGTTATATTGAAGACTGTTTAAAGCAGACTGTGCTTGTGTGAGCTCTAGAGTTATATTGAAGACTGTTTAAAGCAGACTGTGCTTGTGTGAGCTCTAGAGTTATATTGAAGACTGTTTAAAGCAGACTGTGCTTGTGTGAGCTCTAGAGTTATATTGAAGACTGTTTAAAGCAGACTGTGCTTGTGTGAGCTCTAGAGTTATACTGAAGACTGTTTAAAGCAGACTGTGCTTGTGTGTGCTCTAGAGTTATATTGAAGACTGTTTAAAGCAGACTGTGCTTGTGTGAGCTCTAGAGTTATACTGAAAACTGTTTAAAGCAGACTGTGCTTGTGTGAGCTCTAGAGTTATACTGAAGACTGTTTAAAGCAGACTGTGCTTGTGTGAGCTCTAGAGTTATACTGAAGACTGTTTAAAGCAGACTGTGCTTGTGTGAGCTCTAGAGTTATATTGAAGACTGTTTAAAGCAGACTGTGCTTGTGTGTGCTCTAGAGTTATATTGAAGACTGTTTAAAGCAGACTGTGCTTGTGTGAGCTCTAGAGTTATATTGAAGACTGTTTAAAGCAGACTGTGCTTGTGTGAGCTCTAGAGTTATATTGAAGACTGTTTAAAGCAGACTGTGCTTGTGTGAGCTCTAGAGTTATACTGAAGACTGTTTAAAGCAGACTGTGCTTGTGTGAGCTCTAGAGTTATATTGAAGACTGTTTAAAGCAGACTGTGCTTGTGTGAGCTCTAGAGTTATACTGAAGACTGTTTAAAGCAGACTGTGCTTGTGTGTGCTCTAGAGTTATATTGAAGACTGTTTAAAGCAGACTGTGCTTGTGTGTGCTCTAGAGTTATATTGAAGACTGTTTAAAGCAGACTGTGCTTGTGTGTGCTCTAGAGTTATATTGAAGACTGTTTAAAGCAGACTGTGCTTGTGTGAGCTCTAGAGTTATACTGAAGACTGTTTAAAGCAGACTGTGCTTGTGTGTGCTCTAGAGTTATATTGAAGACTGTTTAAAGCAGACTGTGCTTGTGTGTGCTCTAGAGTTATATTGAAGACTGTTTAAAGCAGACTGTGCTTGTGTGAGCTCTAGAGTTATATTGAAGACTGTTTAAAGCA
This sequence comes from Odontamblyopus rebecca, assembly GCA_030686955.1. Taxonomy (NCBI): domain Eukaryota; kingdom Metazoa; phylum Chordata; class Actinopteri; order Gobiiformes; family Gobiidae; genus Odontamblyopus; species Odontamblyopus rebecca. The sequence goes on along the minus strand of CM060656.1, from coordinate 720,235 downwards.
GACTGTGCTTGTGTGTGCTCTAGAGTTATATTGAAGACTGTTTAAAGCAGACTGTGCTTGTGTGTGCTCTAGAGTTATATTGAAGACTGTTTAAAGCAGACTGTGCTTGTGTGAGCTCTAGAGTTATACTGAAGACTGTTTAAAGCAGACTGTGCTTGTGTGAGCTCTAGAGTTATACTGAAGACTGTTTAAAGCAGACTGTGCTTGTGTGAGCTCTAGAGTTATATTGAAGACTGTTTAAAGCAGACTGTGCTTGTGTGAGCTCTAGAGTTATACTGAAGACTGTTTAAAGCAGACTGTGCTTGTGTGTGCTCTAGAGTTATATTGAAGACTGTTTAAAGCAGACTGTGCTTGTGTGTGCTCTAGAGTTATATTGAAGACTGTTTAAAGCAGACTGTGCTTGTGTGAGCTCTAGAGTTATACTGAAGACTGTTTAAAGCAGACTGTGCTTGTGTGAGCTCTAGAGTTATATTGAAGACTGTTTAAAGCAGACTGTGCTTGTGTGTGCTCTAGAGTTATATTGAAGACTGTTTAAAGCAGACTGTGCTTGTGTGTGCTCTAGAGTTATATTGAAGACTGTTTAAAGCAGACTGTGCTTGTGTGTGCTCTAGAGTTATACTGAAGACTGTTTAAAGCAGACTGTGCTTGTGTGAGCTCTAGAGTTATATTGAAGACTGTTTAAAGCAGACTGTGCTTGTGTGTGCTCTAGAGTTATACTGAAGACTGTTTAAAGCAGACTGTGCTTGTGTGAGCTCTAGAGTTATATTGAAGACTGTTTAAAGCAGACTGTGCTTGTGTGAGCTCTAGAGTTATATTGAAGACTGTTTAAAGCAGACTGTGCTTGTGTGTGCTCTAGAGTTATATTGAAGACTGTTTAAAGCAGACTGTGCTTGTGTGTGCTCTAGAGTTATATTGAAGACTGTTTAAAGCAGACTGTGCTTGTGTGTGCTCTAGAGTTATATTGAAGACTGTTTAAAGCAGACTGTGCTTGTGTGTGCTCTAGAGTTATACTGAAGACTGTTTAAAGCAGACTGTGCTTGTGTGTGCTCTAGAGTTATATTGAAGACTGTTTAAAGCAGACTGTGCTTGTGTGAGCTCTAGAGTTATACTGAAGACTGTTTAAAGCAGACTGTGCTTGTGTGAGCTCTAGAGTTATATTGAAGACTGTTTAAAGCAGACTGTGCTTGTGTGTGCTCTAGAGTTATACTGAAGACTGTTTAAAGCAGACTGTGCTTGTGTGAGCTCTAGAGTTATATTGAAGACTGTTTAAAGCAGACTGTGCTTGTGTGAGCTCTAGAGTTATATTGAAGACTGTTTAAAGCAGACTGTGCTTGTGTGTGCTCTAGAGTTATATTGAAGACTGTTTAAAGCAGACTGTGCTTGTGTGTGCTCTAGAGTTATATTGAAGACTGTTTAAAGCAGACTGTGCTTGTGTGAGCTCTAGAGTTATACTGAAGACTGTTTAAAGCAGACTGTGCTTGTGTGAGCTCTAGAGTTATATTGAAGACTGTTTAAAGCAGACTGTGCTTGTGTGAGCTCTAGAGTTATACTGAAGACTGTTTAAAGCAGACTGTGCTTGTGTGAGCTCTAGAGTTATATTGAAGACTGTTTAAAGCAGACTGTGCTTGTGTGAGCTCTAGAGTTATATTGAAGACTGTTTAAAGCAGACTGTGCTTGTGTGTGCTCTAGAGTTATATTGAAGACTGTTTAAAGCAGACTGTGCTTGTGTGTGCTCTAGAGTTATACTGAAGACTGTTTAAAGCAGACTGTGCTTGTGTGTGCTCTAGAGTTATACTGAAGACTGTTTAAAGCAGACTGTGCTTGTGTGAGCTCTAGAGTTATACTGAAGACTGTTTAAAGCAGACTGTGCTTGTGTGAGCTCTAGAGTTATATTGAAGACTGTTTAAAGCAGACTGTGCTTGTGTGTGCTCTAGAGTTATATTGAAGACTGTTTAAAGCAGACTGTGCTTGTGTGTGCTCTAGAGTTATATTGAAGACTGTTTAAAGCAGACTGTGCTTGTGTGAGCTCTAGAGTTATATTGAAGACTGTTTAAAGCAGACTGTGCTTGTGTGAGCTCTAGAGTTATATTGAAGACTGTTTAAAGCAGACTGTGCTTGTGTGAGCTCTAGAGTTATACTGAAGACTGTTTAAAGCAGACTGTGCTTGTGTGTGCTCTAGAGTTATACTGAAGACTGTTTAAAGCAGACTGTGCTTGTGTGTGCTCTAGAGTTATATTGAAGACTGTTTAAAGCAGACTGTGCTTGTGTGAGCTCTAGAGTTATATTGAAGACTGTTTAAAGCAGACTGTGCTTGTGTGAGCTCTAGAGTTATACTGAAGACTGTTTAAAGCAGACTGTGCTTGTGTGTGCTCTAGAGTTATATTGAAGACTGTTTAAAGCAGACTGTGCTTGTGTGAGCTCTAGAGTTATACTGAAGACTGTTTAAAGCAGACTGTGCTTGTGTGAGCTCTAGAGTTATACTGAAGACTGTTTAAAGCAGACTGTGCTTGTGTGTGCTCTAGAGTTATATTGAAGACTGTTTAAAGCAGACTGTGCTTGTGTGTGCTCTAGAGTTATATTGAAGACTGTTTAAAGCAGACTGTGCTTGTGTGTGCTCTAGAGTTATATTGAAGACTGTTTAAAGCAGACTGTGCTTGTGTGAGCTCTAGAGTTATACTGAAGACTGTTTAAAGCAGACTGTGCTTGTGTGAGCTCTAGAGTTATATTGAAGACTGTTTAAAGCAGACTGTGCTTGTGTGAGCTCTAGAGTTATACTGAAGACTGTTTAAAGCAGACTGTGCTTGTGTGTGCTCTAGAGTTATACTGAAGACTGTTTAAAGCAGACTGTGCTTGTGTGAGCTCTAGAGTTATATTGAAGACTGTTTAAAGCAGACTGTGCTTGTGTGAGCTCTAGAGTTATATTGAAGACTGTTTAAAGCAGACTGTGCTTGTGTGTGCTCTAGAGTTATATTGAAGACTGTTTAAAGCAGACTGTGCTTGTGTGTGCTCTAGAGTTATACTGAAGACTGTTTAAAGCAGACTGTGCTTGTGTGAGCTCTAGAGTTATATTGAAGACTGTTTAAAGCAGACTGTGCTTGTGTGTGCTCTAGAGTTATACTGAAGACTGTTTAAAGCAGACTGTGCTTGTGTGAGCTCTAGAGTTATATTGAAGACTGTTTAAAGCAGACTGTGCTTGTGTGTGCTCTAGAGTTATATTGAAGACTGTTTAAAGCAGACTGTGCTTGTGTGTGCTCTAGAGTTATATTGAAGACTGTTTAAAGCAGACTGTGCTTGTGTGTGCTCTAGAGTTATATTGAAGACTGTTTAAAGCAGACTGTGCTTGTGTGTGCTCTAGAGTTATATTGAAGACTGTTTAAAGCAGACTGTGCTTGTGTGAGCTCTAGAGTTATATTGAAGACTGTTTAAAGCAGACTGTGCTTGTGTGTGCTCTAGAGTTATATTGAAGACTGTTTAAAGCAGACTGTGCTTGTGTGAGCTCTAGAGTTATACTGAAGACTGTTTAAAGCAGACTGTGCTTGTGTGTGCTCTAGAGTTATATTGAAGACTGTTTAAAGCAGACTGTGCTTGTGTGAGCTCTAGAGTTATACTGAAGACTGTTTAAAGCAGACTGTGCTTGTGTGAGCTCTAGAGTTATACTGAAGACTGTTTAAAGCAGACTGTGCTTGTGTGTGCTCTAGAGTTATATTGAAGACTGTTTAAAGCAGACTGTGCTTGTGTGAGCTCTAGAGTTATATTGAAGACTGTTTAAAGCAGACTGTGCTTGTGTGTGCTCTAGAGTTATATTGAAGACTGTTTAAAGCAGACTGTGCTTGTGTGTGCTCTAGAGTTATATTGAAGACTGTTTAAAGCAGACTGTGCTTGTGTGAGCTCTAGAGTTATATTGAAGACTGTTTAAAGCAGACTGTGCTTGTGTGAGCTCTAGAGTTATACTGAAGACTGTTTAAAGCAGACTGTGCTTGTGTGAGCTCTAGAGTTATATTGAAGACTGTTTAAAGCAGACTGTGCTTGTGTGAGCTCTAGAGTTATATTGAAGACTGTTTAAAGCAGACTGTGCTTGTGTGTGCTCTAGAGTTATACTGAAGACTGTTTAAAGCAGACTGTGCTTGTGTGTGCTCTAGAGTTATATTGAAGACTGTTTAAAGCAGACTGTGCTTGTGTGTGCTCTAGAGTTATATTGAAGACTGTTTAAAGCAGACTGTGCTTGTGTGAGCTCTAGAGTTATATTGAAGACTGTTTAAAGCAGACTGTGCTTGTGTGTGCTCTAGAGTTATATTGAAGACTGTTTAAAGCAGACTGTGCTTGTGTGAGCTCTAGAGTTATATTGAAGACTGTTTAAAGCAGACTGTGCTTGTGTGAGCTCTAGAGTTATATTGAAGACTGTTTAAAGCAGACTGTGCTTGTGTGAGCTCTAGAGTTATATTGAAGACTGTTTAAAGCAGACTGTGCTTGTGTGTGCTCTAGAGTTATATTGAAGACTGTTTAAAGCAGACTGTGCTTGTGTGAGCTCTAGAGTTATATTGAAGACTGTTTAAAGCAGACTGTGCTTGTGTGTGCTCTAGAGTTATACTGAAGACTGTTTAAAGCAGACTGTGCTTGTGTGTGCTCTAGAGTTATATTGAAGACTGTTTAAAGCAGACTGTGCTTGTGTGTGCTCTAGAGTTATATTGAAGACTGTTTAAAGCAGACTGTGCTTGTGTGTGCTCTAGAGTTATACTGAAGACTGTTTAAAGCAGACTGTGCTTGTGTGAGCTCTAGAGTTATATTGAAGACTGTTTAAAGCAGACTGTGCTTGTGTGAGCTCTAGAGTTATACTGAAGACTGTTTAAAGCAGACTGTGCTTGTGTGAGCTCTAGAGTTATATTGAAGACTGTTTAAAGCAGACTGTGCTTGTGTGTGCTCTAGAGTTATATTGAAGACTGTTTAAAGCAGACTGTGCTTGTGTGTGCTCTAGAGTTATACTGAAGACTGTTTAAAGCAGACTGTGCTTGTGTGTGCTCTAGAGTTATACTGAAGACTGTTTAAAGCAGACTGTGCTTGTGTGTGCTCTAGAGTTATATTGAAGACTGTTTAAAGCAGACTGTGCTTGTGTGTGCTCTAGAGTTATACTGAAGACTGTTTAAAGCAGACTGTGCTTGTGTGAGCTCTAGAGTTATATTGAAGACTGTTTAAAGCAGACTGTGCTTGTGTGAGCTCTAGAGTTATATTGAAGACTGTTTAAAGCAGACTGTGCTTGTGTGTGCTCTAGAGTTATATTGAAGACTGTTTAAAGCAGACTGTGCTTGTGTGAGCTCTAGAGTTATACTGAAGACTGTTTAAAGCAGACTGTGCTTGTGTGAGCTCTAGAGTTATACTGAAGACTGTTTAAAGCAGACTGTGCTTGTGTGTGCTCTAGAGTTATATTGAAGACTGTTTAAAGCAGACTGTGCTTGTGTGTGCTCTAGAGTTATACTGAAGACTGTTTAAAGCAGACTGTGCTTGTGTGTGCTCTAGAGTTATATTGAAGACTGTTTAAAGCAGACTGTGCTTGTGTGAGCTCTAGAGTTATATTGAAGACTGTTTAAAGCAGACTGTGCTTGTGTGTGCTCTAGAGTTATACTGAAGACTGTTTAAAGCAGACTGTGCTTGTGTGTGCTCTAGAGTTATATTGAAGACTGTTTAAAGCAGACTGTGCTTGTGTGAGCTCTAGAGTTATATTGAAGACTGTTTAAAGCAGACTGTGCTTGTGTGTGCTCTAGAGTTATATTGAAGACTGTTTAAAGCAGACTGTGCTTGTGTGTGCTCTAGAGTTATATTGAAGACTGTTTAAAGCAGACTGTGCTTGTGTGTGCTCTAGAGTTATATTGAAGACTGTTTAAAGCAGACTGTGCTTGTGTGTGCTCTAGAGTTATACTGAAGACTGTTTAAAGCAGACTGTGCTTGTGTGAGCTCTAGAGTTATACTGAAGACTGTTTAAAGCAGACTGTGCTTGTGTGTGCTCTAGAGTTATATTGAAGACTGTTTAAAGCAGACTGTGCTTGTGTGTGCTCTAGAGTTATATTGAAGACTGTTTAAAGCAGACTGTGCTTGTGTGAGCTCTAGAGTTATATTGAAGACTGTTTAAAGCAGACTGTGCTTGTGTGTGCTCTAGAGTTATACTGAAGACTGTTTAAAGCAGACTGTGCTTGTGTGTGCTCTAGAGTTATATTGAAGACTGTTTAAAGCAGACTGTGCTTGTGTGTGCTCTAGAGTTATATTGAAGACTGTTTAAAGCAGACTGTGCTTGTGTGTGCTCTAGAGTTATATTGAAGACTGTTTAAAGCAGACTGTGCTTGTGTGAGCTCTAGAGTTATACTGAAGACTGTTTAAAGCAGACTGTGCTTGTGTGAGCTCTAGAGTTATATTGAAGACTGTTTAAAGCAGACTGTGCTTGTGTGTGCTCTAGAGTTATATTGAAGACTGTTTAAAGCAGACTGTGCTTGTGTGAGCTCTAGAGTTATACTGAAAACTGTTTAAAGCAGACTGTGCTTGTGTGAGCTCTAGAGTTATACTGAAGACTGTTTAAAGCAGACTGTGCTTGTGTGAGCTCTAGAGTTATATTGAAGACTGTTTAAAGCAGACTGTGCTTGTGTGTGCTCTAGAGTTATATTGAAGACTGTTTAAAGCAGACTGTGCTTGTGTGTGCTCTAGAGTTATATTGAAGACTGTTTAAAGCAGACTGTGCTTGTGTGAGCTCTAGAGTTATATTGAAGACTGTTTAAAGCAGACTGTGCTTGTGTGAGCTCTAGAGTTATATTGAAGACTGTTTAAAGCAGACTGTGCTTGTGTGTGCTCTAGAGTTATACTGAAGACTGTTTAAAGCAGACTGTGCTTGTGTGTGCTCTAGAGTTATACTGAAGACTGTTTAAAGCAGACTGTGCTTGTGTGAGCTCTAGAGTTATATTGAAGACTGTTTAAAGCAGACTGTGCTTGTGTGTGCTCTAGAGTTATACTGAAGACTGTTTAAAGCAGACTGTGCTTGTGTGTGCTCTAGAGTTATATTGAAGACTGTTTAAAGCAGACTGTGCTTGTGTGAGCTCTAGAGTTATACTGAAGACTGTTTAAAGCAGACTGTGCTTGTGTGTGCTCTAGAGTTATACTGAAGACTGTTTAAAGCAGACTGTGCTTGTGTGTGCTCTAGAGTTATACTGAAGACTGTTTAAAGCAGACTGTGCTTGTGTGAGCTCTAGAGTTATACTGAAGACTGTTTAAAGCAGACTGTGCTTGTGTGAGCTCTAGAGTTATATTGAAGACTGTTTAAAGCAGACTGTGCTTGTGTGAGCTCTAGAGTTATATTGAAGACTGTTTAAAGCAGACTGTGCTTGTGTGTGCTCTAGAGTTATATTGAAGACTGTTTAAAGCAGACTGTGCTTGTGTGAGCTCTAGAGTTATACTGAAGACTGTTTAAAGCAGACTGTGCTTGTGTGAGCTCTAGAGTTATACTGAAGACTGTTTAAAGCAGACTGTGCTTGTGTGTGCTCTAGAGTTATATTGAAGACTGTTTAAAGCAGACTGTGCTTGTGTGAGCTCTAGAGTTATATTGAAGACTGTTTAAAGCAGACTGTGCTTGTGTGTGCTCTAGAGTTATATTGAAGACTGTTTAAAGCAGACTGTGCTTGTGTGTGCTCTAGAGTTATATTGAAGACTGTTTAAAGCAGACTGTGCTTGTGTGTGCTCTAGAGTTATATTGAAGACTGTTTAAAGCAGACTGTGCTTGTGTGAGCTCTAGAGTTATATTGAAGACTGTTTAAAGCAGACTGTGCTTGTGTGAGCTCTAGAGTTATATTGAAGACTGTTTAAAGCAGACTGTGCTTGTGTGTGCTCTAGAGTTATATTGAAGACTGTTTAAAGCAGACTGTGCTTGTGTGTGCTCTAGAGTTATACTGAAGACTGTTTAAAGCAGACTGTGCTTGTGTGAGCTCTAGAGTTATATTGAAGACTGTTTAAAGCAGACTGTGCTTGTGTGAGCTCTAGAGTTATACTGAAGACTGTTTAAAGCAGACTGTGCTTGTGTGAGCTCTAGAGTTATACTGAAGACTGTTTAAAGCAGACTGTGCTTGTGTGAGCTCTAGAGTTATATTGAAGACTGTTTAAAGCAGACTGTGCTTGTGTGAGCTCTAGAGTTATACTGAAGACTGTTTAAAGCAGACTGTGCTTGTGTGTGCTCTAGAGTTATATTGAAGACTGTTTAAAGCAGACTGTGCTTGTGTGAGCTCTAGAGTTATACTGAAGACTGTTTAAAGCAGACTGTGCTTGTGTGAGCTCTAGAGTTATACTGAAGACTGTTTAAAGCAGACTGTGCTTGTGTGAGCTCTAGAGTTATATTGAAGACTGTTTAAAGCAGACTGTGCTTGTGTGAGCTCTAGAGTTATACTGAAGACTGTTTAAAGCAGACTGTGCTTGTGTGAGCTCTAGAGTTATACTGAAAACTGTTTAAAGCAGACTGTGCTTGTGTGTGCTCTAGAGTTATACTGAAAACTGTTTAAAGCAGACTGTGCTTGTGTGTGCTCTAGAGTTATATTGAAGACTGTTTAAAGCAGACTGTGCTTGTGTGAGCTCTAGAGTTATATTGAAGACTGTTTAAAGCAGACTGTGCTTGTGTGAGCTCTAGAGTTATACTGAAGACTGTTTAAAGCAGACTGTGCTTGTGTGTGCTCTAGAGTTATATTGAAGACTGTTTAAAGCAGACTGTGCTTGTGTGAGCTCTAGAGTTATATTGAAGACTGTTTAAAGCAGACTGTGCTTGTGTGTGCTCTAGAGTTATACTGAAGACTGTTTAAAGCAGACTGTGCTTGTGTGTGCTCTAGAGTTATATTGAAGACTGTTTAAAGCAGACTGTGCTTGTGTGAGCTCTAGAGTTATATTGAAGACTGTTTAAAGCAGACTGTGCTTGTGTGTGCTCTAGAGTTATATTGAAGACTGTTTAAAGCAGACTGTGCTTGTGTGTGCTCTAGAGTTATACTGAAGACTGTTTAAAGCAGACTGTGCTTGTGTGAGCTCTAGAGTTATATTGAAGACTGTTTAAAGCAGACTGTGCTTGTGTGTGCTCTAGAGTTATATTGAAGACTGTTTAAAGCAGACTGTGCTTGTGTGTGCTCTAGAGTTATATTGAAGACTGTTTAAAGCAGACTGTGCTTGTGTGAGCTCTAGAGTTATATTGAAGACTGTTTAAAGCAGACTGTGCTTGTGTGAGCTCTAGAGTTATACTGAAGACTGTTTAAAGCAGACTGTGCTTGTGTGAGCTCTAGAGTTATATTGAAGACTGTTTAAAGCAGACTGTGCTTGTGTGTGCTCTAGAGTTATATTGAAGACTGTTTAAAGCAGACTGTGCTTGTGTGTGCTCTAGAGTTATATTGAAGACTGTTTAAAGCAGACTGTGCTTGTGTGAGCTCTAGAGTTATATTGAAGACTGTTTAAAGCAGACTGTGCTTGTGTGAGCTCTAGAGTTATACTGAAGACTGTTTAAAGCAGACTGTGCTTGTGTGTGCTCTAGAGTTATATTGAAGACTGTTTAAAGCAGACTGTGCTTGTGTGAGCTCTAGAGTTATACTGAAGACTGTTTAAAGCAGACTGTGCTTGTGTGAGCTCTAGAGTTATACTGAAGACTGTTTAAAGCAGACTGTGCTTGTGTGAGCTCTAGAGTTATACTGAAGACTGTTTAAAGCAGACTGTGCTTGTGTGAGCTCTAGAGTTATACTGAAGACTGTTTAAAGCAGACTGTGCTTGTGTGAGCTCTAGAGTTATACTGAAGACTGTTTAAAGCAGACTGTGCTTGTGTGTGCTCTAGAGTTATATTGAAGACTGTTTAAAGCAGACTGTGCTTGTGTGAGCTCTAGAGTTATACTGAAGACTGTTTAAAGCAGACTGTGCTTGTGTGAGCTCTAGAGTTATACTGAAGACTGTTTAAAGCAGACTGTGCTTGTGTGAGCTCTAGAGTTATACTGAAGACTGTTTAAAGCAGACTGTGCTTGTGTGTGCTCTAGAGTTATACTGAAGACTGTTTAAAGCAGACTGTGCTTGTGTGTGCTCTAGAGTTATATTGAAGACTGTTTAAAGCAGACTGTGCTTGTGTGAGCTCTAGAGTTATATTGAAGACTGTTTAAAGCAGACTGTGCTTGTGTGTGCTCTAGAGTTATATTGAAGACTGTTTAAAGCAGACTGTGCTTGTGTGAGCTCTAGAGTTATATTGAAGACTGTTTAAAGCAGACTGTGCTTGTGTGAGCTCTAGAGTTATATTGAAGACTGTTTAAAGCAGACTGTGCTTGTGTGTGCTCTAGAGTTATACTGAAGACTGTTTAAAGCAGACTGTGCTTGTGTGAGCTCTAGAGTTATACTGAAGACTGTTTAAAGCAGACTGTGCTTGTGTGTGCTCTAGAGTTATATTGAGTGCAAATCATATAATCTGGACATTTTAAGTCACAGTATTGATCTAAAATGAGGTGCACTGACTTCTGCGTTAGAATAGAAAACATCATCACAACAAAGCACCACATGCCCCTCTATGGATAGTTGCACATCACACGAGAGCAGAATGTTGTTGTCTTTTTACATTTGAACCAAAATAACTATGTGTATCAGTGAGTAAGAAAATCAAACTAGAGAAAGAAGTGCAGCACAGTGGTCGTGTAGCAGTGGAGCTGAAAAAAGGGTCGATCAGCAACACTGTGTCTTAATAAGTGCTTAAAGATGACTCAAACATGCACGAATATCACTCCAAATACAACTTCAGAGAGTCAGAAAAAACGACTAGAACATGGTGAAAAGCTCTGATAGGCTTTAAAGGGCTACTATAATAATAATGCATCAGTTTTATACAGCACTTTTCTGGACACTCACAGACTCTTTACAGCATTATTCATTCACTCCAGACCCGGTGGTGTAAACTACTATTGTAGCCACAGCTGCCCTGGGGCAGACTGACGGAAGCAAGGCTCCAATCTGCACCATCGGCCCCTCCGACCACCACCATCACTCACACACACACCACTTTCATACTAGGCAATGTGGGTGATGTATCTTGCCTAAGGACACAACGACAGTTTTCATAACGGGCGCCCCCCTGTGGCACCTGGAATTCCCAGTGTCTCCATCCCAGTCCTAACCAGGCCCTGAGACCTTCTGAGATCTGAGGGATGAGGCTGTGACGAGCCGGTGTGGCCTCACTACTATGTAAACTTTTATCTGGAGGGTCTGACTCCTTCTTGTCTCCTTGGTGATATGACTGTGATATGACTCAAGTAAAGAGTTGCACTGCACACGTACGACCTGCACACATATAAGTTCTGAAAGGTTAAACATGAACCACACGATATACACACAGAACAGACTCACCAGCAGAAGCAGAAAGAACACATCTAATCCACTTACTCGTGTCCTTTAGTCAGACAGAAGCTGAAGTATCAGGGCACAAGGAGGAAGCTGTCTTTTTAGGTCTTATAGTTTATGCAAATTGTGGTTTTAATTTTCATTTCTGTAAAACGTAAACAAATGCGCAAAGCTGAATTATACACATTTTAATATCATGGTTTATTTTTCCTGGTTTATTAAATATATAATTTTTGTGCTTCCGCATTTGTAAGATTATGTCAAGAAACTAGGAAACCACCACAGGATTTGATCTTGTACACAGGGATATTCCAGTTTCTCAGTGTAAACAGCATATACCGAATACTGCCATAACCAGGATATGGCTAATGACCGGGATACTGATGTGTATGAAGACACACTCTGTGTTTCATTTGATGTTTGACTTTTTCCTGTGTTTCTGTGTAGGATGTTCACCATGGCAACGGGACCCAGGACGCTTTCTACAGTGACCCCAGGGTGCTCTACATCTCTCTGCATCGCTATGACAACGGAACCTTTTTTCCCGGCAGCGGACACCCCGATGAAGTAATACTTCTTCTGATAGTTCGACTGCTACTGATACTACTACTACTACTACTACTACTACTGCTGCTACTACTACTACTACTACTACTACTGCTGCTACTACTACTACTGCTACTACTGTAAAGGAAACCAGGTTTTTTCTTGCATGTTCATTAGTTTCTGCTAGACAAAAATACACTTGAAACAGAAATAAAGTCCAGATAATTTACTTATTCAAACATTAGAAAGCCAAACTTGTACAAGGAGTCTGTGCCGACATTCCCCTGCAGAGACTGAATATTTACGCCTATACAATTATTTTATATGCAAACTATTTTGGGAGGAGACCGTGGTTTAGACGTAGCGCCTCTTCGTTGGTGCACAGACCTCTGGGCACATCACACAGTCCAATCAGACTCCATCCGGGTGTTATCTGCAAACAACTCCTGACATCAGCCCTGTCAGTAGCACTTGTCTTATTTAGTTAGTTTGCTGTTAGATGGAATATCATATATTTGTCTTGACCTACAGTGAGTCTGTGAGTCTCACAGCTGTGATCAGAGCCTTTATCATCACATGACCTCAATAATGAAATATAGCAGCAGTTCTACAGAATAGCTAAGCCTAGTTATTTATCCTACTACTACTACTACTACTATTACTACTACTACTACTACTACTGCTACTACTACTACTACTACTACTGCTACTACTATTATTGCTGCTACTACAGCTACTATTACGACAAAACAACTACTGCTGCTACTCCTCCTATTAGTACTGCTGCCTCTACTACTACTACTACTGTACTTATATTACTAGTAATAATATCTGTACCATTAAAGTTCTAATATGTATCTTTTCTGGTGGAGGTTTCTTCTTGCTTGTTATTGGTTTTCCTGTAATGTTCCACAGTAAGGCATTAAACTTTTGCATTTCCATGGAGAAGGTGGTGAACCCACTCCCTATGAGAATGGATGTTTTGTCCAATACGAGTGTCTCCCACAGTCGCAGTGGAAGTTTTATGGATGTGTTTAATGCCATATGTGGAATTTTCCAGGCAGTATCCATGGAGACACAAAGGTGGGTGATCCTTGCCCAGAAAAGTTCCATAGTGCATCTTTAAAGTCCTATCACAAATAAATATGGCGTACCTTTTACCCTCTTCTTTAAATCTCCTCCGCACGTCATGTTTATTCTTTCCATACCTCACAGTGTTTTCTGTTCTTTTGTTTGTCCATTTTGAGTTGATTTCCAAATACCGACATGTGGTCAAAGTTACATTTTCATAACAGGATGTGCGATGTCTACTCATTTATTGAAATACACAGGAAATGACTCTGGTCTCACCCAAACGCCCCCACCACTACCCCCACCCCACCTCCTCCTCCGCCTCTTCCCCTGCAGTAATGATGGAAGGATAGAGAGTACTTTCCCATAAAACGCAGTACCTTTGGATGTGGTGAGGCCGGGTCTGGTGCGGTAAACCTCCATTAAAACTAGCAGGGGGCAACGGTCACGTCAGAGGGGTAGTAAAAGACTCCGAGGTGGCACTCACAGTCAGGAAATGTGCCCTAGCGTGGCATTACAGACACACTCTATTGTAACAGTGCATTCCATCCAGTCTCATGTGTTTGTAAAGCCTGTTTCTGCTCCACCCATCCCCTACTGATGCTTACACAGAAACTATAGAAATACAGAGGGGGACTTCTGCATATATGTCTATGGTGGAATGTTCAGCACAATGCACACATTAGCAAACACAGTAAGACAGAAAAAAATACAAATGTTATGGTCCTGTTTAGGAGTTGAACAAAAAGATGAGTGTGATGGAGTCATCGAGATGTGCATGTTTGAGAAATTTAGTGATCTCTCCCAGGCCCTATTGAAACCCTCCTAGGGATGCACCAAAGTGAAAATTTGTAGCCAAAACCGAATAAAAATTAAACACTTGGCTGAATACCGAAACCAAATATCAAATACAGTTAAGTTTTTCACAGTTATTTTTTAATATTGCATAAATAACCTAGAATAAAATTTTAGACATGTTTTTAAAATAAAGTAAATGTTTATTTAAAATTCTTTAAAAATTCCAGTAGCCTCTCCAGTAAGTGTACCAGGACGTTTTTCATTCATATTAGACTAGGCCAGGGTCAGCAACCTTAAATACCTTTAAGGTTAATGTCTTTTGGAGCGTCTCCAATTGAAAAGAAAACACCCGGAGCCACAAAACCCTTGACTCTAAAATGAGGAGAACACTGCACTTTTTTTTCACCTGTACGCTCTGTATAAAAGACTATAGTGTGCTACATTTGCAAAATCAATGAAATGCTACAGAGAATATATGTCCATTCATATATAGGGTCTGTGTGTATGACTTGCAGACGCATAATCTCTGAAAAGTTTAACATGAACCATCTCCAACGCGACAGAAGTACAGAACAGACTCAGCATGCATACTACATCCCTCTGTCACAGAAAAAACACTGAGTCATGTCCTTTAGTCCAGAAGCTGACCACATCAGCGGCACAAGGAGCAAGCAGTTTTTTTCAGTTTATGCAAATGAGGCATGTGGTTTTAAGTTTTGTTTCTGTAAAACGTAAACAAATGTGCGCAAAGCTGCATTATACACATTATTACTCATTGTCTATTTGTGTCCTCGTAGGAAAAAAAATCCAAACTTAAATTATCCACCCACAGTGAACCAAAAATGCCGATTGCTTCATTACATCACAGGGCATGACTTCCGCCGAAACCTGAATGTGGCTTTTTTTGCAATATTCAGCAATATATTTGGTTGCCGAATATTCGGTGCACCCCTACTCCTTCTGCACAATGCTCCACCCACAAGCCTACATCACCCCTGCTCCCACACAACAAAAGTATACCCTGCTCAAAAATGAAAGGAACGCTGAAAACACATCAGATCTCAGTCTGAAAAAACAAATCTGTTGGATATCTATACAAATATGCACATGCACCTCTTTTAATGGAAAGGAACAACAGGTGCCCTAGAATGGCACCAATGAGAAACCCCTGAAACAAGAATGGTTTTGCATGTGGAGGTCATTTCAAGTTTCTCCCTCTTGGTCTGGTTTTCTCCTAGTGCTGCTTTAACTGCAGTGATTATCACTTTTGGGAGTATGAGGCTGATCCTTAACTCCACAGAAGTTGCACAGATTGTCCAACTTCTCCAGCATGACATGTGCAAGGAGGTTCAATGCGTCTCCCAGCACAATGTCCAGAACATGGAGGGCATTTCAGGAGACAGGCAGATACTTGACAGCTGGACAGAAGGTCCTCAACCCATCAGCAGAACCCATATCTGCTACTTTGTGCAAGGAGTCTGCAGCAGAACCTGGAGGATGGAAGAACTGATACAACTGAATGGACCTCACGATCACTTGACTTAAACCCAATAGAACAGCTCTGGGACATTATGTTTGAGCCCATCAGATGGCACCAGGTCGCTCCTCAGACTCTACAGGAGCTCATTGATGCCCCTACACAGATCTGGGAGAACATCTCAAAAGACGCCATCGTCGTCTCATTAGGAGCATGACATGACTTCAAACATCTCTAGAAGCACGTGAGGCCACACAAGAGACTGAGAAGCATTTTGATTTGCAAAAATTGAATTTTGGCAAAATGGGAACAGCCTGCCACATCATTTCACTTGAATTTTCAGGGTGTCTATAAAATCTAAATATTATTTCCATTTATCGCCCTGTCCATATTTGTACACATATCCAACATATTGTTTTCACATTGAGGTCTGATGTGTTTTTTTGAGCCGTGTATGAACAATATACAGTTTCATGACAGCAGATGCTGACTGTGCTGTGGTCTCATTCTGAAGGGGGAGTGATTTAGCATGGGGAGACTCAGAGGACCCCAGACCCCTGATTGGGAAACAGTGCAGAGGCTCTGACTCATGTGCTTTCAGTTTGTTGCTCGTACAGATATATGCCCCATAATCCTCTCCTCCTTCACCCCTCACTCTCACTTCCTCTCTCTCTTTCTCCTGTCCTTAATCCCTCACTTCTGCTTATCCCTCTCTCCTCTTTGCCCTGCCTCTCTCTTCCCTTCTTTTTATCCTCCCCTCTTTCTCTAACCCCTCTTTCCTTCTCTCTTCCATCTATCCTTCATCTCCCCTGCCAACTCTCTCCACTATTCCTCCTTGCTCTTCTTTCCCCCTTTCTCTCCTCCTCTTTCTCACTCACCCATCTTTCTTTCTTCCTGTTTGTCCTTTTCATCTGTTTCTCCCTCTTATTTTTACCCCCTTCTCTCTCCCTCTTTCTCTCCAGTCTCTCCCTCATCCCCCCTCTCCTCCTCCCACTTCTTTTTGACTCCACTTCTCTCTCTTTTCATTCCCCTCTCCTTTGTCTCTCATCTCTCTCTCCACCTTCCTCCCTCTCCTCTCTCTTGCTCCCCTCTTTCTCCTCCTCCCCCTCCCTCTCTCTCCCTCTCACATCCTTCCATCTCACCTGCCAGCATCTGTCAGTCAAACCCTCTTTTGAACCCTGCTCCTGACAGTCTGAGTGATGGAGGGGCGGAGCCTGTCAGAACTACAAAGAGACCGGCTGAGATCCAGGACTTTGGCCGGTCCAAGATCCCGACTCGCACGGGGAGGTGTGGGCTAAAAAGAGAAGTGCAGCAGGATGCCAAACTCAGCGCCTCAGAGAAAAGAGGAGGGGGAGAGAGAAAGAGAGAGAGATAGAGAAGAAGGGGTGAGAGAGGAAGAGAAGACAGAGAGAGGAGAAGAATGATTAGATCTGAGAGAATGAAATGTTTAAATATTACACAAAACTGACTCTTGTGAGGTTTAAATCGTGTTATTACCTCCTCAGAATAGATCTGGAGTTGTGTTTTGTTTCATTCACACATGTTTGAGCTTCACTGTCAGTCTGTCTGCATCTCCAAAGCTCCAAATGGTCTGTTCCACCTTGTGATGTCATGTAGTGGTACTTTTCAATTTAATGGCTACTTTTACCTTTTGTTTAGTAGAGATTTTCAATTCCAGGACTGAAATCATCCAAATGATTGTAGTGAAGTGTATGGAGTTTAAAAACAGAGTGGAGCACTTCTTGTATTACCACATGACATCACAAGGTGGAACAGAGTGTTGAGAAGAACTCAACTGAAACAAAACACAATTCCAGGTGAGTTTGTGAGGAGGAACCTCCATTAGAACAGAACACAGTCCCTATAGAGAGTTTGTCAGTGCTTTTCTCTGCTTCATTTCACTCTTTGATTCTTGACTCTTGTTGATAATCTCACACACGCTCAAAAAGGTAAAGCTGTTTAATGTCATATTGTGGAACATTCCAGGCAAAGAAATTACATCTCCATAGAAACAGGCAGGTGCCAGACCCCCAAACAAAAAGTTGCACAGTGCACCTTTAAAGTGAAGTGAAATGAAATGCTTCCTTGTACTTCTTCTATTGTATGAGCTGCTTATGGGAGGAGCAGAACCACAGACCAGGACATGGGAAACATCTCCACCTGTTACATTCCCATGTGTGTTTCTTCAGAAATGGCTCAACATGTTGAACATGTCAGACCCACAGTCTGAATTTACAAATCTGAACATACATACAGAGAAGGAGCTGGAGATAGGGGGTAGGTGAAAACAAACATTTTCTGAGCACTCAAATGCAGAACAACACAGGATGACTCAAACATGCAGTAAATCCTCCAAATACTCTGAGGTCAGGAGCGTCTGTGCCCTTTAAACATCACATTTATTTGTTAAATCGACTCAGTATAAATGTGCTCCTCACCCTGTGACTGCGTACCACAGGTTGAGAAACACTGGGCTATATGGGAGATATGGGTTTGTTTCTATTTAAGTGTGATTTATGAGAGGAAAAAAGAAAGACACAGAGAGGGACAGAGACAGAGAGAGACAGAGAGAGGGAGACAGAGACAGAGGGACACAGAGAGACACAGAGAGAGACAGAGACAGAGAGAGACAGAGGGAAACAGAGACACAGAGAGGCAGAGAGAGACAGAAAGAGGGAGACAGACACAGAGAGGCAGAGAGAGACAGAAAGAGGGAGACAGACACAGAGAGGCAGAGAGAGACAGAAAGAGGGAGACAGAGACACAGAGAGACAGTGAGAGACAGAAAGAGGGAGACAGACACAGAGAGGCAGAGAGAGACAGAAAGAGGGAGACAGACACAGAGAGGCAGAGAGAGACAGAAAGAGGGAGACAGACACAGAGAGGCAGAGAGAGACAGAAAGAGGGAGACAGAGACACAGAGAGGCAGAGAGAGACAGAAAGAGGGAGACAGAGACACAGAGAGGCAGAGAGAGACAGAAAGAGGGAGACAGACACAGAGAGGCAGAGAGAGACAGAAAGAGGGAGACAGAGACACAGAGAGGCAGAGAGAGACAGAAAGAGGGAGACAGAGACACAGAGAGACAGTGAGAGACAGAAAGAGGGAGACAGACACAGAGAGGCAGAGAGAGACAGAAAGAGGGAGACAGAGACACAGAGAGACAGTGAGAGACAGAAAGAGGGAGACCGAGACACAGAGAGGCAGAGAGAGACAGAAGGAGGGAGACAGAGACACAGAAAGAGGCAGAGAGAGACAAAAAGAGGGAGACAGAGACACAGAGAGGCAGAGAGAGACAGAAAGAGGGAGACAGAGACACAGAGAGGCAGAGAGAGACAGAAAGAGACAGAAAGAGGAAGACAGAGACACAGAGAGGCAGAGAGAGAAGGAGGGTCAGGGTAAACGTTGAGAGACAGAGAAAGAGAGTGAAGAGTGTGAGACAGATTTATGATCAGATCTCTGACAGATGACTGAGAGTGTGGGGTTCATAATCTTTCCTTGATTAAAACCATGAGGCTGAGGGGGACTAAGAGCAGTCTGAACTCTGAGGATCTGCAGTCTGAACTCTGAGGATCTGCAGTCTGAACTCTGAGGATCTGCAGTCTGAACTCTGAGGATCTGCAGTCTGAACTCTGAGGATCTGCAGTCTGAACTCTGAGGATCTGCAGTCTGAACTCTGAGGATCTGCAGTCTGAACTCTGAGGATCAGCAGTCTGAACTCTGAGGATCTGCAGTCTGAACTCTGAGGATCTGCAGTCTGAACTCTGAGGAGCAGCAGTCTGAACTCTGAGGATCAGCAGTCTGAACTCTGAGGATCTGCAGTCTGAACTCTGAGGATCTGCAGTCTGAACTCTGAGGATCTGCAGTCTGAACTCTGAGGATCTGCAGTCTGAACTCTGAGGATCAGCAGTCTGAACTCTGAGGATCTGCAGTCTGAACTCTGAGGATCTGCAGTCTGAACTCTGAGGATCTGCAGTCTGAACTCTGAGGATCTGCAGTCTGAACTCTGAGGATCAGCAGTCTGAACTCTGAGGATCAGCAGTCTGAACTCTGAGGATCAGCAGTGTGAACTCTGAGGATCTGCAGTCTGAACTCTGAGGAGCAGCAGTCTGAACTCTGAGGATCAGCAGTGTGAACTCTGAGGATCTGCAGTCTGAACTCTGAGGAGCAGCAGTCTGAACTCTGAGGATCTGCAGTCTGAACTTTGAGGAGCAGCAGTCTGAACTCTGAGGATCTGCAGTCTGAACTCTGAGGATCTGCAGTCTGAACTCTGAGGATCTGCAGTCTGAACTCTGAGGAGCAGCAGTCTGAACTCTGAGGATCTGCAGTCTGAACTCTGAGGATCTGCAGTCTGAACTCTGAGGATCTGCAGTCTGAACTCTGAGGATCTGCAGTCTGAACTCTGAGGATCTGCAGTCTGAACTCTGAGGATCTGCAGTCTGAACTCTGAGGATCAGCAGTCTGAACTCTGAGGATCTGCAGTCTGAACTCTGAGGATCTGCAGTCTGAACTCTGAGGATCTGCAGTCTGAACTCTGAGGATCTGCAGTCTGAACTCTGAGGATCTGCAGTCTGAACTCTGAGGAGCAGCAGTCTGAACTCTGAGGATCAGCAGTCTGAACTCTGAGGATCTGCAGTCTGAACTCTGAGGATCTGCAGTCTGAACTCTGAGGATCTGCAGTCTGAACTCTGAGGAGCAGCAGTCTGAACTCTGAGGATCAGCAGTCTGAACTCTGAGGATCTGCAGTCTGAACTCTGAGGATCTGCAGTCTGAACTCTGAGGAGCAGCAGTCTGAACTCTGAGGATCTGCAGTCTGAACTCTGAGGATCTGCAGTCTGAACTCTGAGGATCTGCAGTCTGAACTCTGAGGATCAGCAGTCTGAACTCTGAGGATCTGCAGTCTGAACTCTGAGGATCTGCAGTCTGAACTCTGAGGATCTGCAGTCTGAACTCTGAGGAGCAGCAGTCTGAACTCTGAGGATCTGCAGTCTGAACTCTGAGGAGCAGCAGTCTGAACTCTGAGGATCTGCAGTCTGAACTCTGAGGAGCAGCAGTCTGAACTCTGAGGATCTGCAGTCTGAACTCTGAGGATCAGCAGTCTGAACTCTGAGGATCTGCAGTCTGAACTCTGAGGATCTGCAGTCTGAACTCTGAGGAGCAGCAGTCTGAACTCTGAGGATCTGCAGTCTGAACTCTGAGGAGCAGCAGTCTGAACTCTGAGGATCAGCAGTCTGGACTCTGAGGATCTGCAGTCTGAACTCTGAGGATCTGCAGTCTGAACTCTGAGGATCTGCAGTCTGAACTCTGAGGATCTGCAGTCTGAACTCTGAGGATCTGCAGTCTGAACTCTGAGGATCTGCAGTCTGAACTCTGAGGATCTGTAGTCTGAACTCTGAGGATCAGCAGTCTGAACTCTGAGGATCTGCAGTCTGAACTCTGAGGAGCAGCAGTCTGAACTCTGAGGATCTGCAGTCTGAACTCTGAGGATCTGCAGTCTGAACTCTGAGGATCTGCAGTCTGAACTCTGAGGATCTGCAGTCTGAACTCTGAGGATCTGTAGTCTGAACTCTGAGGATCAGCAGTCTGAACTCTGAGGATCTGCAGTCTGAACTCTGAGGAGCAGCAGTCTGAACTCTGAGGATCTGCAGTCTGAACTCTGAGGATCTGCAGTCTGAACTCTGAGGATCTGTAGTCTGAACTCTGAGGATCAGCAGTCTGAACTCTGAGGATCTGCAGTCTGAACTCTGAGGAGCAGCAGTCTGAACTCTGAGGATCTGCAGTCTGAACTCTGAGGAGCAGCAGTCTGAACTCTGAGGATCTGCAGTCTGAACTCTGAGGATCTGCAGTCTGAACTCTGAGGATCTGCAGTCTGAACTCTGAGGATCTGCAGTCTGAACTCTGAGGATCTGTAGTCTGAACTCTGAGGATCAGCAGTCTGAACTCTGAGGATCTGCAGTCTGAACTCTGAGGAGCAGCAGTCTGAACTCTGAGGATCTGCAGTCTGAACTCTGAGGATCTGCAGTCTGAACTCTGAGGAGCAGCAGTCTGAACTCTGAGGATCTGCAGTCTGAACTCTGAGGATCTGCAGTCTGAACTCTGAGGAGCAGCAGTCTGAACTCTGAGGATCTGCAGTCTGAACTCTGAGGATCTGCAGTCTGAACTCTGAGGATCTGTAGTCTGAACTCTGAGGATCAGCAGTCTGAACTCTGAGGATCTGCAGTCTGAACTCTGAGGAGCAGCAGTCTGAACTCTGAGGATCTGCAGTCTGAACTCTGAGGATCTGCAGTCTGAACTCTGAGGAGCAGCAGTCTGAACTCTGAGGATCAGCAGTCTGAACTCTGAGGATCTGCAGTCTGAACTCTGAGGATCAGCAGTCTGAACTCTGAGGAGCAGCAGTCTGAACTCTGAGGAGCAGCAGTCTGAACTCTGAGGATCTGCAGTCTGAACTCTGAGGATCAGCAGTCTGAACTCTGAGGATCAGCAGTGTGAACTCTGAGGATCTGCAGTCTGAACTCTGAGGAGCAGCAGTCTGAACTCTGAGGATCTGCAGTCTGAACTCTGAGGATCAGCAGTCTGAACTCTGAGGAGCAGCAGTCTGAACTCTGAGGATAAGCAGTCTGAACTCTGAGGAGCAGCAGTCTGAACTCTGAGGATCAGCAGTCTGAACTCTGAGGATCAGCAGTGTGAACTCTGAGGATCTGCAGTCTGAACTCTGAGGAGCAGCAGTCTGAACTCTGAGGATCTGCAGTCTGAACTCTGAGGATCTGCAGTCTGAACTCTGAGGAGCAGCAGTCTGAACTCTGAGGATCAGCAGTCTGAACTCTGAGGATCAGCAGTCTGTACTCTGAGGATCAGCAGTCTGGACTCTGAGGATCAGCAGTCTGAACTCTGAGGATCTGCAGTCTGAACTCTGGGGATCAGCAGTCTGAACTCTGAGGATCTGCAGTCTGAACTCTGAGGATCAGCAGTCTGAACTCTGAGGAGCAGCAGTCTGAACTCTGAGGATCAGCAGTCTGAACTCTGAGGAGCAGCAGTCTGAACTCTGAGGATCTGCAGTCTGAACTCTGAGGATCTGCAGTCTGAACTCTGAGGATCTGCAGTCTGAACTCTGAGGATCAGCAGTCTGAACTCTGAGGATCTGCAGTCTGAACTCTGAGGATCAGCAGTCTGAACTCTGAGGATCTGCAGTCTGAACTCTGAGGATCAGCAGTCTGAACTCTGAGGATCTGCAGTCTGAACTCTGAGGATCAGCAGTCTGAACTCTGAGGATCTGCAGTCTGAACTCTGAGGATCAGCAGTCTGAACTCTGAGGATCTGCAGTCTGAACTCTGAGGAGCAGCAGTCTGAACTCTGAGGATCTGCAGTCTGAACTCTGAGGATCAGCAGTCTGAACTCTGAGGATCTGCAGTCTGGACTCTGAGGATCTGCAGTCTGAACTCTGAGGATCTGCAGTCTGAACTCTGAGGATCTGTAGTCTGAACTCTGAGGAGCAGCAGTCTGAACTCTGAGGATCTGCAGTCTGAACTCTGAGGAGCAGCAGTCTGAACTCTGAGGATCAGCAGTCTGAACTCTGAGGATCAGCAGTCTGAACTCTGAGGAGCAGCAGTCTGAACTCTGAGGATCTGCAGTCTGAACTCTGAGGATCTGCAGTCTGAACTCTGAGGATCTGCAGTCTGAACTCTGAGGATCTGCAGTCTGAACTCTGAGGATCTGCAGTCTGAACTCTGAGGATCAGCAGTCTGAACTCTGAGGATCTGCAGTCTGAACTCTGAGGAGCAGCAGTCTGAACTCTGAGGATCTGCAGTTAAAGGACATCTCACAGCTTTTCATGTTGGTCTGGATAGAACCTGTGGTGAATCTTTTTATAGTTTTACATCAGTTAAGTGACAGTGAAAAGTAGAGCAGTACAGAAAGTCTGAGTGGTAAAACCAAATCCCTCTGCCTATGTCATCAACAGGAAAACTCCATCCAATGTGGAGACCGTTTATAGACAATGAAGGACTTCTTCTGACATGTTAGACCTTCATTAAACTAAATAAAAGTGTGTTTGTTTATTTTTCTAATCAGAACTATTGTGTCACATTATGGTTGCTAGGTAACAGTTATGTCATATATACTTCCTGTGTCCAACCAGGCAGTAAAATGATAAACTTCACTGACACGTAAAATAGAGAAAATTAAGCAAGATTTTCTAATAAAATCACAAACGTAATGTTTTCACTGGAACTAACCATGTGGAAGCACCTATAGATGTAGGTGCACCATATAGACACCATAACTAACCATGTGGAAGCACCTATAGATGTAGGTTCACCATATAGACACCATAACTAACCATGTGGAAGCACCTATAGATGTAGGTTCACCATATAGACACCATAACTAACCATGTGGAAGCACCTATAGATGTAGGTTCACTTCACCATATAGACACCATAACGAACTCTGAGATTAAGTTTATCCTGAAGAAACTTAAGGGACTAAACCAAGACTAACCTAAATCTAAACCAGGACTAAACTAGGCCTAGACCAAGACTAAACCAGGAGTAAACCAAGACTAAACCAAGACTATACCAGGACCAAACTAGGACTAAACCAGGACTAAAACAAGACTAAACCAGGACCAAACTAGGACTAAACCAGGACTACACCAAGACTAAACCAAGACTATACCAGGACCAAACTAGGACTAAACCAGGACTAAAACAAGACTAAACCAGGACCAAACTACGACTAAACCAGGACTACACCAAGACTAAACCAAGACTATACCAGAAACAAACTAGGACTAAACCAGGACTACACCAAGACTAAACCAAGACTATACCAGAAACAAACTAGGACTAAACCAGGACTACACCAAGACTAAACCAAGACTATACCAGAACCAAACCAGGACTAAACCAGGACTACACCAAGACTAAACCAAGACTATACCAGGTCCAAACCAGGACTAAACCAGGACTACACCAAGACTAAACCAAGACTATACCAGAAACAAACTAGGACTAAACCAGGACTACACCAAGACTAAACCAAGACTATACCAGGACCAAACTAGGACTAAACCAGGACTACACCAAGACTAAACCAGGACTACACCAGAACCAAACCAGGAGTAAACCAAGACTACACCAAGACTAAACCAAGACTCCACCAGAACCAAACCAGGACTAAACCAGGACTACACCAAGACTAAACCAAGACTATACCAGAACCAAACCAGGACTAAACCAGGACTACACCAAGACTAAACCAAGACTATACCAGGTCCAAACCAGGACTAAACCAGGACTAAACCAAGACTATACCAGAAACAAACTAGGACTAAACCAGGACTACACCAAGACTAAACCAAGACTATACCAGGACCAAACCAGGACTAAACCAGGACTACACCAAGACTAAACCAAGACTATACCAGAAACAAACTAGGACTAAACCAGGACTACACCAAGACTAAACCAAGACTATACCAGGACCAAACTAGGACTAAACCAGGACTACACCAGAACCAAACCAGGACTAAACCAGGACTACACCAAGACTAAACCAAGACTATACCAGGACCAAACTAGGACTAAACCAGGACTACACCAGAACCAAACCAGGACTAAACCAGGACTACACCAAGACTAAACCAAGACTATACCAGGTCCAAACCAGGACTAAACCAGGACTAAACCAAGACTATACCAGGACCAAACTAGGACTAAACCAGGACTACACTAGAACCAAACCAGGACTAAACCAGGACTACACCAAGACTAAACCAAGACTATACCAGGACCAAACTAGAACTAAACCACGACTAAAACCAGACTAAAGCAGGACTCAGTGTGTGTGTATTGTGTTGCAGGTTGGGGCAGGAGCAGGAGAGGGCTTTAATGTGAACGTGGCCTGGAGTGGAGGACTGGACCCCCCTATGGGCGATGCAGAGTATCTCGCTGCTTTTAGGTAACACACATGCACTTACCTAAAGCTGCACTCTGGGACTTTTCAGGTGCTTGTCACCATAGAGATGCCATTGCGATGTGACATTAAGGGGACTGATCTTGCATTTGTTCCATTACAGGCATTTACTTTGTTACAAAAATGACTTGGGAAACATGGATTCTTACTGTACAGATAGATACGTTTAATGCCATACTGTGGAACATTTCAGGCAGTGTAAAAACATCTCCCTGGAGATAGGTGACAGGAAAATTAAAGAGGAGGTTGCATGTTCTCCCTGTGTCTGACTGGGTTTCCCCCAATTTGTAAACCAGGACTATACCAGGACTGAACCCAGACTAAACCCAGACTAAACCAGGACTATACCAGGACTGAACCCAGACTAAACCCAGACTAAACCAGGACTATACCAGGACTGAACCCGGACTGGACTCAGACTAAACCAGGACTATACCAGGACTGAACCCGGACTGGACCCAGACTAAACCAGGACTATACCAGGACTGAACCCGGACTGGACCTAGACTAAACCAGGACTATACCAGGACTGAACCCGGACTGGACGCAGACTAAACCAGGACTATACCAGGACTGAACCCGGACTGGACCCAGACTAAACCAGGACTATACCAGGACTATACCAGGACTGAACCCAGACTCTCTCTCTCTTTCATTCAGTATAAATCCCTTGTTCTCTCTCTCTTTCGTTCAGTATAAATCCCTTGTTCTCTCTCTCTTTCATTCAGTATAAATCCCTTGTTCTCTCTCTCTTTCATTCAGTATAAATCCCTTGTTCTCTCTCTCCCTCTCTCTTTTTCTTTTCTGTATACGTCCCTTGTTTTCCTCTGGCTCTGCTCCAGTGGATTAGTCTCTCATCCCTCCATGACGGTGGACGTCAGTGGGTGGGCCTCATGCTAACACACACACATTAACACACCCACACGCTAACACACACACACGCTAACACACACACCTGCTAACACACACACACGCTAACAAACACACACACACACATGCTAACACACACACATGCTAACACACACACACACGCTAACACACACACATGCTAACACACACACACGCTAACAAACACACACACACACATGCTAACACACACACATGCTAACAAACACAAACACACATGCTAACACACACACATGCTAACAAACACACACACACACATGCTAACACACACACATGCTAACACACACACATGCTAACACACACACGCTAACAAACACACACACACACATGCTAACACACACACATGCTAACAAACACAAACACACATGCTAACACACACACATGCTAACAAACACACACACACATGCTAACACACACACATGCTAACACACACACATGCTAACACACACGCTAACAAACACATGCTAACACACACACATGCTAACAAACACAAACACACATGCTAACACACACACATGCTAACACACACGCTAACAAACACATGCTAACACACACACATGCTAACTAACACAAACACACATGCTAACACACACACATGCTAACACACACGCTAACAAACACATGCTAACACACACACATGCTAACAAACACAAACACACATGCTTAATGTAAAAAAAAAAAAAAGGTAACTTTTCACCTGTTTCCACCAACTGGACTTTTCCCTTAGTCCACTGAAACTTACAAGTGTCTGTGTGGTACACGAGACTTCTGCTCCTCTGTTCCTCTTGCTCCTCTGCTCCTCTCCTCCTCTGTTCCTCTGTTCCTCTTGCTCCTCTGTTCCCCTCCTCCTCTGTTCCTCTGCTCCTCTCCTCCTCTGTTCCTCTTGCTCCTCTCCTCTTCTGTTCCTCTGCTCCTCTCCTCCTCTGTTTCTCTGTTCCTCTTGCTCTTCTCCTCCTCTGTTCCTCTTGCTCCTCTCCTCCTCTGTTCCTCTGCTCCTCTCCTCCTCTGTTCCTCTCCTCCTCTGTTCCTCTGCTTCTCTGTTCCTCTCCTCCTCTGTTCCTCTGCTCCTCTCCTCCTCTGTTCCTCTGTTCCCCTCCTCCTCTGTTCCTCTGCTTCTCTGTTCCTCTCCTCCTCTGTTCCTCTCCTCCTCTCCTCCTCTGTTCCTCTGCTCCTCTCCTCCTCTGTTCCTCTCCTCTGTTCCTCTCCTCCTCTGTTCCTCTCCTCTCTTCCTCTCCTCTGTTCCTCTCCTCCTCTGTTCTCCTCCTCCTCTGTTCCTCTGTTCCTCTCCTCTGTTCCTCTCCTCCTCTGCTCCTCTCCTCCTCTGTTTCTCTCCTCCTCTGTTCCTCTCCTCTGTTCCTCTCCTCTGTTCCTCTCCTCTGTTCCTCTCCTCCTCTGCTCGTTTGCTCCTCTCCTCCTCTGCTTCTCTCTTCCTCTATTTGCTGTAAGCTGTAAGTGTTGACAGATAACTTAGTCACATTCAGGAGTTGGGCAGCGTATTCTCAGATGTTCTAACCCTCTACATCACAATGATCAGATGTTAGAACCCTCTACATCACAATGATCAGATGTAAGAACCCTCTACATCACAATGATCAGATGTTAGAACCCTCTACATCACAATGATCAGATGTAAGAACCCTCTACATCACAATGATCAGATGTAAGAACCCTCTACATCACAATGATCAGATGTTAGAGCTCTCTACATCACAATGATCAGATGTTAGAGCTCTCTACATCACAATGATCATGTGTTCTAACCCTCTGCATCACAATGATCAGATGTTAGAACCCTCTACATCACAATGATCAGATGTAAGAACCCTCTACATCACAATGATCAGATGTTAGAACCCTCTACATCACAATGATCAGATGTTAGAGCTCTCTACATCACAATGATCATGTGTTCTAACCCTCTGCATCACAATGATCAGATGTTAGAACCCTCTACATCACAATGATCAGATGTAAGAACCCTCTACATCACAATGATCAGATGTTAGAACCCTCTACATCACAATGATCAGATGTTAGAACCCTCAACATCACAATGATCAGATGTTAGAGCTCTCTACATCACAATGATCAGATGTTAGAGCTCTCTACATCACAATGATCAGATGTTAGAGCTCTCTACATCACAATGATCAGATGTTAGAACCCTCTACATCACAATGATCAGATGTTAGAGCTCTCTACATCACAATGATCAGATGTTAGAGCTCTCTACATCACAATGATCAGATGTTAGAACCCTCTACATCACAATGATCAGATGTTAGAGCTCTCTACATCACAATGATCAGATGTTAGAGCTCTCTACATCACAATGATCAGATGTTAGAGCTCTCTACATCACAATGATCAGATGTTAGAACCCTCTACATCACAATGATCAGATGTTAGAACCCTCTACATCACAATGATCAGATGTTAGAGCTCTCTACATCACAATGATCAGATGTTAGAGCTCTCTACATCACAATGATCAGATGTTAGAGCTCTCTACATCACAATGATCAGATGTTAGAGCTCTCTACATCACAATGATCAGATGTTAGAACCCTCTACATCACAATGATCAGATGTTAGAGCTCTCTACATCACAATGATCAGATGTTAGAGCTCTCTACATCACAATGATCAGATGTTAGAGCTCTCTACATCACAATGATCAGATGTTAGAACCCTCTACATCACAATGATCAGATGTTAGAACCCTCTACATCACAATGATCAGATGTTAGAGCTCTCTACATCACAATGATCAGATGTTAGAGCTCTCTACATCACAATGATCAGATGTTAGAACCCTCTACATCACAATGATCAGAAGTTAGAGCTCTCTACATCACAATGATCAGATGTTAGAACCCTCTACATCACAATGATCAGAAGTTAGAGCTCTCTACATCACAATGATCAGATGTTAGAGGTCTCTACATCACAATGATCAGAAGTTAGAGCTCTCTACATCACAATGATCAGAAGTTAGAGCCCTCTAGTCACATATCATGTTCCTTACTTGATATTTGCTGTTTCATGTTTCCTTTCTTCCAAATATAATGTAAGTGATCCATATAATATGAGCAGAAGTGAGAATAAAGCCACACTATGCAGCTTTTCTGCCGGGAAGTTATTCATATATCGATACTTTGTGGTGACATCCCGCTGGGTGTGTTCTACATGTATTACTATTGTGGAATGTTTAGCAGTTACCATGGTGACACAATGCATCGAACTGCCACCACTGTAAAGGGTTAGGAACTGTTATAATGTGTTCTCAGATTAAAGCTCAGATTAAAGTCTGACAGAACTTCAGACACAGCAGTGCCTTCAATTAGCATAACACCTGTTTTTATTGCCTGCTTACCTGCTCGTCTTAGATAGATACTTTTAAGACTAATGCCATATTGTGTGACACTGAAGACAAAGCGGAAACATCTCCATGGAGACAGCAGTTGTCAGACCATCCACCAGAAAAGTGACGTAGTGTGGCTTTAGAGTCTGAGTCGTGTTTATCTCTTGAGTTGAGAGTGTTTTGAATGCAGTTGTGAAACATGCAGCAGTGTGATGAATGTGAGCTGATGACACGCTCAAGGCATCTGCCAGTTCTGTAATGGACTTAAAAAGATTTACAGTCTCAAACTCTTGGTTGTGGTGAGACCTCAAGAATGTGTCGCAGTGAAGAACTTTTACTTCAGCCTGTTTGAAAAACAAAATAACTGTTAGTTATCGGATTGCAGTTTCCAGTTGGACACGAGTTTTGTTTTCTCAACATTAAAATGGATCTATTCTGCAGAATAGACTTCACCGTGTTCGCGTTGTTTACATCAGCTGTGCTGTTGTATCTGGAGTGATTCATGTCTGAGTCCATTTTGCAGATCTGCCCCCAGTTCAGCTCCACCGGTCCCAGTGTGATGTACTTCTGTCTCCACAGGACTAAACCTGTACTAAACCAGGACTAAACCTGTACTAAACCAGGACTAAACCTGTACTAAACCAGGACTAAACCTGTACTAAACCAGGACTAAACCTGTACTAAACCAGGACTAAACCTGTACTAAACCAGGACTAAACCTGTACTAAACCAGGACTAAACCTGTACTAAACCAGGACTAAACCTGTACTAAACCAGGACTAAACCTGTACTAAACCAGGACTAAGCCTGTCCTAAACCAGGACTAAACCTGTACTAAACCAGGACTAAACCTGTACTAAACCAGGACTAAACCTGTACTAAAGCAGGACTAAACCTGTACTAAACCAGGACTAAACCTGTACTAAAGCAGGACTAAACCTGTACTAAACCAGGACTAAACCTGTACTAAACCAGGACTAAACCTGTACTAAACCAGGACTAAACCTGTACTAAACCAGGACTAAACCTGTACTAAACCAGGACTAAACCTGTACTAAACCAGGACTAAACCTGTACTAAACCAGGACTAAACCTGTACTAAAGCAGGACTAACCCTGTACTAAACCAGGACTAAACCTGAACTAAACCAGGACTAAACCTGTACTAAACCAGGACTAAACCTGTACTAAAGCAGGACTAAACCTGTACTAAACCAGGACTAAACCTGTACTAAAGCAGGACTAAACCTGTACTAAACCAGGACTAAACCTGTACTAAACCAGGACTAAGCCTGTCCTAAACCAGGACTAAACCTGTACTAAACCAGGACTAAACCTGTACTAAACCAGGACTAAACCTGTACTAAACCAGGACTAAACCTGTACTAAACCAGAACTAAACCTGTACTAAACCAGGACTAAACCTGTACTAAACCAGGACTAAACCTGTACTAAACCAGGACTAAACCTGTACTAAACCAGGACTAAACCTGTACTAAACCAGAACTAAACCTGTACTAAACCAGGACTAAACCTGTACTAAACCAGGACTAAACCTGTACTAAACCAGGACTAAACCTGTACTAAACCAGGACTAAACCTGTACTAAACCAGAACTAAACCTGTACTAAACCAGGACTAAACCTGTACTAAACCAGGACTAAACCTGTACTAAACCAGGACTAAACCTGTACTAAACCAGGACTAAACCTGTACTAAACCAGGACTAAACCTGTACTAAACCAGGACTAAACCAGGACTAAACCTGTACTAAACCAGGACTAAACCTGTACTAAACCAGGACTAAACCTGTACTAAACCAGGACTAAACCTGTACTAAACCAGGACTAAACCTGTACTAAACCAGGACTAAACCTGTACTAAACCAGGACTAAACCTGTACTAAACCAGGACTAAACCTGTACTAAAGCAGGACTAAACCTGTACTAAACCAGGACTAAACCTGTACTAAACCAGGACTAAACCTGTACTAAACCAGGACTAAACCTGTACTAAAGCAGGACTAAACCTGTACTAAACCAGGACTAAACCTGTACTAAAGCAGGACTAAACCTGTACTAAACCAGGACTAAACCTGTACTAAACCAGGACTAAGCCTGTCCTAAACCAGGACTAAACCTGTACTAAACCAGGACTAAACCTGTACTAAACCAGGACTAAACCTGTACTAAACCAGGACTAAACCTGTACTAAACCAGAACTAAACCTGTACTAAACCAGGACTAAACCTGTACTAAACCAGGACTAAACCTGTACTAAACCAGGACTAAACCTGTACTAAACCAGGACTAAACCTGTACTAAACCAGAACTAAACCTGTACTAAACCAGGACTAAACCTGTACTAAACCAGGACTAAACCTGTACTAAACCAGGACTAAACCTGTACTAAACCAGGACTAAACCTGTACTAAACCAGAACTAAACCTGTACTAAACCAGGACTAAACCTGTACTAAACCAGGACTAAACCTGTACTAAACCAGGACTAAACCTGTACTAAACCAGGACTAAACCTGTACTAAACCAGGACTAAACCTGTACTAAACCAGGACTAAACCAGGACTAAACCTGTACTAAACCAGGACTAAACCTGTACTAAACCAGGACTAAACCTGTACTAAACCAGGACTAAACCAGGACTAAACCTGTACTAAACCAGGACTAAACCTGTACTAAACCAGGACTTAACGAGGACTAAACCTGTACTAAACCAGGACTAAACCTGTACTAAACCAGGACTAAACCTGTACTAAACCAGGACTAAACCAGGACTAAACTTGTACTAAACCAGGACTAAACCAGGACTAAACCAGGACTAAACCTGTACTAAACCAGGACTAAACCAGGACTAAACCTGTACTAAACCAGGACTAAACCTGTACTAAACCAGGACTAAACCTGTACTAAACTAGGACTAAACCTGTACTAAACCAGGACTAAACCTGTACTAAACCAGGACTAAACCTGAACTAAACCAGGACTAAACCTGTACTAAACCAGGACTAAACCTGAACTAAACCAGGACTAAACCTGAACTAAAGCAGGACTAAACCTGTACTAAACCAGGACTAAACCTGAACTAAACCAGGACTAAACCTGTACTAAACCAGGACTAAACCTGAACTAAACCAGGACTAAACCTGTACTAAAGCAGGACTAAACCTGTACTAAACCAGGACTAAACCAGGACTAAACCTGTACTAAACCAGGACTAAACCTGTACTAAACCAGGACTAAACCTGTACTAAACCAGGACTAAACCTGAACTAAACCAGGACTAAACCTGTACTAAACCAGGACTAAACCTGAACTAAACCAGGACTAAACCTGTACTAAAGCAGGACTAAACCTGTACTAAACCAGGACTAAACCTGTACTAAACCAGGACTAAACCTGAACTAAACCAGGACTAAACCTGTACTAAACCAGGACTAAACCTGAACTAAACCAGGACTAAACCTGTACTAAAGCAGGACTAAACCTGTACTAAACCAGGACTAAACCTGTACTAAACCAGGACTAAACCTGTACTAAAGCAGGACTAACCCTGTACTAAACCAGGACTAAACCTGAACTAAACCAGGACTAAACCTGTACTAAACCTATACTAAACTAGGACTAAACCTGTACTAAACCAGGACTAAACCAGGACTAAACCTGTACTAAACCAGGACTAAACCTGTACTAAACCAGGACTAAACCTGTACTAAACCAGGACTAAACCAGGACTAAACCTGTACTAAACCAGGACTAAACCTGTACTAAACCAGGACTAAACCTGTACTAAACTAGGACTAAACCTGTACTAAACCAGGACTAAACCTGTACTAAAGCAGAACTAAACCTGTACTAAAGCAGGACTAAACCTGTACTAAACCAGGACTAAACCTGAACTAAACCAGGACTAAACCTGAACTAAACCAGGACTAAACCTGTACTAAAGCAGAACTAAACCTGTACTAAAGCAGGACTAAACCTGTACTAAACCAGGACTAAACCAGGACTAAACCTGTACTAAACCAGGACTAAACCTGTACTAAAGCAGGACTAAACCTGTACTAAACCAGGACTAAACCTGTACTAAACCTGTACTAAACCAGGACTAAACCTGTACTAAACCAGGACTAAACCTGTACTAAACCTGTACTAAACCTGTACTAAACCAGGACTAAACCTGTACTAAACCAGGACTAAACCAGGACTAAACCAGGACTAAACCTGTACTAAACCTGTACTAAACCTGTACTAAACCAGGACTAAACCTGTACTAAAGCAGGACTAAACCTGTACTAAACCAGGACTAAACCTGTACTAAACCTGTACTAAACCAGGACTAAACCTGTACTAAACCAGGACTAAACCTGTACTAAAGCAGGACTAAACCTGAACTAAACCTGTACTAAACCTGTACTAAACCAGGACTAAACCTGTACTAAACCAGGACTAAACCTGTACTAAACCAGGACTAAACCTGTACTAAAGCAGGACTAAACCTGTACTAAACCTGTACTAAACCAGGACTAAACCTGTACTAAACCTGTACTAAACCAGGACTAAACCTGTACTAAACCAGGACTAAACCTGTACTAAAGCAGGACTAAACCTGTACTAAACCTGTACTAAACCAGGACTAAACCTGTACTAAACCAGGACTAAACCTGTACTAAAGCAGGACTAAACCTGAACTAAACCAGGACTAAACCTGTGCTAAACCAGGACTAAACCTGTACTAAACCAGGACTAAACCAGGACTAAACCAGGACTAAACCTGTACTAAACCAGGACTAAACCTGTACTAAACTAGGACTAAACCTGTACTAAACCAGGACTAAATCTGTACTAAACCAGGACTAAACCAGGACTAAACCTGTACTAAACTTGGACTAAACCTGTACTAAACCAGGACTAAACCTGTACTGAACCAGGACTAAACCAGGACTAAACCTGTACTAAACCAGGACTAAACCTGTACTTAAACAGGACTAAACCTGTACTAAAGCAGGACTAAACCTGTACTAAAGCAGGACTAAACCTGTACTAAACCAGGACTAAACCAGGACTAAACCAGGACTAAACCTGTACTAAACCAGGACTAAACCTGTACTAAACCAGGACTAAACCTGTACTAAACCAGGACTAAACCTGTACTAAAGCAGGACTAAACCTGTACTAAACCAGGACTAAACCTGTACTAAACCAGGACTAAACCTGTACTAAAGCAGGACTAAACCTGTACTAAAGCAGGACTAAACCTGTACTAAAGCAGGACTAAACCTGTACTAAAGCAGGACTAAACCTGTACTAAACCAGGACTAAACCTGTACTAAACCAGGACTAAACCTGTACTAAAGCAGGACTAAACCTGTACTAAACCAGGACTAAACCTGTACTAAAGCAGGACTAAACCTGTACTAAAGCAGGACTAAACCTGTACTAAACCAGGACTAAACCTGTACTAAAGCAGGACTAAACCTGTACTAAACCAGGACTAAACCTGTACTATACCAGGACTAAACCTGTACTAAACCAGGACTAAACCTGGACTAAACCAGGACTAAACCTGTACTAAACCAGGACTAAACCTGAACTAAACCAGGACTAAACCTGTACTAAACCAGGACTAAACCTGTACTAAACCAGGACTAAACCTGTACTAAAGCAGGACTAAACCTGAACTAAACCAGGACTAAACCTGTACTAAACCAGGACTAAACCTGAACTAAACCAGGACTAAACCTGAACTAAACCAGGACTAAACCTGTACTAAACCAGGACTAAACCTGTACTAAACCAGGACTAAACCTGTACTAAACCAGGACTAAACCTGTACTAAAGCAGGTGTAAAACTGTACTAAACCAGGACTAAACCTGTACTAAACCAGGACTAAACCTGGACTAAACCTGTACTAAACCAGGACTAAACCTGTACTAAAGCAGGACTAAACCTGTACTAAACCAGGACTAAACCTGAACTAAACCAGGACTAAACCTGTACTAAACCAGGACTAAACCTGTACTAAACCAGGACTAAACCTGTACTAAACCAGGACTAAACCAGGACTAAACCTGTACTAAACCAGGACTAAACCTGTACTAAACCAGGACTAAACCTGTACTAAACTAGGACTAAACCTGTACTAAACCAGGACTAAACCTGTACTAAAGCAGGACTAAACCTGTACTAAAGCAGGACTAAACCTGAACTAAACCAGGACTAAACCTGTACTAAACCAGGACTAAACCTGAACTAAACCAGGACTAAACCTGTACTAAAGCAGGACTAAACCTGTACTAAACCAGGACTAAACCTGTACTAAACCAGGACTAAACCTGTACTAAACCAGGACTAAACCTGAACTAAACCAGGACTAAACCTGTACTAAACCAGGACTAAACCTGTACTAAACCAGGACTAAACCAGGACTAAACCTGTACTAAACCAGGACTAAACCTGTACTAAACCAGGACTAAACCTGTACTAAACCAGGACTAAACCAGGACTAAACCTGTACTAAACCAGGACTAAACCTGTACTAAACCAGGACTAAACCTGTACTAAACCAGGACTAAACCTGTACTAAACCAGGACTAAACCTGTACTAAAGCAGGACTAAACCTGTACTAAAGCAGGACTAAACCTGTACTAAACCAGGACTAAACCTGAACTAAACCAGGACTAAACCTGAACTAAACCAGGACTAAACCTGTACTAAAGCAGGACTAAACCTGTACTAAACCAGGACTAAACCTGTACTAAACCTGTACTAAACCAGGACTAAACCTGTACTAAACCAGGACTAAACCTGTACTAAACCAGGACTAAACCTGTACTAAACCTATACTAAACTAGGACTAAACCTGTACTAAACCAGGACTAAACCTGTACTAAACCTGTACTAAACCTGTACTAAACCAGGACTAAACCTGTACTAAACCAGGACTAAACCAGGACTAAACCAGGACTAAACCTGTACTAAACCTGTACTAAACCAGGATTAAACCTGTACTAAAGCAGGACTAAACCTGTACTAAACCTGTACTAAACCAGGACTAAACCTGTACTAAACCTGTACTAAACCAGGACTAAACCTGTACTAAACCAGGACTAAACCTGTACTAAAGCAGGACTAAACCTGAACTAAACCTGTACTAAACCTGTACTAAACCAGGACTAAACCTGTACTAAACCAGGACTAAACCTGTACTAAACCAGGACTAAACCTGTACTAAAGCAGGACTAAACCTGTACTAAACCTGTACTAAACCAGGACTAAACCTGTACTAAACCTGTACTAAACCAGGACTAAACCTGTACTAAACCAGGACTAAACCTGTACTAAAGCAGGACTAAACCTGTACTAAACCTGTACTAAACCAGGACTAAACCTGTACTAAACCTGTACTAAACCAGGACTAAACCTGTACTAAACCAGGACTAAACCTGTACTAAACCAGGACTAAACCTGTACTAAAGCAGGACTAAACCTGAACTAAACCAGGACTAAACCTGTGCTAAACCAGGACTAAACCTGTACTAAACCAGGACTAAACCAGGACTAAACCAGGACTAAACCTGTACTAAACCAGGACTAAACCTGTACGAAACTAGGACTAAACCTGTACTAAACCAGGACTAAATCTGTACTAAACCAGGACTAAACCAGGACTAAACCTGTACTAAACTTGGACTAAACCTGTACTAAACCAGGACTAAACCTGTACTGAACCAGGACTAAACCAGGACTAAACCTGTACTAAACCAGGACTAAACCTGTACT
Organism: Odontamblyopus rebecca; assembly: GCA_030686955.1. NCBI lineage: Eukaryota > Metazoa > Chordata > Actinopteri > Gobiiformes > Gobiidae > Odontamblyopus > Odontamblyopus rebecca. The sequence goes on along the minus strand of CM060656.1, from coordinate 682,943 downwards.
TAAACAGGACTAAACCTGTACTAAAGCAGGACTAAACCTGTACTAAACCAGGACTAAACCAGGACTAAACCAGGACTAAACCTGTACTAAACCAGGACTAAACCTGTACTAAACCAGGACTAAACCTGTACTAAACCAGGACTAAACCTGTACTAAAGCAGGACTAAACCTGTACTAAACCAGGACTAAACCTGTACTAAACCAGGACTAAACCTGTACTAAAGCAGGACTAAACCTATACTAAAGCAGGACTAAACCTGTACTAAAGCAGGACTAAACCTGTACTAAAGCAGGACTAAACCTGTACTAAACCAGGACTAAACCTGTACTAAAGCAGGACTAAACCTGTACTAAACCAGGACTAAACCTGTACTAAACCAGGACTAAACCTGTACTAAAGCAGGACTAAACCTGTACTAAACCAGGACTAAACCTGTACTAAAGCAGGACTAAACCTGTACTAAACCAGGACTAAACCTGTACTATACCAGGACTAAACCTGGACTAAACCAGGACTAAACCTGGACTAAACCAGGACTAAACCTGTACTAAACCAGGACTAAACCTGAACTAAACCAGGACGAAACCTGTACTAAACCAGGACTAAACCTGTACTAAACCAGGACTAAACCTGTACTAAAGCAGGACTAAACCTGAACTAAACCAGGACTAAACCTGTACTAAACCAGGACTAAACCTGAACTAAACCAGGACTAAACCTGAACTAAACCAGGACTAAACCTGAACTAAACCAGGACTAAACCTGTACTAAAGCAGGACTAAACCTGTACTAAACCAGGACTAAACCTGTACTAAACCAGGACTAAACCTGTACTAAACCAGGACTAAACCTGTACTAAAGCAGGTGTAAAACTGTACTAAACCAGGACTAAACCTGTACTAAAGCAGAACTAAACCTGTACTAAACCAGGACTAAACCTGGACTAAACCTGTACTAAATCAGGACTAAACCTGTACTAAACCAGGACTAAACCTGAACTAAACCAGGACTAAACCTGAACTAAACCAGGACTAAACCAGGACTAAACCTGAACTAAACCAGGACTAAACCTGAACTAAACCAGGACTAAACCTGAACTAAACCAAGACTAAACCTGAACTAAACCAGGACTAAACCTGAACTAAACCAAGACTAAACCTGAACTAAACCAGGACTAATCCTGAACTAAACCAGGACTAAACCTGAACTAAACCAGGACTAAACCTGAACTAAACCAGGACTAAACCTGTACTAAAGCAGGACTAAACCTGTACTAAACCAGGACTAAACCTGTACTAAACCAGGACTAAACCTGTACTAAACCAGGACTAAACCTGTACTAAACCAGGACTAAACCTGTACTAAAGCAGGACTAAACCTGTACTAAAGCAGGTCTAAAACTGTACTAAACCAGGACTAAACCTGTACTAAAGCAGGACTAAACCTGTACTAAACCAGGACTAAACCTGTACTAAACCAGGACTAAACCTGTACTAAACCAGGACTAAACCTGTACTAAACCAGGACTAAACCTGTACTAAAGCAGGACTAAACCTGTACTAAACCAGGACTAAACCAGGACTAAACCTGGACTAAACCTGTACTTAAACAGGACTAAACCTGTACTAAACCAGGACTAAACCTGTACTTAACCAGGACTAAACCTGTACTAAACCAGGACTAAACCTGTACTAAACCAGGACTAAACCTGTACTAAAGCAGGACTAAACCTGTACTAAACCAGGACTAAACCAGGACTAAACCTGGACTAAACCTGTACTAAACCAGGACTAAACCTGTACTAAACTAGGACTAAGCCTGTACTAAACCAGGACTAAACCTGTACTTAAACAGGACTAAACCTGTACTAAACCAGGACTAAACCTGTACTAAACCAGGACTAAACCTGTACTAAAGCAGGACTAAACCTGTACTAAACCAGGACTAAACCTGTACTAAAGCAGGACTAAAGCAGCACTAAACCAGGACTAAACCTGTACTAAACCAGGACTAAACCTGAACTAAACCAGGACTAAACCTGTACTAAAGCAGGACTAAACCTGAACTAAACCAGGACCAAACCTGTACTAAAGCAGGACTAAAGCAGCACTAAACCAGGACTAAACCTGTACTAAACCAGGACTAAACCTGAACTAAACCAGGACTAAACCTGTACTAAAGCAGGACTAAACCTGAACTAAACCAGGACAAAACCTGTACTAAACCAGGACTAAACCTGTACTAAAGCAGGACTAAAGCAGGACTAAACCAGGACTAAATCAGGACTAAAGCAGTACTAAACCAGGACTAAATCAGGACTAAAGCAGGACTAAAGCAGGACTAAAGCCAAACTAAACCAGGTCTACAGCAGGACTAACACTGGATTAAACCACCACTAAAGCAGGACTAAAGCAGGACTAAACCAGGACTAAATCAGGACTAAAGCAGTACTAAACCAGGACTAAATCAGGACTAAAGCAGGACTAAAGCAGGACTAAAGCAGGACTAAACCAGGACTAAAGCGGGACTAAACCGGGACTAAAGCAGGACTAAACCAGGACTAAACCAGGACTAAACCAGGACTAAACCAGGACTAAATCAGGACTAAATCAGGACTAAAGCAGGACTAAAGCAGGACTAAACCGGGACTAAAGCAGGACTAAACCAGGACTAAATCAGGACTAAATCAGGACTAAAGCAGGACTAAAGCAGGACTAAAGCAGGACTAAACCAGGACTAAAGCAGGTCTACAGCAGGACTAACACTGGATTAAACCAGCACTAAATCAGGACTAAAGCAGGACTAAACCGGGACTAAAGCAGGACTAAACCAGGACTAAATCAGGACTAAATCAGGACTAAAGCAGGACTAAACCAGGACTAAACCAGGACTAAATCAGGACTAAAGCAGTACTAAACCAGGACTAAATCAGGACTAAAGCAGGACTAAAGCAGGACTAAAGCAGGACTAAACCAGGACTAAACCAGGACTAAATCAGGACTAAAGCAGGACTAAACCAGGACTAAACCAGGACTAAAGCAGGACTAAAGCAGGACTAAAGTCAGGACTTAACCAGGACTAAAACAGGACTAAAGCAGGACTAAATCAGGACTAAAGCAGGACTAAATCAGGACTAAAGCAGGACTAAAGCGGGACTAAAGCGGGACTAAACCGGGACTAAAGCGGGACTAAAGCAGGACTAAACCAGGACTAAACCAGGACTAAACCATGACTAAAGCCAAACTAAACCAGGACTTCAGCAGGACTAAACCAGGTCTACAGCAGGACTAACACTGGATTAAACCACCACTGAATCAGGACTAAAGCAGGACTAAACCTGTACTAAAGCAGGACTAAACCAGGACTAAATCAGGACTAAAGCAGGACTAAAGCAGGACTAAACCAGGACTAAATCAGGACTAAAGCAGGAATAAACCAGGACTAAACCAGGACTAAATCAGGACTAAAGCAGGACTAAACCGGGACTAAAGCGGGACTAAACCGGGACTAAAGCAGGACTAAACCAGGACTAAACCAGGACTAAACCAGGACTAAACCAGGACTAAATCAGGACTAAAGCAGGACTAAAGCAGGACTAAACCGGGACTAAATCAGGACTAAACCAGGACTAAATCAGGACTAAATCAGGACTAAAGCAGGACTAAAGCAGGACTAAACCAGGACTAAAGCAGGACTAAACCAGGACTAAACCAGGACTAAACCAGGACTAAACCAGGACTAAAGCAGTACTAAACCAGGACTAAATCAGGACTAAAGCAGGACTAAAGCAGGACTAAAGCAGGACTAAAGCAGGACTAAATCAGGACTAAAGCAGTACTAAACCAGGACTAAATCAGGACTAAAGCAGGACTAAAGCAGGACTAAAGCAGGACTAAACCTGTACTAAAGCAGGACTAAACCAGGACTAAATCAGGACTAAAGCAGTACTAAACCAGGACTAAATCAGGACTAAAGCAGGACTAAAGCAGGACTAAAGCAGGACTAAAGCAGGACTAAAGCAGGACTAAAGCAGGAATAAACCAGGACTAAACCAGGACTAAATCAGGACTAAAGCAGGAATAAATCAGGACTAAACCAGGATTTCAGCAGTACTAAAGCAGGACTAAACCGGGTCTAAAGCGGGACTAAACCGGGACTAAAGCAGGACTAAACCAGGACTAAACCAGGACTAAACCAGGACTAAACCAGGACTAAATCAGGACTAAAGCAGGACTAAAGCAGGACTAAAGCAGGACTAAACCGGGACTAAAGCAGGACTAAACCAGGACTAAATCAGGACTAAAGCAGGACTAAAGCAGGACTAAACCAGGACTAAAGCAGGACTAAACCAGGACTAAAACAGGACTAAAGCAGGACTAAATCAGGACTAAAGCAGGACTAAAGCAGGACTAAAGCAGGACTAAACCGGGACTAAAGCGGGACTAAACCGGGACTAAAGCAGGACTAAACCAGGACTAAACCAGGACTAAACCAGGACTAAATCAGGACTAAATCAGGACTAAAGCAGGACTAAACCAGGACTAAACCAGGACTAAATCAGGACTAAAGCAGGACTAAAGCAGGACTAAAGCAGGACTAAACCAGGACTAAAGCAGGACTAAAGCAGGACTAAACCAGGACTAAAGCAGGACTAAAGCAGGACTAAACCAGGACTAAACCAGGACTAAAGCAGGACTAAAGCAGGACTAAACCAGGACTAAAGCAGGACTAAACCAGGACTAAAGCAGGACTAAAGCAGGACTAAAGCAGGACTAAACCAGGACTAAACCAGGACTAAAGCAGGACTAAAGCAGGACTAAAGCAGGACTAAAGCAGGACTAAACCAGGACTAAAGCAGGACTAAACCAGGACTAAAGCAGGACTAAAGCAGGACTAAAGCAGGACTAAAGCAGGACTAAAGCAGGACTAAACCAGGACTAAAGCAGGACTAAAGCAGGACTAAAGCAGGACTAAAGCAGGATTAAACCAGGACTAAACCAGGACTAAGCCAGGACTAAACATGGCTGATTTTTGTCCTGATATTGTGTGTTTTTGCTTTTCGGGGCAGTTCAAAGCGCTGGTCCCGTCTGGTTTCAGTTACTTGCTCGTCTCTCTTCTCACGTCACTGACACAAGCATCTGGGACCTATTCTGTCTAATTACCCAGCAGCCTCAGAACCCCCCTCCTCTCTCTCTTTCTCCCCCTCTTCTCCCCCTCTCCTCTCTCTCTTTCTCTCCCCCTCCATCTCTCCCTCTCTTGTTCGAGATTCCTCTTTTACAAAGAGCCACGTGGAGTTTGGACTGTGGAGCAAACACATACAGTGATGTATAGAGAGGGTTCCAAAGTGAACCGAACTGTTCTGGACCAGGTCCACAGTGCTGCACCAGCCAAAGCTCCACGAGAAACAAGATAATCATGAAACTATGTGATAAGATGCTGAACCAGGACTAAACCAGGACTAAAGATGGTCTAAAGCAGGACTAAAACAGGACTAAAACAGGACTAAAACAGGACTAAAACAGGACTAAAACAGGACTAAAGCAGCACTAAAACAGGACTAAACCGGGACTAAAGCAGGACTAAAGCAGGACTAAAACAGGACTAAAACAGGACTAAAACAGGACTAAAACAGGACTAAAACAGGACTAAAACAGGACTAAAACAGGACTAAAACAGGACTAAACCAGGACTAAAACAGGACTAAAACAGGACTAAAACAGGACTAAAACAGGACTAAACCGGGACTAAAACAGGACTAAAGCAGGACTAAAACAGGACTAAAGCAGGACTAAACCAGGACTAAACCTGTACTAAACCAGGATTTAACCAGGCCAAAAACAACTGTAGGACCTCTTATGTCTTTCTGTAGTGCAATACTTTTGTAATGTAATATTTGCCAAATTGTTATCTCACTTTCAACTGAAAATTCTAGATATTATATATTATTATATTTTTGTCATTGCAGATCCGTATAAAATGAAGCACACACGTGTAAACAGGTGAACTGCAGACACAGAGACAATGGGCTCATTCATTCATCATTTCGCTTCTTTATAAACTGATAACAGGTCATTAGCTTGTTTGTTTGGAAGGTTTTCTAGTGATTTTAAATATTTTTTTAGATTGCATTGAATGAAATACTTTCCAAGTGAAATGATCAAGTGTAACACATATATGTGTTTTTTTTTTAATCAATGTTATTATCAAAATAATAACACAGAAAATCCCTTTTCCCTTATTTCCTACACCACACAAAAGCTTTAAAAAGTGTTCAGTTTCACACCAAACAGAATTGACATATTTAGCAGCAGATGGGCACTGAGTCTAAACCAAACTCACTGGTATCATTGCCAGCTGAGCTCTTACTAAAAGTTCCACAGAGTGCCTTTAAATGTCATGTAAATGAATGGAGCTTCTATGAGCTGAGCGCTCAGGCCTGTCACACTGTTCACATTCATCTGGAGCCGGATCAAATCAAATCTTTTGTTTTGTCATTGTTATTGACTCTCCGTGGGCCGTGTTGGAGTTCACCTCTCATAAACATGTGAGCCGTGCAGAGGCTGAGGTCTTCTGCTCATATGCGGCGCACAGTTGTTGACGTCCTAATCAAACACAGACTTTAGTTCGGCTCCAATCACTTCAAATATGGATCTTTGCCGACTTATTTTCAGGAAAATCGGATATATTTAGGCGTCCACTAACCAAATCCGAAACACTTCCTCTCTCTGTCAGAAAAACTCAAATTATTAACACCTGTTCTATCATGTTTTCACTTTTATTTGACCAAAAAAGACCACAGGCATTCAGAGAGCTCAGGAGTCTAACCCACAATCTCCTCACTCAGTGGAGACAGGCTAACCACTCTGCCACAGTAACACAGAGAGAATATGTACACTTCAAGAGATTAGGCGTCTAACAATATACTATATACAGTATATAAATGGACAAAGCTAATCTGTTAGCGTCCAAAGTGAGCACGGCCGTGCTTCCGGCTTCATCCACTCGGATGCAGTTCACTTATTGAAAAACCATCACCCGTCTGCAGGGTTGGACTGGGAACAAAATTCAGCCCTGGCATTTTTCCTATGTACCGGCTGCCCTGCTCAGTCCAAACCTGAGGAGAGGTTCCTATGTACCGGCTGCCCTGCTCAGTCCAAACCTGAGGAGAGGTTCCTATGTACCGGCTGCCCTGCTCAGTCCAAACCTGAGGAGAGGTTCCTATGTACCGGCTGCCCTGCTCAGTCCAAACCTGAGGAGAGGTTCCTATGTACCGGCTGCCCTGCTCAGTCCAAACCTGAGGAGAGGTTCCTATGTACCGGCTGCCCTGCTCAGTCCAAACCTGAGGAGAGGTTCCTATGTACCGGCTGCCCTGCTCAGTCCAAACCTGAGGAGAGGTTCGGACGCTCAGTTCGGGACAGTGGAGAGTGAGGACCCAGGAGCCCGAGTTTGCTCCTCTCTCATTGTTCTGCTCTTTAAATGTTGGTATTACATGTACATGATCCTGGGGTTTCATTTCATCTGTAAATCCAGATCTGAACATTAATAACAGACAGAGGTCACTCCCACTAGTGTTAGCAACAGGTTTGATTGACAGCATTGCTAAGGGGCATGTACTGTGGTCCAAAGCAAGAAAAAATAGCTGAAGAAGGCTTTTTTGCCGAAATGTAATTTAAAATACAAAAAAAGGTTTTGGACATCGGCCGTCTGAGTGTGCTAACAATGACACTCCAAATATGGAACTGTGCTGCAGAGTGGCCTTTATAACTGCTAACCTCAATGAGCTTCATTCGAGGGGAGCCGAACGCTGTGGGTGACGTCACACTCACTTAATCCACTTCCTCACTGAGAGGAGCAGAGGCTAACCACTCTGCCGCGGTGTGTGCAGGGCTGTGGTGATGCCCATCGCTCATGAGTTTGGTCCAGACCTGGTCCTGGTTTCTGCCGGTTTCGACGCTGTGGAGGGAAACCCAGAGGAGCTCGGAGGATATAAAGTCACCGCCAAATGTGAGTAGAGTGTGACATGCTCCAAGTGTCAAGTGTTTAATACAACAATATCCTAAGAAACAGTAAGACTTAAATGAATTCCTCTGATGTTGTCAGGACCCATATTAAAGGACCCATATTCCTCTGTGTTTGACCCGTTCTCATGTCCTTTCCTCATCACACACCTGGACCTGGGTTTTATTTCATTCACACATTGAACACAAATCCTGCACATGTAGGTGGCGTTCTTCTCTCCACCATGTGATGTCATGTGGTTATACAGGAAGTGCTGTGCTCCACTTTGTTTTTAAACTCCACATCCAACATTTGAATAATTTTAACCAATCTCTATTAAACAAAAGGTAAACGTGAGATTTTGATGTGAAAACTACCGCTTCATGATGATGATCACGGTGGAACAGAGCATTTTGTGCTTTAGAGATGTGTGTGTAGAGTGTGTGTGAGCGGGGTGTGTGTGTAGAGTGTGTGTGAGCGGGGTGTGTGTGTGTAGAGTGTGTGTGAGCGGGGTGTGTGTGTAGAGTGTGTGTGAGCGGGGTGTGTGTGTAGAGTGTGTGTGAGCGGGGTGTGTGTGTAGAGTGTGTGTGAGCGGGGTGTGTGTGTGTAGAGTGTGTGTGAGCGGGGTGTGTGTGTAGAGTGTGTGTGAGCGGGGTGTGTGTGTGTAGAGTGTGTGTGAGCGGGGTGTGTGTGTAGAGTGTGTGTGAGCGGGGTGTGTGTGTGTAGAGTGTGTGTGAGCGGGGTGTGTGTGTAGAGTGTGTTTGAGCGGGGTGTGTGTGTAGAGTGTGTGTGAGCGGGGTGTGTGTGTGTAGAGTGTGTGTGAGCGGGGTGTGTGTGTAGAGTGTGTGTGAGCGGGGTGTGTGTGTAGAGTGTGTGTGAGCGGGGTGTGTGTGTAGAGTGTGTGTGAGCGGGGTGTGTGTGTAGAGTGTGTGTGAGCGGGGTGTGTGTGTAGAGTGTGTTTGAGCGGGGTGTGTGTGTAGAGTGTGTGTGAGCGGGGTGTGTGTGTAGAGTGTGTGTGAGCGGGGTGTGTGTGTGTAGAGTGTGTGTGAGCGGGGTGTGTGTGTAGAGTGTGTTTGAGCGGGGTGTGTGTGTAGAGTGTGTGTGAGCGGGGTGTGTGTTTAGTGTGTGTTTGTGCGGGGTGTGTGTGTAGAGTGTGTGTGAGCGGGGTGTGTGTGTTTAGAGTGTGTGTGAGCGGGGTGTGTGTGTAGAGTGTGTTTGAGCGGGGTGTGTGTGTAGAGTGTGTTTGAGCGGGGTGTGTGTGTAGAGTGTGTGTGAGCGGGGTGTGTGTGTAGAGTGTGTGTGAGCGGGGTGTGTGTGTAGAGTGTGTGTGAGCGGGGTGTGTGTGTAGAGTGTGTGTGAGCGGGGTGTGTGTGTAGAGTGTGTGTGAGCGGGGTGTGTGTGTAGAGTGTGTTTGAGCGGGGTGTGTGTGTAGAGTGTGTGTGAGCAGGGTGTGTGTGTAGAGTGTGTGTGAGCGGGGTGTGTGTGTGTAGAGTGTGTTAGAGCGGGGTGTGTGTGTAGAGTGTGTTTGAGGGGGGTGTGTGTGTAGTGTCTGTGAGAGGGGGGTGTGTCTGTAGTGTGTGTGTGAGCGTGGTGTGTGTGTAGAGTGTGTGTGAGCGGGGTGTTTGTGTGTAGAGTGTGTGTGAGCGGGGTGTGTGTGTAGAGTGTGTTTGAGCGGGGTGTGTGTGTAGAGTGTGTTTGAGCGGGGTGTGTGTGTAGAGTGTGTGTGAGCGGGGTGTGTGTGTAGAGTGTGTTTGAGCGGGGTGTGTGTGTAGAGTGTGTTTGAGCGGGGTGTGTGTGTAGAGTGTGTTCGAGCGGGGTGTGTGTGTAGAGTGTGTGAGCGGGGTGTGTGTGTAGAAGTGTGTGTGAGCGGGGTGTGTGTGTGTAGAGTGTGTGTGAGCGCGGTGTGTGTGTAGAGTGTGTGTGAGCAGGGTGTGTGTGTTGAGTGTGTGTGTGAGCGGGGTGTGTGTGTGTAGAGTGTGTTTGAGCGGTGTGTGTGTGTAGAGTGTGTGAGCGGGGTGTGTGTGTAGAGTGTGTTTGAGCAGGGTGTGTGTGTGTAGAGTGTGTGTGAGCGGGGTGTGTGTGTAGAGTGTGTTTGAGCGGGGTGTGTGTGTGTAGAGTGTGTGTGAGCGGGGTGTGTGTGTAGAGTGTGTGTGAGCGGGGTGTGTGTGTAGAGTGTGTTTGAGCGGAGTGTGTGTGTGTAGAGTGTGTGTGAGCGGGGTGTGTGTGTAGAGTGTGTGTGTGAGCGGGGTGTGTGTAGAGTGTGTTTGAGCGGGGTGTGTGTGTGTAGAGTGTGTTTGAGCGGGGTGTGTGTGTGTAGAGTGTGTTTGAGCGGGGTGTGTGTGTAGAGTGTGTTTGAGCGGGGTGTGTGTGTAGAGTGTGTTTGAGCGGGGTGTGTGTGTGTAGAGTGTGTTTGAGCGGGGTGTGTGTGTAGAGTGTGTTTGAGCGGGGTGTGTGTGTAGAGTGTGTTTGAGCGGGGTGTGTGTGTGTAGAAGTGTGTGTGAGCGGGGTGTGTGTAGAAGTGTGTGTGAGCGGGGTGTGTGTGTGTAGAAGTGTGTTTGAGCAGGGTGTGTGTGTGTAGAGTGTGTGTGAGCGGGGTGTGTGTGTATAGAGTGTGTGAGAGCGGTGTGTGTGTATAGAGTGTGTGAGAGCGGTGTGTGTGTAAAGAGTGTGTGAGCGGGGGTGTGTGTGTAGCGTGTGTGTGAGCGTGGTGTGTGTGTGTAGAGTGTGTGTGAGCGGGGTGTGTGTGTAGAGTGTGTTTGAGCGGGGTGTGTGTGTGTAGAGTGTGTGTGAGCGGGGTGTGTGTGTAGAGTGTGTGTGAGCGGGGTGTGTGTGTAGAGTGTGTTAGAGCGGTGTGTGTGTGTGTAGAGTGTGTTAGAGCGGTGTGTGTGTTTAGAGTGTGTGTGAGCGGGGTGTGTGTAGAGTGTGTGTGTGTGCGGTGTGTGTGTGTAGAGTGTGTGTGAGCGGTGTGTGTGTGTAGAGTGTGTGTGAGCGGGGTGTGTGTGTAGAGTGTGTTTGAGCGGGGTGTGTGTGTAGAGTGTGTGTGAGCGGGGTGTGTGTGTAGAGTGTGTGTGAGCGGGGGTGTGTGTGTAGAGTGTGTGTGAGCGGGGTGTGTGTGTGTAGAGAGTGTGTGTGGCGGGGTGTGTGTGTAGAAGTGTGTTTGAGCGGGGTGTGTGTGTAGAGTGTGTGTGGCGGGGTGTGTGTGTAGAAGTGTGTGTGAGCGGGGTGTGTGTGTGTAGAAGTGTGTTTGAGCGGGGTGTGTGTGTGTAGAAGTGTGTTTGAGCGGGGGTGTGTGTGTGTAGAAGTGTGTGTGAGCAGGGTGTGTGTGTAGAAGTGTGTGTGAGCGGGGGTGTGTGTGTAGAGTGTGTGTGGCGGGGTGTGTGTGTGTAGAGTGTGTGTGAGCGGGGTGTGTGTGTAGAGTGTGTGTGTAGAGTGTGTGTGTAGAGTGTGTGTGAGCGGGGTGTGTGTGTAGAGTGTGTGTGAGCGGAGTGTGTGTGTAGAGTGTGTGTGAGCGGGGTGTGTGTGTAGAGTGTGTGTGAGCGGGGTGTGTGTGTAGAGTGTGTGTGAGCGGGGTGTGTGTGTAGAGTGTGTGTTAGCGGGGTGTGTGTGTAGAGTGTTTTTGAGCGGGGTGTGTGTGTAGAGTGTGTGTGAGCGGGGTGTGTGTAGAAGTGTGTTTGAGCGGGGGTGTGTGTGTGTAGAGTGTGTGTGAGCGGGGTGTGTGTAGAAGTGTGTTTGAGCGGGGTGTGTGTGTAGAAGTGTGTTTGAGCGGGGTGTGTGTGTGTAGAAGTGTGTTTGAGCGGGGTGTGTGTGTAGAGTGTGTTTGAGCGGGGTGTGTGTGTGTAGAGTGTGTTTGGCGGGGTGTGTGTGTAGAGTGTGTGTTCGCGGGGTGTGTGTGTAGAGTGTGTGTGTGCGGGGTGTGTGTGTGTAGAGTGTGTTTGAGCGGGGTGTGTGTGTAGAAGTGTGTTTGAGCGGGGTGTGTGTGTAGAGTGTGTTTGAGCGGGGTGTGTGTGTAGAAGTGTGTGTGAGCGGGGTGTGTGTGTAGAGTGTGTTTGAGCGGGGTGTGTGTGTAGAGTGTGTTTGAGCGGGGTGTGTGTGTAGAGTGTGTGTGAGCGGGGTGTGTGTGTAGAGTGTGTTTGAGCGGAGTGTGTGTGTAGAGTGTGTGTGTAGAGTGTGTGTGAGCGGGGTGTGTGTGTAGAGTGTGTGTGTAGAGTGTGTTTGAGCGGGGTGTGTGTGTAGAGTGTGTTTGAGCGGGGTGTGTGTGTAGAGTGTGTGTGAGCGGGGTGTGTGTGTAGAGTGTGTTTGAGCGGGGTGTGTGTGTAGAGTGTGTGTGAGCGGGGTGTGTGTGTAGAGTGTGTGTGAGCGGTGTGTGTGTGTAGAGTGTGTGTGTAGAGTGTGTGTGAGCGGGGTGTGTGTGTAGAGTGTGTGTGAGCGGGGTGTGTGTGTAGAGTGTGTTTGAGCGGAGTGTGTGTGTAGAGTGTGTGTGTAGAGTGTGTGTGAGCGGGGTGTGTGTGTAGAGTGTGTGTGAGCGGAGTGTGTGTGTAGAGTGTGTGTGAGCGCGGTGTGTGTGTAGAGTGTGTGTGAGCGGAGTGTGTGTGTAGAGTGTGTGTGAGCGCGGTGTGTGTGTAGAGTGTGTGTGAGCGGGGTGTGTGTGTAGAGTGTGTGTGAGCGGGGTGTGTGTGTAGAGTGTGTGTGAGCGGGGTGTGTGTGTAGAGTGTGTGTGAGCGGGGTGTGTGTGTAGAGTGTGTGTGAGCGGGGTGTGTGTGTAGAGTGTGTGTGAGCAGGACTCTGCAAAGGCCCCAGACGGAGCCACAGAACAGTGAAGTGTTGAATCTATCATGTCATGTTATGTGGCACAGCTGCTGGTGCTAGCAGCTAGCACACACGCCTCACAGCAACAAGGTTCCTGGTTTCACTTCTGGGTCTTTCTGTGTGGAGTTTGCATGTTCTACTTGTGCCTGGGTGGGTTTCCTCCACTTTCCCCCATGAGTCCAGAACATGTATAACAGGTCAAATCCTCCTGCAGGTTTAACACACTGAAGGATGGGTCAAATGCAGAGGATAAAACACTTTCCTCCTCTCTCTGTGTCTCTTCTGCCCTGGGTCAAATGCAGAGGATAAAACACTTTCCTCCTCTCTGTGTCTCTTCTGCCCTGGGTCAAATGCAGAGGATGAAACACTTCCCTCCTCTCTGTGTCTCTTCTGCCCTGGGTCAAATGCAGAGGATAAAACACTTCCCTCCTCTCTCTGTGTCTCTTCTGCCCTGGGTCAAATGCAGAGGATAAAACACTTCCCTCCTCTCTCTGTGTCTCTTCTGCCCTGGGTCAAATGCAGAGGATGAAATACTTTCCTCCTCTCTCTGTGTCTCTTCTGCCCTGGGTCAAATGCAGAGGATAAAACACTTTCCTCCTATCTCTGTGTCTCTTCTGCTCTGGGTCAAATGCAGAGGATGAAATACTTTCCTCTTCTCTCTGTGTCTCTTCTGCCCTGGGTCAAATGCAGAGGATGAAACACTTCCCTCCTCTCTCTGTGTCTCTTCTGCCCTGGGTCAAATGCAGAGGATGAAATACTTTCCTCCTGTCTCTGTGTCTCTTCTGCCCTGGGTCAAATGCAGAGGATAAAACACTTTCCTCCTCTCTCTGTGTTTCTTCTGCCCTGGGTCAAATGCAGAGGATAAAACACTTTCCTCCTCTCTCTGTGTCTCTTCTGCCCTGGGTCAAATGCAGAGGATGAACCACTTTCCTCCTCTCTCTGTGTCTCTTCTGCCCTGGGTCAAATGCAGAGGATGAAACACTTCCCTCCTCTCTCTGTGTCTCTTCTGCCCTGGGTCAAATGCAGAGGATGAAACACTTCCCTCCTCTCTCTGTGTCTCTTCTGCCCTGGGTCAAATGCAGAGGATGAAATACTTTCCTCCTGTCTCTGTGTCTCTTCTGCCCTGGGTCAAATGCAGAGGATAAAACACTTTCCTCCTCTCTCTGTGTCTCTTCTGCCCTGGGTCAAATGCAGAGGATAAAACACTGTCCTCCTCTCTCTGTGTCTCTTCTGCCCTGGGTCAAATGCAGAGGATGAACCACTTTCCTCCTCTCTCTGTGTCTCTTCTGCCCTGGGTCAAATGCAGAGGATGAAACACTTTCCTCCTCTCTCTGTGTCTCTTCTGCCCTGGGTCAAATGCAGAGGATGAACCACTTTCCTCCTCTCTCTGTGTCTCTTCTGCCCTGGGTCAAATGCAGAGGATGAAACACTTCCCTCCTCTCTCTGTGTCTCTTCTGCCCTGGGTCAAATGCAGAGGATGAACCACTTTCCTCCTCTCTCTGTGTCTCTTCTGCCCTGGGTCAAATGCAGAGGATGAACCACTTTCCTCCTCTCTCTGTGTCTCTTCTGCCCTGGGTCAAATGCAGAGGATGAAACACTTTCCTCCTCTCTCTGTGTCTCTTCTGCCCTGGGTCAAATGCAGAGGATGAACCACTTTCCTCCTCTCTCTGTGTCTCTTCTGCCCTGGGTCAAATGCAGAGGATGAAACACTTCCCTCCTCTCTCTGTGTCTCTTCTGCCCTGGGTCAAATGCAGAGGATGAAACACTTTCCTCCTCTCTCTGTGTCTCTTCTGCCCTGGGTCAAATGCAGAGGATGAAACACTTTCCTCCTCTCTCTGTGTCTCTTCTGCCCTGTGTCAAATGCAGGGGATGAACCACTTTCCTCCTCTCTCTGTGTCTCTTCTGCCCTGGGTCAAATGTCTCTTCTGCCCTGGGTCAAATGTCTCTTCTGCCCTGTAGGCTTTGGGTTCCTGACCCGACAGCTCATGTCTCTGGCTGGAGGCAGAGTGGTCCTGGTCCTGGAGGGAGGACATGAGCTCACAGCCCTGAGCCGCTCTGCAGAGGAGTGTGTGAGAGCCCTGCTGGGGAGAGAGGCAAGACCAGGACTGAACCAGGACTGAACCAGGACTGAACCAGGACTGGACCAGGACTGGACCAGGACTGGACCAGGACTGAACCAGGACTAAACCAGGACTGAACCAGGACTGAACCAGGACTGAGCCAGGACTGAACCAGGACTGAACCAGGACTGAACCAGGACTGAACCAGGACTGAGCCAGGACTAAACCAGGACTGAACCAGGACTGAGCCAGGACTGAACCAGGACTGAGCCAGGACTAAACCAGGTCTGAACCAGGACTGAGCCAGGACTGAACCAGGACTGAGCCAGGACTGAGCCAGGACTGAACCAGGACTGAGCCAGGACTGAACCAGGACTGAACCAGGACTGAACCAGGACTGAGCCAGGACTGAGCCAGGACTGAGCCAGGACTAAACCAGGACTGAACCAGGACTGAGCCAGGACTAAATCAGGACTGGACCAGGACTGAGCCAGGACTGAACCAGGACTGAACCAGGACTGAGCCAGGACTGAACCAGGACTGGACCAGGACTGAACCAGGACTAAACCAGGACTGAGCCAGGACTAAACCAGGGCTGAACCAGGACTGAGCCAGGAATGAGCCAGGACTAAACCAGGACTGAACCAGGACTGAGCCAGGACTAAACCAGGACTGAACCAGGACTGAGCCAGGACTAAACCAGGACTGAGCCAGGACTGAGCCAGGACTGAGCCAGGACTGAACCAGGACTGAGCCAGGACTGAACCAGGACTAAACCAGGACTGAACCAGGACTGACCCAGGACTGTTCCAGCCTTCTCTTGTTAGGAAGGCTGTTTAGAACCAGGACAATAACTGGACTAATGAACATATGACCTTTTTAGTCCACATGACCATACCTGATGTGTCCTGTAGGTGGAGCCGCTGTCCCCCAGTGTCCTGGAGCAGAGGCCGTGTGCAAACGCCGTCCAGACTCTGCACACCGTCCTACAGGTGCAAGGTCAGAAGCTCATGTTTGTCTGTATGGGGCACAGTGGTCAGTGATGCAGTCATGCCCTGGTGGAGGTCTTCTGTCAGTTATCTCCCTCTCTGCATCCCTCTTTCCATCCCTCTCTCCTCTCTCCTCTCTCCTTCCCCTCTCTCCTCTCCCCTCTCTCCTCTCTCCTCTCTCCTTCCCCTCTCTCCTCTCCCCTCTCTCCTCTCTCCTCTCTCCTCTCTCCTCTCCCCTCTCTCCTCTCTCCTTCCCCTCTCTCCTCTCCCCTCTCTCCTCTCTCCTCTCCCCTCTCCCCTCTCCCCTCTCCCCTCTCTCCTCTCTCCTCTCCCCTCTCCCCTCTCTCCTCTCCCCTCTCCCCTCTCCCCTCTCACCTCTCCCCTCTCTCCTCTCTCCTCTCTCCTCTCCCCTCTCTCCTCTCCCCTCACTCCTCTCTCCTCTCCCCTCTCTCCTCTCTCCTCTCTCCTCTCTCCTCTCCCCTCTCTCCTCTCCCCTCTCCTCTCTCTCCTCTCTCCTCTCCTCTCCCTCCTCTCTCCTCTCTCCTCTCTCCTCTCCTCTCTCCTCTCTCCTCTCCCCTCTCTCCTCTCCCTCCCTCTCCCTCCCTCCTCTCCCTCTCCTCTCCCCTCCTCTCCCTCCTCTCTCCTCTCCCCTCTCCCCTCTCTCCTCTCTCCTCTCCCCTCTCTCCTCTCCCCTCTCTCCTCTCACCTCTCCCCTCTCTCCTCTCTCCTCTCTCCTCTCCCCTCTCTCCTCTCCCCTCTCTCTTCTCCCCTCTCTCCTCTCCTCTCTCCTCTCTCCTCTCCCCTCTCCCCTCTCTCCTCTCTCCTCTCTCCTCTCCCCTCTCCCCTCTCTCCTCTCTCCTCTCTCCTCTCTCCTCTCTCCTCTCTCCTCTCTCCTTGCCCCTCTCCCTTCTCTCCTTTCTCCTCTCCCCTCTCTCCTCTCTCCTTGCCCCTCTCCCTTCTCTCCTCTCTCCTCTCCCCTCTCCCTTCTCTCCTCTCCTCTCCTCTCCCCTCTCTCCTCTCCCTCTCTCCTCTCTCCTCTCTCCTCTCTCCTCTCCCCTCTCTCCTCTCTCCTCTCCCCTCTCTCCTCTCTCCTCTCTCCTCTCTCCTCACTCCTCTCTCCTCTCTCCTCACTCCTCTTCTCTCTCTTCCAGGTGAATATTGGCGTAGTTTGCAGGACTCCCTCCTCTCTTATCCCCTCTGTCCTCTCTCCTCTCTCCTCTCCTCACTCCTCTCCTCTCTCCTCTCTCCTCACTCCTCTCCTCTCTCCCTTCTCTCCTCTCCTCTCCTCTCCCCTCTCTCCTCTCCCTCTCTCCTCTCTCCTCTCTCCTCTCTCCTCTCCCTCTCTCCTCACACCTCTTCTCTCTCTTCCAGGTGAATATTGGCGTAGTTTACAGGACTCCCTTCTCTCCTCTCCTTTCTCCTCTCCCCTCTCCCCTCTCTCCTCTCTCCTCTCTCTTCCCTCTCTCCTCTCTCCTCTCCTCTCTCTCTCTCCCCTCTCTCCTCTCTCCTCTCTCCTCACTCCTCTTCTCTCTCTTCCAGGTGAATATTGGTGTGGTTGCAGGACTCCCTCCTCTCTTATCCCCTCTCCCCTCTCTCCTCTCTCCTCTCTCCTCTCTCCTCTCTCCTCTCCTCTCTCCTCACTCCTCTCTCCTCACTCCTCTTCTCTCTCTTCCAGGTGAATATTGGCGTAGTTTGCAGGACTCCCTCCTCTCTTATCCCCTCTGTCCTCTCTCCTCTCTCCTCTCCCCTCTCTCCTCTCTCCTCACACCTCTTCTCTCTCTTCCAGGTGAATATTGGCGTAGTTTGCAGGACTCCCTCCTCTCTTATCCCCTCTGTCCTGTCTCCTCTCTCCTCTCTCCTCTCTCCTCTCTCCTCACACCTCTTCTCTCTCTTCCAGGTGAATATTGGCGTAGTTTGCAGGACTCCCTCCTCTCTTATCCCCTCTCCCCTCTTCCCTCTCTCCTCTCTCCTCTCTCCTCTCTCTTCCCTCTCTCCTCTCTCCTCTCTCCTCACACCTCTTCTCTCTCTTCCAGGTGAATATTGGCATAGTTTACAGGACTCCCTCCTCTCCTTTCCCCTCTTCCCTCTCTCCTCTCTCCTCTCTCCTCTCTCTTCCCTCTCTCCTCTCTCCTCTCCTCTCTCCTCTCCCCTCTCTCCTCTCTCCTCACTCCTCTTCTCTCTCTTCCAGGTGAATATTGGCGTAGTTTGCAGGACTCCCTCCTCTCTTATCCCCTCTTCCCTCTCTCCTCTCTCCTCTCTCCTCTCTCCTCTCCTCTCTCCTCACTCCTCTCTCCTCACTCCTCTTCTCTCTCTTCCAGGTGAATATTGGCGTAGTTTGCAGGACTCCCTCCTCTCTTATCCCCTCTGTCCTCTCTCCTGTCTCCTCTCTCCTCTCTCCTCTCTCCTCTCTCCTCTCTCCTCACTCCTCTTCTCTCTCTTCCAGGTGAATATTGGCGTAGTTTGCAGGACTCCCTCCTCTCTTATCCCCTCTCTCCTCTCTCCTTTCTCCTCACTCCTCTTCTCTCTCTTCCAGGTGAATATTGGCGTAGTTTGCAGGACTCTCTCCTCTCTTATCCCCTCTGTCCTCTCTCCTCTCCTCTCTCCTCACACCTCTTCTCTCTCTTCCAGGTGAATATTGGCATAGTTTACAGGACTCCCTCCTCTCCTTTCCCCTCTTCCCTCTCTCCTCTCTCCTCTCTCCTCTCTCTTCCCTCTCTCCTCTCTCCTCTCCTCTCTCCTCTCCCCTCTCTCCTCTCTCCTCACTCCTCTTCTCTCTCTTCCAGGTGAATATTGGTGTAGTTTGCAGGACTCCCTCCTCTCTTATCCCCTCTCCCCTCTCTCCTCTCTCCTCTCTCCTCTCTCCTCTCTCTTCTCTCCTCTCTCCTCTCTCCTCTCCGCTCGCCTCTCTCCTCTCCCCTCTCTCCTCTCTCCTCACTCCTCTTCTCTCTCTTCCAGGTGAATATTGGCGTAGTTTGCAGGACTCCCTCCTCTCTTATCCCCTCTGTCCTCTCTCCTCTCTCCTCTCTCCTCTCTCCTCTCTCCTCACTCCTCTTCTCTCTCTTCCAGGTGAATATTGGCGTAGTTTGCAGGACTCCCTCCTCTCTTATCCCCTCTGTCCTCTCTCCTCTCTCCTCTCCCCTCTCTCCTCTCTCCTCACACCTCTTCTCTCTCTTCCAGGTGAATATTGGCGTAGTTTGCAGGACTCCCTCCTCTCTTATCCCCTCTCTCCTCTCTCCTCTCCTCTCTCCTCTCTCCTCTCTCCTCACACCTCTTCTCTCTCTTCCAGGTGAATATTGGCATAGTTTACAGGACTCCCTCCTCTCCTTTCCCCTCTTCCCTCTCTCCTCTCTCCTCTCTCTTCCCTCTCTCCTCTCTCCTCTCCTCTCTCCTCTCCCCTCTCTCCTCTCTCCTCACTCCTCTTCTCTCTCTTCCAGGTGAATATTGGCGTAGTTTGCAGGACTCCCTCCTCTCTTATCCCCTCTCCCCTCTCTCCTCTCTCCTCTCTCCTCTCTCCTCTCTCCTCTCTCCTCTCTCCTCTCTCCTCACTCCTCTCTCCTCACTCCTCTTCTCTCTCTTCCAGGTGAATATTGGCGTAGTTTGCAGGACTCTCTCCCCTCTTATCCCCTCTGTCCTCTCTCCTCTCTCTCTCTCTCTCTCCTCTCTCCTCTCTCCTCTCCTCTCTCCTCACTCCTCTCTCCTCACTCCTCTTCTCTCTCTTCCAGGTGAATATTGGCGTAGTTTGCAGGACTCCCTCCTCTCTTATCCCCTCTGTCCTCTCTCCTCTCTCCTCTCTCCTCTCTCCTCTCTCCTCTCTCCTCACTCCTCTCTCCTCACTCCTCTTCTCTCTCTTCCAGGTGAATATTGGCGTAGTTTGCAGGACTCCCTCCTCTCTTATCCCCTCTGTCCTCTCTCCTGTCTCCTCTCTCCTCTCTCCTCTCTCCTCTCTCCTCACTCCTCTCTCCTCACTCCTCTTCTCTCTCTTCCAGGTGAATATTGGCGTGGTTTGCAGGACTCCCTCCTCTCTTATCCCCTCTGTCCTCTCTCCTGTCTCCTCTCTCCTCTCTCCTCTCTCCTCTCTCCTCACTCCTCTCTCCTCACTCCTCTTCTCTCTCTTCCAGGTGAATATTGGCGTAGTTTGCAGGACTCCCTCCTCTCTTATCCCCTCTGTCCTCTCTCCTCTCTCCTCTCTCCTCACTCCTCTCTCCTCTCTCCTCACTCCTCTTCTCTCTCTTCCAGGTGAATATTGGCGTAGTTTGCAGGACTCCCTCCTCTCTTATCCCCTCTGTCCTCTCTCCTCTCTCCTCACTCCTCTCTCCTCACTCCTCTTCTCTCTCTTCCAGGTGAATATTGGCGTAGTTTGCAGGACTCCCTCCTCTCTTATCCCCTCTGTCCTCTCTCCTCTCTCCTCACTCCTCTTCTCTCTCTTCCAGGTGAATATTGGCGTAGTTTGCAGGACTCTCTCCCCTCTTATCCCCTCTGTCCTCTCTCCTCTCTCCTCACTCCTCTTCTCTCTCTTCCAGGTGAATATTGGCGTAGTTTGCAGGACTCTCTCCTCTCTTATCCCCTCTGTCCTCTCTCCTGTCTCCTCCTCTCCTCTCTCTCTCCCTCTCTCTCTCTCTCCTCTCTCTCTCCTCACTCCTCTTCTCTCTCTTCCAGGTGAATATTGGCGTAGTTTGCAGGACTCCCTCCTCTCTTATCCCCTCTGTCCTCTCTCCTCTCTCCTCTCTCCTCTCTCCTCTCTCCTCTCTCCTCACTCCTCTCTCCTCTCTCCTCACTCCTCTTCTCTCTCTTCCAGGTGAATATTGGCGTAGTTTGCAGGACTCCCTCCTCTCTTATCCCCTCTGTCCTCTCTCCTGTCTCCTCTCTCCTCTCTCCTCTCTCCTCTCTCCTCACTCCTCTCTCCTCACTCCTCTTCTCTCTCTTCCAGGTGAATATTGGCGTAGTTTGCAGGACTCTCTCCTCTCTTATCCCCTCTCTCCTCTCTCCTCTCTCCTCACTCCTCTCTCCTCTCTCCTCACTCCTCTTCTCTCTCTTCCAGGTGAATATTGGCGTAGTTTGCAGGACTCTCTCCCCTCTTATCCCCTCTGTCCTCTCTCCTCTCTCCTCACTCCTCTTCTCTCTCTTCCAGGTGAATATTGGCGTAGTTTGCAGGACTCTCTCCCCTCTTATCCCCTCTGTCCTCTCTCCTCTCTCCTCACTCCTCTCTTCTCTCCCCTCTCTCCTCTCTCCTCTCCTCTCTCCTCACTCCTCTTCTCTCTCTTCCAGGTGAATATTGGCGTAGTTTGCAGGACTCCCTCCTCTCTTATCCCCTCTGTCCTCTCTCCTCTCTCCTCTCTCCTCTCTCCTCTCTCCTCACTCCTCTTCTCTCTCTTCCAGGTGAATATTGGCGTAGTTTGCAGGACTCCCTCCTCTCTTATCCCCTCTGTCCTCTCTCCTCTCTCCTCTCTCCTCTCCTCTCTCCTCACTCCTCTTCTCTCTCTTCCAGGTGAATATTGGCGTAGTTTGCAGGACTCTCTCCTCTCTTATCCCCTCTCGTACTCAGAGGCTCAGAGGTCCAGACTTCGCAGAGATGTGGATTGTGATGCGCTCAGAGGCGTCGCTGCTCTGTCTGTGGACACTCTGCCCTCACACAGGTAACTCTGCCTCCAGCTCACCTCATATATGGATTATTACCACATTCACTTTTTACAATATCATATACAGAGAGATTTGAAATTCTTCAACTTTTAAGAGCTTCAAATCACATTGGTGGTTCCTCATAATTATTTTTTAATGACATTATGAAATCTGTTTTGATTGAATGATGATGTTGTCCTGCATTTGAAAACTGTGTGCCCTGTTTCCCCCCTATAACCCCCCTGCAGGAGTGTACAGCACTGTTCCCTGCAGCACATATACTGCTGTGTGCCCTGTTTTCCCCCCTATAACCCCCCCCTGCAGGAGGGTTAGGGTTAGGGTTAGGGTTAGGGTTAGTTAGGGTTGCAGGAGTGTACAGCACTGTTCCCTGCAGCACACACACTGCTGTGTGCTCTGGGGAAATGTCACTACCACATTTTCAACAGGGATGAACTCACTTGTTTCTATTGTTAAACAATGGTCTTTTTGGTGTTTTTTGCCCTGCAATAATGGTGCTCCCTCATCAAAAACCTGAAAAGAGCTATTAGACATTATCCATGCATGTCTGAGTAATCTAGTGATCTCTCCTGGGCCCTTTCACACCTGTACATGGCTCGAATAAGACCACAGGTCTACATCACCCATGCTCCAACATGACAGTTCTCCATAAATATTCAATAACATGAGACAAAATTGTACACAGCAACTTGACAAACCTGATGCAGCGTTTCATTAGAGGGAGGAACACTGAGTGTGTGATGGTGCTCTGAAGGGGGAGTAACTTAGCATAGAGAGTAAACGGAGGGAGGATGTTAAAACAATAAAAGGGAACATGGTGATCTAAATATGTCATGTGCTGGCAGTTAATACCCCACAGAAGTCAAATAGTCCTTTGTCTTTAAGTGTGGGAAAAGCATCATGTTTTCTTCAGTGTTTGGATCCTGTGTGTTTCAGGAGACAGGACTCAGGAGAAGAGTCCATGTGAAGGATGTTTCTGTCACCTCTGAACTCTGAGCTGAGTGGTTTCTTGGATAAAACTGTATTTTTGAAGGACATTTTTTACATCAGAACTAAAGCACTTATTTGATGAAGCACAGACAATCATCTCTCAACCAATCAGACACGAGCAGCCTTGAAGAGGTCAAAGGCCACAGAGAGCAAACGCATCCGGCGTCCAGCGTCCGGCTGAGCAGGATCTGTGAGGATGTGAGCCTGAGATCTGTTAACCAACTGTCTACAACGTGTCAGGGACATAATACACCAGGACTAAACCAGATCTAAACCAGGACTAAACCAGATCTAAACCAGATCTAAACCAGGACTAAACCAGGACTAAACCAGATCTAAACCAGATCTAAACCAGGACTAAACCAGGACTAAACCAGATCTAAACCAGGACTAAACCAGATCTAAACCAGGACTAAACGAGATCTAAACCAGGACTAAAGGAGATTTAAACCAGGACTAAACCAGACCTGAACGAGGACTTGGTCAGACGGGGCAGCTCCTTGTTTATGGCCTTGTCCTGGTTTAAACTTTCCTCATTTACATTCATATTTTTGGTCAGATTCTCCCAATAGTTGAAACCTTACGGCGTGTTAATATCGCCCAGCTCCGTTTGATTCTGCTGCATGACTTGATCCAGAGGATCAAAACATCTTAAAAGGATTCAGGAAATATGGCGGCGTTCAAAAATATACAAAACATATGCCAGTGCTGCGACTTCAAACCACGTCTGACCATCACACAGATTAAAAATGACGGTTCTGAACAACTTGGAGCAGGAACAAAGCAGCTATGGCAGAGTGGTTAGCCTTCCAGTGGCGTTTGCATGTTCTGCTTGTGGCTGGGTCAACAGAAAAACAGGCACAACAGGTCAAATCCTCCAACTGAGGTAGTTCTGACCAAGACTAGCTCAAGATCTGGAGCTCATGACAGGTTTAACCCAGAGACACTGAAGGACGGGTCAGATGCAGAGGGTCAGAAGACATAACTCTGCACACCACAGGGTCAGAAGACATAACTCTGCACACCACAGTCTCTTCAGGCCTCAGAGAGCCCTGGTTTTGTCCTGGTTTAGCCCTTTTCAGACCATGTTTACATCTGGTTTAGTCTTGAGTTAGACATGTGTGTTAATGATTTAGTCTGCTTGGTTTAAAGCGGGTTTAGTCCTGTGTTAGTCCTGGTTCAGTCCTGGTTTAGTCCTGGTTCAGTCCTGGTTCAGTCCTGGTTCAGTCCTGTTTTAGTCCTGGTTCAGTCCTGGTTTAGTCCTGGTTTGGACATTGTGAATAGAACAATAGAGTGTTATTGATGCTGCACACATGGACTTAGGTTCAGTCCGAACTTGATCAGGACCACATGGGACTCCTGGACTGGCACAAAGTGGACTCAGTCCCAGCTGAGACCTAGTTTAGTACTAGTTCAGTTCTGGTTTAGCCCTGGTCTAGCCCTGATGTAGTCCTGGTTCAGTCCTGGTTCAGTCCTGGTTCAGTCCTGGTTCAGTCCTGTTTTAGTCCTGGTTCAGTCCTGGTTTAGTCCTGGTTTGGACATTGTGAATAGAACAATAGAGTGTTATTGATGCTGCACACATGGACTTAGGTTCAGTCCGAACTTGATCAGGACCACATGGGACTCCTGGACTGGCACAAAGTGGACTCAGTCCCAGCTGAGACCTAGTTTAGTACTAGTTCAGTTCTGGTTTAGCCCTGGTCTAGCCCTGATGTAGTCCTGGTTCAGTCCTGGTTCAGTCCTGGTTTAGTCCTGGTTCAGTCCTGGTTCAGTCCTGGTTTAGTCCTGTTTTAGTCCTGGTTCAGTCCTGGTTTAGACCTGGTTTAGTCCTGGTTTAGTCCTGGTTCAGTCCTGGTTTAGTTTAGACTTTGTGAATAGAACAATAGCGTGTTATTGATGCTCCACACATGGGTCCGGGTTTAGTCCGGACTTGATCAGGACCACATGGGACTCCCGGACTGGCACAGACTGGACTCGGACTTCAAAGATCCTGGAAAAGTCTGGATCCTTTTGGGTCTGGTCCGGACCGAGTCTTGGACCCAGGGCGGCACACGGCTCCTTTGAACTGCTCTTTCATGTCGGGGCCTTCGTCACGGTGCTGAAGAGGATTTTTATAATTCGATTGGTTTCATTTCTTTCTTGTGTTGAGACGATGCAGCAGATTCTGTTTTTGTGAAGAAGTGAAAGTCCTGGTCTAGTCCAGGTTTAATCCTGGTCTAGTCCTGGTTTAGGTCTTGTCTGCTGATTTTTACCATTTCTTTCTTTCTTGTGTTGCAGCAGATTCTGTTACTTAGAAAATGTGAGCACAGCACAGACGCAGGACTTTGAGCTCAGGGTTTAAAGGGCCCAGATGACACTGTTTTCTATGTTCTACTGTTTCCTCATCACACACACACCTGCACATTTAGGCTAAGTTCTTCTCACAAACAGAAAACACTTTGTTCCACCTTGTGATGTCATGTGGTGATACAGGAAGTGCTCCACTGTGTTTTAAACCCCATTAAACACATTCAGTAGAATCATCTGGAATTTCAGATCTCTCCTGGACTAATGGCAGAGGCTGTTCACGAGGGAACAGGACTCCCCTTCCCCCTTCCCCCTTCCCCCTTCTCCCTTCTCCCTTCTCCCTTCTCCCTTCCCCCTTCTCCCTTCTCCCTTCTCCCTTCTCCCTTCCCCCTTCTCCCTTCTCCCTTCTCCCTTCTCCCTATTCCCTTCTCCCTTCTCCCTTCTCCCTTCTCCCTTCTCCCTTCTCCCTTCTCCCTTCTCCCTTCTCCCTTCTCCCTTCTCCCTTCTCCCTAATCCCTTCTCCCTTCCCCCTTCTCCCTTCTCCCTTCTCCCTAATACCTTCTCCCTTCTCACTTCTCCCTCATTCCTTCTCATTATCATTATCATTACATTACATTGTGCATTATCATTATCATTCATTATCATTATCATTATCATTATCTATCCTGTTCATTTACTGTTTTCATTTATCTGTTCATTATCATTACATTATCATTATCATTATCATTACATTGTCATTATCATTATCATTATCGATATCATGTCATTCATTATCATTATTACATTATCGTGTCATTATCATTATCATTATCCCTGTTCATTATCCTCGTTTCATTATCTGTTCGTTATCATTGTATTATCATTACATTACATTATCATTATTATCATTATCATTGTCATTATTATTACATTATCATTATCATTATCATTATCATTGTCATTATCGTACATTATCATTATCATTATCATTATCGTTATCATTATCGTGTTCATTGTCATTATCGTCATTATCATTATCATTACATTCATCGTGTATGTCATTATCATTGCATTATCATTATCATTATCATTATCATTATCATTACATTATCATTATCATTATCATTATCATTACACCTCATTATCATTATCATTTATCATTCATTCACATTATCATTATCATTATCGTTGCATTCATTATCATTGTCATTATCGTTCGTTATCATTCATCTGTTTCATTATCTGTTTTTTATCTGTTCATTCCTATTCATTATCCATTATCCTTCTCCTTTATTGTCATTATCATTCCATATCATTATCATTTCTCCTTCTCCTTCATTATCATTCTATCATTATCCTTATCATTATCATTATCATATCCTTCGTTCATTTATCCTGTTCATTATCCTGTTCATTCTTCATTCACATTATCATTATCATTCCTTCTCCCTTCATTCTTTCATTATCATTATCA
The DNA here is from genome assembly GCA_030686955.1 of Odontamblyopus rebecca. Lineage (NCBI taxonomy): Eukaryota > Metazoa > Chordata > Actinopteri > Gobiiformes > Gobiidae > Odontamblyopus > Odontamblyopus rebecca. The sequence goes on along the minus strand of CM060656.1, from coordinate 656,726 downwards.
TTATCTCCTTCATTCACATTATCATTATCATTATCATTTCTAATCCTATTTCATTATCCTGTTTTCCTTATCCTATTCCCTTCTCCCTTCTCCCTTCTCCCTTCTCCCTTCTCCCTGCTAATGTTAAAAGGAGCTTTTCACTTGAAAACTACCACTTTATGACATCACAAGGTGGAGCGGAGCATTTTGATCTTTGGAAAGACTAAGACTGCA
>CM060656.1:634013-651513 GCA_030686955.1 Odontamblyopus rebecca | reverse complement strand
AGCACTGATCCATGACTGGTGCAGGCGCTGGGGTTTAGGGTGTGACCATTCAGATCACAGAGATATTTTAGGTTTAAACACACTGGAGTCAACATGAAGAGAGCATGAGACTTTAAATGTTTGAATTCTGTGGTAATGGAATGTAATGTAATGTAATGTAATGTAGTGTAATGTAGTGTAATGTAATGTAATGTAGTGTAATGTAGTGTAATGCATGTGGGCTGTCAGTTTCAGTACTGAAATCCAGGACTCGTCCCCAGTAGTGTTTCGCCTTTTTCCATAACACAAAACAAAAATCGTCCAAATAAACTCATTGCATCTTCTGGCTCTTTCCCACAGAGCCTCCATATGTTTAGCTTATTAGCATGTTAGCTGTAAACACGTGACACGCCGCCGGAGCCGTGTCATGTGCGCATCTTGGCAGCCATTTTGTTTTGTCCTCTCCAGACCAGCTGTGCATCTACGAGCTCGACTTTTCAACGGTCCAATCAGAGTTCTACTTTAGAGTCAAGCGAAAACATCACAATAAACATTGTCCAGACTTTGTCCAGTTCAAATAATAAAAAGGAAAGAAGATGAAAGTCCAGCGTGGGAATAGTTGGGAAAATCTGGAAGAGAACGAAAAATACAGTTAGAACCAGAAAAAGTAGACTAGTTTTTAACTAAACTGCTTTAGACCTGCTTTAGTCCAGGTTTAGTCCCGGTTTCATCCTGATTTAGACCCGGCTTAGATTTGTTTAGACTTGTGTGGGGAAGTTGGCCAAAGGGGTCACAGTAGGAGGCAGACGCACCAGTTCCATTAGACCTAAATTTATTTTGCAAAAATCACCGTGGTGAACGTGGCTTAAAAAATATATACAAATATACAAAATAATCTGTTAAAGAACAGAATCAAAGAACAAAAATGAACTCAACTGAGGAAAGCACCACACTGCCCAGTGCACTGATGGGATCTGATTGTGCTAACTGCAGCACTGCATTTAAACCCCCTTAGCTCCTCCCTGGTATATACCATTTCTACCCCAGGGGAGTGAGAACAGTTCACCCTGGACTCAAACAGCAGACTGCCTCAAAGAGAGACTGTTCTCAAAGAGAGACTGTTCTCAAAGAGAGACTGTTCTCAAAGAGAGACTGTTCTCAAAGAGAGACTGTTCTCAAAGAGAGACTGTTCTCAAAGAGAGACTGTTCTCAAAGAGAGACTGTTCTCAAAGAGAGACTGTCCTCAAAGAGAGACTGTTCTCAAAGAGAGACTGTTCTCAAAGAGAGACTGTTCTCAAAGAGAGACTGTTCTCAAAGGTCCCAACAGAAAACGTGCTGTAACAGAAACAACAGAAACAATAAGAAACAAACACAAAACAAACCAATAAACTTAAACTCAAAACCAATTCCCCCCTAAACCTGGTGAACACCTGGGCAGAACCAAGAGACCGGAACCCCCCTCCTCTTTGTCTCTGGGGGTCAGTGGAATGAATGATTGAACTGAGTAACTTCACTTTAAATGACAATTTTAAACTAAATAAAGCAGATTAAACTAAGAATGTGGAAGTGTTTGATTTACTGAAAATGGAACTAAACGGCACGGTGGCTGAGTGGCAACACTCAGGCCTCACAGCAAGAAGGTTGCGGGTTCGATCCCGGGTCGCCGGGCCTTTCTGTGTGGAGTTTGCATGTTCCTCCCCGTGTCTGGATGGGTTTCCTCCGGGTACTCCGGTTTCCCCATCAACCCAAAACATGCCCGCACCCCTATGAACTAACTGTAACCTGTGGGCTCACCACCTGCAGAGGGGTTCATAGGGGGTCAGGTGCTATGAGTATTGGGCAGCACGCTGCCCCCGCGACCCAGCCGGATTAAGCGGGAGAAGATGGATGGAACTAAACAGAACAAACCCGGGAGAGTTTGAATTCAGCTGTTTAGTTGGTTATGGAGAAACTAAATGAAACAATGAAAAATGTCAAATTAACAAACTAAAGTGACTAAATTAAATAATGGGACAAAGTGCCCTCACTCTACTCTGTCACATCACCCCTCCCCTTAAGGCCGTTACTCTTCTGAGTCACGGGACAAAAAATCAGCAATGACATTTACCCGGTTTGTAAACGACCTTAAAAGGAAAGGGCTGCAAAGACAAATACCAACGAGTTATACGAGCATTAGTGTCTTTCATTTTATGAATCCATTGTAACGCACAGTGATCGGTTTCTAGGACAAACTCTTTACCAATTAAGTAATATTTAAGCGTGTCTAGTGCCCATTTAATGGCAAGTGCTTCTTTTTCTATTGTAGAATATCTCATTTCTCTAGGGAAAAGTTTTCGGCTAATGTATTGAACTGGAAGTTGGTTTCCCTCCTCCCTTTGCAATAACACCGCTCCCAGTCCTACACCTGAAGCATCAGTCTGTACAGTAAAAGGCAAATCAAAGTTTGGACACTGTAAAACAGGATGTTGACACAAGCAGTCTCTCAAATCATTAAAAGCTTGTACAGCTTCGGGAGTCCATTTAACTTTTACTGGGCTAGATTTCCGGGTCATATCAGACAAAGGGGCTGAACGGGTTGCAAAGTCCGGGATTAGGCGTCGATACCAACCAACTAAGCCTAGGAAAGATCTCAGTCTTTTCTTGGTGTTGGGCAAAGAAGTAGCCGCAATAGCTTCTACTTTGCTCACCTGAGGATGGATACCCCTCACATAGCCCAAGTACTGCACCTCAGACTTGGCAATGTGACATTTCTTGCCATTGATGACAAGACCCGCCTCCTGGATCCGGATGAAGGCATCAGAGAGATGTTGCTTGTGTTCCTCCCAGGACTGGCTGAAGATGACGATATCATCAATGTAGGCTGCAGAGTACTCCTCAGCTCCTCTAAGCACCTCGTCCACGAGCCTTTGGAACGTTGCCGGTGCTCCGTGTAGACCGAAGGGCATCACTCGGAACCTGTAGAGGCCACTGGGAACTCTGAATGTTGTCAGATCTTTTGACGATTCCTCTAGTGGTACTTGCCAATACCCTTTGCAAAGATCAAGGGTGGTCAAGTAGTTTGCATGTCCGAGACGTTCAATCAGCTCGTCCACCCTGGGCATTGGGTATGGGTCAAATGCAGACACTGCATTTAACTTTGAAAAGTTCACACAAAATCTGAGCTTTGGATCTTCCTTCTTGGGGACCAGGACTACAGGGCTGCACCACTCACTGCGGGATGGTTCAATTATTCCAGTTTCCAACATCTCCTGAACTTCATGTTTTAGCTCAGGAACAAGTCAGGCTGGAATACGGCAGGTTGTGTCTCTGACGGGCTGCTGTTCTGGTGAGCGCAAGCGGATCTGGTGCTGGATGAGGTGAGTTTAACCAGGTTTAGCACTGAACAGTTCATCTGTCATGAAAACTTGTAGCTCTTGTTGTTGTTCTAAGCTTAAATGACTCAGATCTGGGAACACTGGTGCCTCCACTGACGAGGGGAAGTACTGCTCTTGAAGCTCCTCTTCATCAGTGACTGCACGTGCCAGGAAAGAGAGCTGCTGTGGGCGGTCAAACCACTCTTTAAGCAGATTAATGTGAAAAATTTGGTACTTTCTGCGCCGCTCTGGCATGAAAAGTTCATATGTAACTGGACCAGTCTTTCTGTGGATCTCATATGGGCCTTGCCATTTAGCTAAGAGTCCACTCTCTGAAGTTGGCAACAGAACTTTCTGGCCTTCTTTAAACATTCTTCTTTTTGATGCTTTGTTGTAATTTTGTTGTTGTCTGTGTTGTGCTTGTACCAGGTTTTCACAAGCAAACTCTTTAAACTGCTCAAGTCTGTCTCTCATCTTTAGGACATAAGAGAGTTCAGTACAGTCTTGCTCTGAAGTTGGCCCCTCCCATGCCTCTTTCAGCACATCTAGGAGCCCTCTAACTGCATGTCCATATAGCAGCTGGAAAGGTGAAAATCCTGTGGACGTTTGGGGAACTTCTCTGTAAGCAAAGAGCAAAAATGGCAGCCACTGGTCCCAGTCAGATCCCGAGTCAGACACGAACTTCCTCAGCATGGATTTTAGAGTCTTATTAAAACGCTCCACGAGTCCATCTGTCTGCGGATGATAGGGACTTGTCTTTATGCCTTGGATTCCCAGCAGGTGGTAGACTTGCTTCAGCAGGTTGGAGGTGAAATTTGTCCCTTGGTCTGTGATGATTTCCCTTGGAATGCCCACTCTGGAGAAGAGCTGGATGAGGCACGTGGCGATCATGCCTTTATTTTCTTTAGTGGGAAAGCCTCTGGATATCTTGTAGCGTAGTCTGACATGACTAGGATGTATCGGTGTCCAGCGCTGCTCCGCTCCAGCGGACCAACAATATCCATGGCAATCCGTGAGAAGGGGGTGTCAATGATGGGCATGCTAATGAGGGGGGCTCTATCTCCTTTTTTATTTGGGGCTATTAACTGACACTCAGGGCAGGATTGACAGTACTTTACAGTATCTGAATACTGCTGAGGCCAATAGAACCTTTTAATCATTCTAGAAAATGTTTTAGCTTGGCCTAAGTGACCTGACCATGGCACAGAATGACTAAGATGAAGTACTGTGGATCTTAGACTTTGTGGGACTACCAATTGGTCACCAACCTCACTACGCCTATACAGCTTGTCATCCTTAATAACAAAAACTTCTTTCCCCCATCCTGTTACTTTACTTGTTTCTGGAACACATTTACTAAATAAAGGGGCAAGCGTATCGTCTTGTTTTTGTCACTACAGATATTAACCAGATCTGTCTCACTTGGCTTTGGTAATTCTTCATCTATTTTGGTCCCCTTTACTTTGTCGTGTCTCTTTTCTCTCCTACTTTTTCTCACTTTTCCATTGTTAGCAGTCACCATCTCATCATTAGCAAAAGGTAACTCCTCCCATCCCTCTGCAAGACTAGTTTTCGGTTTACTTTTAGATCTAGTAACAGCCATTAAGCAGTCAGAGTTTAATGTAGCTTCTACAGATTGTTTGGCTATCAGCTCAGGCAGTATGGGGACATCAAGGCCTAAAACAATTTGGTATGGTAGCTCTTCCAGTACCCCTACAGAGAGAGTATATGATTGGCCTTCCACCTGAACAGTAACCTCTGCAATGGGATAGCTTACTTTGTCACCATGGATACAAAAAATGTCTATTGTTCCCCCACAAAAGATTACACCTTTAGGTAAACTGTCTTGTCTAATCAGAGTGCGGTCACTTCCTGAATCAAGCAGAGCTATGCATGGTTTGTCATCTACAACCACCCCCAGAGTTAGCTCCTCCCACTGACCCTCAGACTTCTCGTTATTAACAGGTAAATACACAGGTAAGTTGGATGCACTACACAAGAAATTTTTAGTACTGGTAGTTTTAGGACATTGTGCTTTCAGATGACCAGTTTTACCACATAAATGACAAGCATAAGTAGATCTGTCTCTAGTCTCTGTTCTAGAAGCAGTTTGGGGAGTATAACTTGGTTTAAACTGTCTGGGTCTAGAGTCAAAAGGGCCAAATGTCTTACCCAATGGGGCAGGTGGGTGGGGCTTTGGGGCGAGGAGGGTCTTTGATGAACGGCGAGCAGCTAGAAAAGCTTCAGCCATGTCCGCTGCTTCTTTGGAAGTCTTTGGATCCCTTTCTTTGATCCAGGTGCGCAGTTCTGGATTAACGAGCTTGAGGAACTGTTCCAAGACGATTGCGTCCCCGATTTGTTCCTTGGTCTTTGTCTTTGGGTCCATCCATTTCTTGTAAAGCTCCTTTAGCCGGACCTGTAGCTCCAGGGGCGTCTCTTCTTCTCTCAACTCCAATGAACGAAATCTCAGCCGGTAGGTCTCTGTGCTGATCTCAAACTTTTGCAACACAGCACGTTTGACTTTGTCATAGTTCATGGTGTCACCAATGTCCATTGCCACATACGCTGACCGGGCTTTGCCAGTGAGGAGTGGTGCGAGGCGAAGAGCCCACTCATCACATGGCCACTGACAAGCATGTGCTATTCTCTCGAATGTGCACAAATAATGTTCAGTGTCCTCACCATCAGTGTAGGGTTGCATCTTTGGGCCTTTCCAGTTGGTGTTTCTCGTTGCGCTGGCTTGCCTGGAGTCAGTCTGCTCCTCTCGAGGGTCCTGGATCGGAAGCTCCTCACTCCGCGCCGAAGGTCCTTCCCTCTGTTGGGTTTGTTGAATTTCCCGCTGGAGGTGATACATATCCTGCTGCATTCTCCTCCATTTCTCATCCTGCTGCCTCATGTGACGTTGTGGCAGGTCTGAGAGTTGCTCAATTTCTGTAGCTTGGGGTCTTCCACCAACAGCCCCCAGGTCATCATCAGGAAATGTGTCCTCATGCTCGGGAAGTGTGTCCAGTTCACTATCACCAGGTGGATTTGTTCCAACATCAACGTGGGCCATTTTCTGCCGTCTGGTCTGCATTCTTCACTGCCTCCCACTGGCCTGGAAACCACCACTACTGCCACCATATGTGGGGAAGTTGGCCAAAGGGGTCACAGTAGGAGGCAGACTCACCAGTTCCATTAGACCAAAATTTATTTTGCAAAAATCACCGTGGTGAACGTGGCTTAAAAAATATATACAAATATGCAAAATAATCTGTTAAAGAACAACAGAATCAAAGAACAAAAATTAACTCAACTGAGGAAAGCACCACACTGCCCAGTGCACTGATGGGATCTGATTGTGCTAATTGCAGCACTGCATTTAAACCCCCTTAGCTCCTCCCTGGTATATACCATTTCTACCCCAGGGGAGTGAGAACAGTTCACCCTGGACTCAAACAGCAGACTGCCTCAAAGAGAGACTGTTCTCAAAGAGAGACTGTTCTCAAAGAGAGACTGTTCTCAAAGAGAGACTGTTCTCAAAGAGAGACTGTTCTCAAAGAGAGACTGTTCTCAAAGAGAGACTGTTCTCAAAGAGAGACTGTTCTCAAAGAGAGACTGTTCTCAAAGAGAGACTGTTCTCAAAGAGAGACTGTTCTCAAAGAGAGACTGTTCTCAAAGAGAGACTGTTCTCAAAGAGAGACTGTTCTCAAAGGTCCCAACAGAAAACGTGTTGTAACATAAACAACTAACAAAACAAACCCGGGAGAGTTTTAATTCAGCTGTTTAGTTGGTTATGGAGAAACTAAATGAAACAATGAAAAATGTCAAATTAACAAACTAAAGTGACTAAATTAAATAATGGGACAAAGTGCCCTCACTCTACTCTGTCACAACTTGGTTTAGTCCTGATAGACCTGGTGTGGTCTTGGAGAAATATACTGCACAGTGTAACAGTACTCTTATGTGAGTACTATGTAGTACAGTGTAACAGTACTCTTATGTGAGTACTATATAGTACTATGCAACAGTACTCTTATGTGAGTACTATGTAGTACAGTGCACAGTACTCTTATGTGAGTACTATGTAGTACAGTGTAACAGTACTCTTATGTGAGTACTATATAGTACTATGCAACAGTACTCTTATGTGAGTACTATGTAGTACAGTGTAACAGTACTCTTATGTGAGTACTATGTAGTACAGTGTAACAGTACTCTTATGTGAGTACTATGTAGTACAGTGTAACAGTACTCTTATGTGAGTACTATATAGTACTATGCAACAGTACTCTTATGTGAGTACTATGTAGTACAGTGTAACAGTACTCTTATGTGAGTACTATGTAGTACAGTGTAACAGTACTCTTATGTGAGTACTATGTAGTACAGTGTAACAGTACTCTTATGTGAGTACTATGTAGTACAGTGCACAGTACTCTTATGTGAGTACTATGTAGTACAGTGTAACAGTACTCTTATGTGAGTACTATATAGTACTATGCAACAGTACTCTTATGTGAGTACTATGTAGTACAGTGTAACAGTACTCTTATGTGAGTACTATGTAGTACAGTGTAACAGTACTCTTATGTGAGTACTATGTAGTACAGTGTAACAGTACTCTTATGTGAGTACTATATAGTACTATGCAACAGTACTCTTATGTGAGTACTATGTAGTACAGTGTAACAGTACTCTTATGTGAGTACTATATAGTACTATGCAACAGTACTCTTATGTGAGTACTATGTAGTACAGTGTAACAGTACTCTTATGTGAGTACTATGTAGTACAGTGTAACAGTACTCTTATGTGAGTACTATGTAGTACAGTGTAACAGTACTCTTATGTGAGTACTATGTAGTACAGTGTAACAGTACTCTTATGTGAGTACTATATAGTACTATGCAACAGTACTCTTATGTGAGTACTATGTAGTACAGTGTAACAGTACTCTTATGTGAGTACTATGTAGTACAGTGTAACAGTACTCTTATGTGAGTACTATGTAGTACAGTGTAACAGTACTCTTATGTGAGTACTATGTAGTACAGTGTAACAGTACTCTTATGTGAGTACTATGTAGTACAGTGTAACAGTACTCTTATGTGAGTACTATGTAGTACAGTGTAACAGTACTCTTATGTGAGTACTATATAGTACTATGCAACAGTACTCTTATGTGAGTACTATGTAGTACAGTGTAACAGTACTCTTATGTGAGTACTATGTAGTACAGTGTAACAGTACTCTTATGTGAGTACTATGTAGTACAGTGTAACAGTACTCTTATGTGAGTACTATGTAGTACAGTGTAACAGTACTCTTATGTGAGTACTATATAGTACTATGCAACAGTACTCTTATGTGAGTACTATGTAGTACAGTGTAACAGTACTCTTATGTGAGTACTATGTAGTACAGTGTAACAGTACTCTTATGTGAGTACTATGTAGTACAGTGTAACAGTACTCTTATGTGAGTACTATGTAGTACAGTGCACTAGTACTCTTATGTGAGTACTATGTAGTACAGTGTAACAGTACTCTTATGTGAGTACTATGTAGTACAGTGTAACAGTACTCTTATGTGAGTACTATGTAGTACAGTGTAACAGTACTCTTATGTGAGTACTATGTAGTACAGTGTAACAGTACTCTTATGTGAGTACTATGTAGTACAGTGCACTAGTACTCTTATGTGAGTACTATGTAGTACAGTGTAACAGTACTCTTATGTGAGTACTATGTAGTACAGTGCACTAGTACTCTTATGTGAGTACTATGTAGTACAGTGTAACAGTACTCTTATGTGAGTACTATGTAGTACAGTGTAACAGTACTCTTATGTGAGTACTATATAGTACTATGCAACAGTACTCTTATGTGAGTACTATGTAGTACAGTGTAACAGTACTCTTATGTGAGTACTATATAGTACTATGCAACAGTACTCTTATGTGAGTACTATGTAGTACAGTGTAACAGTACTCTTATGTGAGTACTATGTAGTACAGTGTAACAGTACTCTTATGTGAGTACTATGTAGTACAGTGCACAGTACTCTTATGTGAGTACTATGTAGTACAGTACACAGTGTTTCTTGAGTAAAAGTCGTGCTTCCTCTTCCCTCTCAGAGCCTAAAGTGACACGAGGTTCATGTTCCTGATCTGAAATGATTTGAGCATTTGTGTTTCCTCATGTTTATGTCCTTTGAAAATAGCACATTTTGTGATTTATTTCATGTTTTATTCTTACTTGAGTCTTTTTTGGACTTCTTTGTACTTTGAGTTGAATAATATTATTTTGAAGTAACAGTATAAAGTATCTGTGACTCTGCTGTCTGCTGCTCCTGGTTTTGTTGCGTGTGAAGCTGAAGTGAATCACCTGCTGAGGTCAGATCTGAACCCGGACTATAACCAGACCACAGGGGGTCTTTGTGATAGACATGGACTATAACCGGACTAACGTTGTCACAATACTATCATTTCAAACCCATTTTCCATTCTAAGGAATAGACTCAATACCAGTTGTGATATAACAATGATAAGAACGATCCTTCTTTCTTTAGACAGTAGAATGGGATTTTCAGCAGTAAATAGCACTGCTTTTCTATTCCCATGTGTCCTTATCTGTGTGTAAACCTCAGTGGTGCAGGTAGGTTCTAGTGCTCCATGGGCTTATACTAGTCGATGTGCTCTTCTACTTGTCCTGATACAGCTCAGGTTTATTGTAAAGACATTTAGGAAAACTTCATTTCTGACCTGTCAATGGGACTTTCTTAGTATTGTTGAAATGAGTATCTAGTTTCAATAGTTTTACTATCTGCTTTCTAATACTTTTGACAGCCTTAAACCAGACTAGGGACTCTGTGATGGACCTGGACCATACCCAGACCACAGTAGGATCCTCGTGATAGACCTGGACAATAACCAGACTTTGGGGGACTCTGTGATAGACCCTCTCTGGTTTCAAGGCCTGTGTGGTGTTTGAGGCCTGGACACCTGCAGAAGTGGTGCTCTGGACTCTGTCACTGTGTTCTGCTCAGTAACATCACTGAGGGACCATGCAGCTGGTCAGGAAACATAGAACAACTGCCAGCCCTGATGTTCAGACCTTATTATTGAGGCCCCTTGTCCTGATTTAGTCCTATTTTAGTCCTGTTTTAGTCCGGTTTTAGTTCTGTTTTAGTCCTGCTTTGTTTTAGTCCTGCTTTAGTCCCGTTTTAGTCCTGTTTTAGTCCTGTTTTAGTCCTGCTTTAGTCCTGCTTTAGACCTGGTTAAGTCCTACTTTAGTCCTGGTTTAGTCCTGGTTTAGTCCTGTTTTAGTCCTGTTTTAATCCTGTTTTAGTGCTGCTTTAGTCCTGCTTTAGTCCGGCTTTAGTCCTGCTTTAGACCTGGTTTAGTCCTGCTTTAGTTCTGGTTTAGTCCTGGTTTAGTCCTGTTTTAGTCCTGTTTTAGTCCTTCTTTTGTCCTGTTTTCGTCCTCTTTTAGTCCTGCTTTAGTTCTGTTTTAGTCCTTCTTTTGTCCTCTTTTAGTCCTGTTTTAGTCCTGTTTTAGTCCTGCTTTAGTTCTGTTTTAGTCCTGCTTTGTTTTAGTCCTGCTTTAGTCCCGTTTTAGTCCTGTTTTAGTCCTGCTTCAGTCCTGTTTTAGTCCTGCTTTAGTCCTGCTTTAGTCCTGCTTTAGTCCTGCTTTAGTCTTGTTTTAGTCCTCTTTTAGTCCTGCTTTAGTCCTGCTTTAGTTCTGCTTTAGTTCTGTTTTAGTCCTGCTTTAGTCCCATTTTAGTCCTGTTTTAGTCCTGTTTTAGTCCTGCTTTAGTCCTGTTTTAGTCCTGCTTTAGTCCTGCTTTAGTCCTGTTTTAGTCCTGCTTTAGTCCTGTTTTAGTCCTGTTTTAGTCCTTCTTTAGTCCTGTTTTAGTCCTGCTTTAGTCCTTCTTTAGTCCTGTTTTAGTCCTTCTTTAGTCCTGTTTTAGTCCTGCTTTAGTCCTTCTTTAGTCCTGTTTTAGTCCTGCTTTAGTCCTGTTTTAGTCCTGCTTTAGTCCTGTTTTAGTCCTGCTTTAGTCCTGTTTTAGTCCTGCTTTAGTCCCGTTTTAGTCCTGATTTAGTCCTGTTTTAGTCCTGTTTTAGTCCTTCTTTAGTCCTGTTTTAGTCCTGCTTTAGTCCTTCTTTAGTCCTGTTTTAGTCCTGCTTTAGTCCTGTTTTAGTCCTGCTTTAGTCCTGTTTTAGTCCTGCTTTAGTCCTGTTTTAGTCCTGCTTTAGTCCCGTTTTAGTCCTGATTTAGTCCTGTTTTAGTCCTGTTTTAGTCCTTCTTTAGTCCTGTTTTAGTCCTGCTTTAGTCCTTCTTTAGTCCTGTTTTAGTCCTGCTTTAGTCCTGTTTTAGTCCTGCTTTAGTCCTGTTTTAGTCCTGCTTTAGTCCCGTTTTAGTCCTGTTTTAGTCCTGTTTTAGTCCTGTTTTAGTCCTGCTTTAGTCCTGTTTTAGTCCTGCTTTAGTCCTTCTTTAGTCCTGTTTTAGTCCTGCTTTAGTCCTGTTTTAGTCCTGCTTTAGTCCTGTTTTAGTCCTGCTTTAGTCCTGTTTTAGTCCTGTTTTAGTCCTGCTTTAGTCCTGTTTTAGTCCTGTTTTAGTCCTGTTTTAGTCCTGTTTTAGTCCTGTTTTAGTCCTTCTTTAGTCCTGTTTTAGTCCTGCTTTAGTCCTTCTTTAGTCCTGTTTTAGTCCTGCTTTAGTCCTGTTTTAGTCCTGCTTTAGTCCTGTTTTAGTCCTGCTTTAGTCCCGTTTTAGTCCTGATTTAGTCCTGTTTTAGTCCTGATTTAGTCCTGTTTTAGTCCTGTTTTAGTCCTAGTTTGAGCCTAAATATTCTCCTGTCATATCCACATAATCATCTTTTTCACTTCCTCAAATGTTTCACTTCCACATGTGAAAGAGTGAACACCCACACTGAACAGAGGACTGTCTGTCACACATGTGAAAGAGTGAACACCCACACTGAACAGAGGACTGTGTCTGTCACACATGTGAAAGAGTGAACACCCACACTGAACAGAGGACTGTCTGTCACACATGTGAAAGAGTGAACACCCACACTGAACAGAGGACTGTGTCTGTCACACATGTGAAAGAGTGAACACCCACACTGAACAGAGGACTGTGTCTGTCACACATGTGAAAGAGTGAACACCCACACTGAACAGAGGACTGTGTCTGTCACACATGTGAAAGAGTGAACACCCACACTGAACAGAGGACTGTGTCTGTCACACATGTGAAAGAGTGAACACCCACACTGAACAGAGGACTGTCTGTCACACATGTGAAAGAGTGAACACCCACACTGAACAGAGGACTGTGCCTGTCACACATGTGAAAGAGTGAACACCCACACTGAACAGAGGACTGTGCCTGTCACACATGTGAAAGAGTGAACACCCACACTGAACAGAGGACTGTCTGTCACACATGTGAAAGAGTGAACACCCACACTGAACAGAGGACTGTCTGTCACACATGTGAAAGAGTGAACACCCACACTGAACAGAGGACTGTCTGTCACACATGTGAAAGAGTGAACACCCACACTGAACAGAGGACTGTGTCTGTCACACATGTGAAAGAGTGAACACCCACACTGAACAGAGGACTGTGTCTGTCACACATGTGAAAGAGTGAACACCCACACTGAACAGAGGACTGTCTGTCACACATGTGATAGAGTGATCACCCACACTGATCAGAGTTGTGTGTCTGTCACACATGTGAAAGAGTGAACACCCACACTGAACAGAGGACTGTGCCTGTCACACATGTGAAAGAGTGAACACCCACACTGAACAGAGGACTGTGTCTGTCACACATGTGAAAGAGTGAACACCCACACTGAACAGAGGACTGTGTCTGTCACACATGTGAAAGAGTGAACACCCACACTGAACAGAGGACTGTGTCTGTCACACATGTGAAAGAGTGAACACCCACACTGAACAGAGGACTGCGTCTGTCACACATGTGAAAGAGTGAACACCCACACTGAACAGAGGACTGTGTCTGTCACACATGTGAAAGAGTGAACACCCACACTGAACAGAGGACTGTGTCTGTCACACATGTGAAAGAGTGAACATCCACACTGAACAGAGGACTGTCTGTCACACATGTGAAAGAGTGAACACCCACACTGAACAGAGGACTGTCTGTCACACATGTGAAAGAGTGAACACCCACACTGAACAGAGGACTGTCTGTCACACATGTGAAAGAGTGAACACCCACACTGAACAGAGGACTGGTTCTGTCAGACATGTGAAAGAGTGAACACCCACACTGAACAGAGGACTGTCTGTCACACATGTGAAAGAGTGAACACCCACACTGAACAGAGGACTGCGTCTGTCACACATGTGAAAGAGTGAACACCCACACTGAACAGAGGACTGCGTCTGTCACACATGTGAAAGAGTGAACACCCACACTGAACAGAGGACTGTCTGTCACACATGTGAAAGAGTGAACACCCACACTGAACAGAGGACTGTGCCTGTCACACATGTGAAAGAGTGAACACCCACACTGAACAGAGGACTGTCTGTCACACATGTGAAAGAGTGAACACCCACACTGAACAGAGGACTGTGTCTGTCACACATGTGAAAGAGTGAACACCCACACTGAACAGAGGACTGTGTCTGTCACACATGTGAAAGAGTGAACACCCACACTGAACAGAGGACTGTCTGTCACACATGTGAAAGAGTGAACACCCACACTGAACAGAGGACTGTGTCTGTCACACATGTGAAAGAGTGAACACCCACACTGAACAGAGGACTGCGTCTGTCACACATGTGAAAGAGTGAACACCCACACTGAACAGAGGACTGTCTGTCACACATGTGAAAGAGTGAACACCCACACTGAACAGAGGACTGTCTGTCACACATGTGAAAGAGTGAACACCCACACTGAACAGAGGACTGTGTCTGTCACACATGTGAAAGAGTGAACACCCACACTGAACAGAGGACTGTGTCTGTCACACATGTGAAAGAGTGAACACCCACACTGAACAGAGGACTGTGTCTGTCACACATGTGAAAGAGTGAACACCCACACTGAACAGAGGACTGTGTCTGTCACACATGTGAAAGAGTGAACACCCACACTGAACAGAGGACTGTCTGTCACACATGTGAAAGAGTGAACACCCACACTGAACAGAGGACTGTGCCTGTCACACATGTGAAAGAGTGAACATCCACACTGAACAGAGGACTGTCTGTCACACATGTGAAAGAGTGAACACCCACACTGAACAGAGGACTGTGTCTGTCACACATGTGAAAGAGTGAACACCCACACTGAACAGAGGACTGTGCCTGTCACACATGTGAAAGAGTGAACATCCACACTGAACAGAGGACTGTCTGTCACACATGTGAAAGAGTGAACACCCACACTGAACAGAGGACTGTGTCTGTCACACATGTGAAAGAGTGAACACCCACACTGAACAGAGGACTGTGTCTGTCACACATGTGAAAGAGTGAACACCCACACTGAACAGAGGACTGTCTGTCACACATGTGAAAGAGTGAACACCCACACTGAACAGAGGACTGTGCCTGTCACACATGTGAAAGAGTGAACACCCACACTGAACAGAGGACTGTCTGTCACACATGTGAAAGAGTGAACACCCACACTGAACAGAGGACTGTCTGTCACACATGTGAAAGAGTGAACACCCACACTGAACAGAGGACTGTGTCTGTCACACATGTGAAAGAGTGAACACCCACACTGAACAGAGGACTGTGTCTGTCACACATGTGAAAGAGTGAACATCCACACTGAACAGAGGACTGTGTCTGTCACACATGTGAAAGAGTGAACACCCACACTGAACAGAGGACTGTGTCTGTCACACATGTGAAAGAGTGAACACCCACACTGAACAGAGGACTGTGTCTGTCACACATGTGAAAGAGTGAACACCCACACTGAACAGAGGACTGTCTGTCACACATGTGAAAGAGTGAACACCCACACTGAACAGAGGACTGTGTCTGTCACACATGTGAAAGAGTGAACACCCACACTGAACAGAGGACTGTGCCTGTCACACATGTGAAAGAGTGAACACCCACACTGAACAGAGGACTGTGTCTGTCACACATGTGAAAGAGTGAACACCCACACTGAACAGAGGACTGTGCCTGTCACACATGTGAAAGAGTGAACACCCACACTGAACAGAGGACTGTGTCTGTCACACATGTGAAAGAGTGAACACCCACACTGAACAGAGGACTGTGCCTGTCACACATGTGAAAGAGTGAACACCCACACTGAACAGAGGACTGTGTCTGTCACACATGTGAAAGAGTGAACACCCACACTGAACAGAGGACTGTGTCTGTCACACATGTGAAAGAGTGAACACCCACACTGAACAGAGGACTGTGTCTGTCACACATGTGAAAGAGTGAACACCCACACTGAACAGAGGACTGTGCCTGTCACACATGTGAAAGAGTGAACACCCACACTGAACAGAGGACTGTGTCTGTCACACATGTGAAAGAGTGAACACCCACACTGAACAGAGGACTGTCTGTCACACATGTGAAAGAGTGAACACCCACACTGAACAGAGGACTGTGCCTGTCACACATGTGAAAGAGTGAACACCCACACTGAACAGAGGACTGTGCCTGTCACACATGTGAAAGAGTGAACACCCACACTGAACAGAGGACTGTGTCTGTCACACATGTGAAAGAGTGAACACCCACACTGAACAGAGGACTGTGTCTGTCACACATGTGAAAGAGTGAACACCCACACTGAACAGAGGACTGTGTCTGTCACACATGTGAAAGAGTGAACACCCACACTGAACAGAGGACTGTGCCTGTCACACATGTGAAAGAGTGAACACCCACACTGAACAGAGGACTGTGCCTGTCACACATGTGAAAGAGTGAACACCCACACTGAACAGAGGACTGTGTCTGTCACACATGTGAAAGAGTGAACACCCACACTGAACAGAGGACTGTGCCTGTCACACATGTGAAAGAGTGAACACCCACACTGAACAGAGGACTGTCTGTCACACATGTGAAAGAGTGAACACCCACACTGAACAGAGGACTGTCTGTCACACATGTGAAAGAGTGAACACCCACACTGAACAGAGGACTGTGTCTGTCACACATGTGAAAGAGTGAACATCCACACTGAACAGAGGACTGTGTCTGTCACACATGTGAAAGAGTGAACACCCACACTGAACAGAGGACTGTGTCTGTCACACATGTGAAAGAGTGAACATCCACACTGAACAGAGGACTGTGTCTGTCACACATGTGAAAGAGTGAACACCCACACTGAACAGAGGACTGTGTCTGTCACACATGTGAAAGAGTGAACACCCACACTGAACAGAGGACTGTGTCTGTCACACATGTGAAAGAGTGAACACCCACACTGAACAGAGGACTGTCTGTCACACATGTGAAAGAGTGAACACCCACACTGAACAGAGGACTGTGTCTGTCACACATGTGAAAGAGTGAACACCCACACTGAACAGAGGACTGTGCCTGTCACACATGTGAAAGAGTGAACACCCACACTGAACAGAGGACTGTGTCTGTCACACATGTGAAAGAGTGAACACCCACACTGAACAGAGGACTGTGCCTGTCACACATGTGAAAGAGTGAACACCCACACTGAACAGAGGACTGTGCCTGTCACACATGTGAAAGAGTGAACACCCACACTGAACACAGGACTGTGCCTGTCACACATGTGAAAGAGTGAACACCCACACTGAACAGAGGACTGTGTCTGTCACACATGTGAAAGAGTGAACACCCACACTGAACAGAGGACTGTGTCTGTCACACATGTGAAAGAGTGAACACCCACACTGAACAGAGGACTGTGTCTGTCACACATGTGAAAGAGTGAACACCCACACTGAACAGAGGACTGTGTCTGTCACACATGTGAAAGAGTGAACACCCACACTGAACAGAGGACTGTGCCTGTCACACATGTGAAAGAGTGAACACCCACACTGAACAGAGGACTGTGTCTGTCACACATGTGAAAGAGTGAACACCCACACTGAACAGAGGACTGTCTGTCACACATGTGAAAGAGTGAACACCCACACTGAACAGAGGAC
>CM060656.1:621513-629013 GCA_030686955.1 Odontamblyopus rebecca | reverse complement strand
TCTCCAGTGTCTGTGTACACTGGTGTATGAATGTGTGTATGAATTTGTGAGTGGTGCCTTGTTCTAATGCGCTTTGAGTGCCTTGAAAGGTAGAAAAACGTTATAAAAATGTGACCATTTACCATTCACATAGAGGCTAGGAAACAGGAAACCAGTTGCCCTTAAGCATCCTTCCAGTTGGACTAGCCCAATTCACCAGTATTAAATCATTGTAATCAGGCCCAAAAACCTCAAATGTGGAAATAGTCACATGTAAGACGAAGTGAAGCGAGTGAAGCGGTGACAGGACGTCTGCAGGGCACATGGGTTTTAGGATATAGGAAGGTGTCTTATCTTATTTTTGAAAACTTGATTCTAACTACTTGGTCGGTTGCATCTGTAACGAAGAAAATTTCCCCTCGGGGATGATTAAAAGTAATTCTGATTCTGATTCTTTAGTGGCTACAGTGGCTATAATGAACAGGGGAAGTTTTGATGGATTTGAACCAGTGTATAGGACACTTAGGGTGCAGGTAGCATCCTTCCTGTAGAGAACGTTCCTTACACTTAAAGAGTCAAGTACATAAGAGTTAGGAAAATGTGGAAATATTTAGATGTAACACTGAAATCAGAAAAGATGAGGGCTGAAGGAGGAGGAAGTGCATAAGACACAGAGTTTAGGAAGTAGGAAGCGAGTCTTTGGTGAGCGTCCTCAGTGGCTCGCGGACATGGCCCATGCCCCCTCCATCCTCCACACAGAGAAGGCGTAGCTCAGCCGCTCATGGGCTAGGTAGTTGCAGCTTGCTAGCTTAGCGTCCATCTCGTCGCTCTGGAGGACCTGGTAGAGGAAGTCGATGTATCTGGAGGCCAGTTTGAGGATCTGGATCTTGCTGAGTTTGTCCGAGGGCAGCGTGGGGATGATTTTACGCAGAGAGGCGAAGGCGTCGTTCAGACTCTGAGTGCGCTGACGCTCACGCACGTTAGCAATCACCCGCTGAGAGTGAAGGTCCTCGAAGCTCTCCACTGCAACACAACAGCTGTGTGTTACTGTGCTACATTTTACATATATACACACACTGGTTATACACACGGGTTATACACACACGGGTTATACACACACGAGTTATACACACACGGGTTATACACACACGGGTTATACACACACTGGTTATACACACACGGGTTATACACACACGGGTTATACACACACGGGTTATACACACACGGGTTATACACACACTGGTTATACACACTGGTTATACACACGGGTTATACACACTGGTTATACACACACGGGTTATACACACACTGAGAGTGAAGGTCCTGGAAGCTCACAGTTTGTAGTTGTTCTACATTTTTGAACTGGACTGAAAAGTAGAAGCATTTTTTACAATGATCTTAGACCTGCTGAAAAGGCTGAGGGCTTATTATTATTATTATTATTATTATTATTATTATTATTATTATTATTATTATTATTATTATTATTATTAACACATTTGCAGTTTGAGCAAACACAAATATGCAAATAAAAACAGTTGGAAAAAGTTATAATTTCAGTTGTTTCTGTTGAACAAAATTCGGCCCAAATCTTTATCAAAACCACTGCATTTGGAGCTTTATTAGATTTAAAATCTGTGTGAAAAATGTTTATTCTTTAAGTCCATTGTAAAATTATTTTACTTAAGTAGATTTTTCCATATGACACATTTACTTTTACTTGGGTAATTTTTTGCCCCAGTATCTGTACTTTTACTTAAATACCAGGATGGAGCAGTTCTTCCAGCCGTGGGTGTGTGTGATCTGTGTGAGGATGGTGTGTGCAGGGTACTGTGTGAGGATGGTGTGTGCAGGGTACTGTGTGAGGATGGTGTGTGCAGGGTACTGTGTGAGGATGGTGTGTGCAGGGTACTGTGTGAGGATGGTGTGTGCAGTGATCTGTGTGAGGATGGTGTGTGCAGGGTACTGTGTGAGGATGGTGTGTGCAGGGTACTGTGTGAGGATGGTGTGTGCAGGGTACTGTGTGAGGATGGTGTGTGCAGGGTACTGTGTGAGGATGGTGTGTGCAGGGTACTGTGTGAGGATGGTGTGTGCAGGGTACTGTGTGAGGATGGTGTGTGCAGTGATCTGTGTGAGGATGGTGTGTGCAGGGTACTGTGTGAGGATGGTGTGTGCAGGGTACTGTGTGAGGATGGTGTGTGCAGGGTACTGTGTGAGGATGGTGTGTGCAGGGTACTGTGTGAGGATGGTGTGTGCAGGGTACTGTGTGAGGATGGTGTGTGCAGGGTACTGTGTGAGGATGGTGTGTGCAGTGATCTGTGTGAGGATGGTGTGTGCAGGGTACTGTGTGAGGATGGTGTGTGCAGGGTACTGTGTGAGGATGGTGTGTGCAGGGTACTGTGTGAGGATGGTGTGTGCCGGGTACTGTGTGAGGATGGTGTGTGCCGGGTACTGTGTGAGGATGGTGTGTGCCGGGTACTGTGTGAGGATGGTGTGTGCAGGGTACTGTGTGAGGATGGTGTGTGCCGGGTACTGTGTGAGGATGGTGTGTGCAGGGTACTGTGTGAGGATGGTGTGTGCAGGGTACTGTGTGAGGATGGTGTGTGCAGGGTACTGTGTGAGGATGGTGTGTGCCGGGTACTGTGTGAGGATGGTGTGTGCCGGGTACTGTGTGAGGATGGTGTGTGCCGGGTACTGTGTGAGGATGGTGTGTGCAGGGTACTGTGTGAGGATGGTGTGTGCAGGGTACTGTGTGAGGATGGTGTGTGCAGGGTACTGTGTGAGGATGGTGTGTGCAGGGTACTGTGTGAGGATGGTGTGTGCAGGGTACTGTGTGAGGATGGTGTGTGCAGGGTACTGTGTGAGGATGGTGTGTGCAGGGTACTGTGTGAGGATGGTGTGTGCAGGGTACTGTGTGAGGATGGTGTGTGCAGGGTACTGTGTGAGGATGGTGTGTGCAGGGTACTGTCGGAGGGGCTGTTTCACTTGTGTGGGCGATTCGCTGGAACACATCACATATTTAAATCATGATTATTTTGAAAATGTTATTCTTCCAGAACAACCTATGAACGTGTTTTATATGTTTTTCTTTCATTTTTTGTTTCATTTTTGATGTGCTAAGTCACACCCCCTGCAGATCAGCGTGCGTCTCTCTAAGGAAACTCCTGCACATTGGGTTTGTGAAACTGCTGTGTAAAGTTTTGTGTTATGTTTTTGTGTATTTCTGGAGGATGGTTGTGTGGGGCATCGGTGTTGTAGGCCTGTGGGTGGAGCACTGGACAGGATCTTAAGCATTTAGCTGGGTTTGGTGGCCCAGGACAGATCGCTATATTACATTTAAACCCGGTTTTTGATGAGGTCACAATGATAGACCATGGGACATAGAAGAAAGCTAAAAAAAAAAAAAAAAAGAAAAATATTTTTCATAACCAGTGTCCCGGGGAACACTTGGCAGATGTGCCTTGAAAAAAATGTCCAATTTGAGTTAACAGATCCACACATGAATTTAATGACACACTCTACCAATTTGGACAAACTTCTGATCCAAAACATGTCAAAACTCTCCAGATTTAATGGAGCACTGGAACATGTTAAGAAATACAAAAGTAAAAGCATGTTTTGGAGGAATAATTTTGAATGTTTTAAGTGCACTGAAAATCATGTGCCCTTACTCTGAGCAGGCTCGCTTCTCCACAAACCTGACTGTACTTTGACCTGGAGGAGGGCCTTCCTTTAGGTAGAATCTTCCACAGTAAAACGTGTCATTTTGGAGAATGTCTGAAGTATGATTCCAGCTTTCTGTTTCCATAGAATCATGCAAAAGTCCCACAGTGTAGCTTTAAGACACACACAGAGGCATAAACAGTGAAATGTGAGATGTTTCATAGTGCTGAGTTATGGGATCCTTTCACCCAGAGAAGATCTGTTACACAGCTCCAGCAGCAGCTCTACATGAACATCCCTCCTACTCTTCACCCCCCAGTCACATACAGGCTTATATCAGTCCTGACTGTCACATACAGACTTATATAAGTCCTGACTGTCACATACAGGTTTATATCAGTCCTGACTGTCACATACAGACTTATATAAGTCCTGACTGTCACATACAGGTTTATATAAGTCCTGACTGTCACATACAGACTTATATAAGTCCTGACTGTCACATACAGGCTTATATCAGTCCTGACTGTCACATACAGGCTTATATCAGTCCTGACTGTCACATACAGACTTATATAAGTCCTGACTGTCACATACAGGCTTATATAAGTCCTGACTGTCACATACAGACTTATATCAGTCCTGACTGTCACATACAGACTTATATAAGTCCTGACTGTCACATACAGACTTATATCAGTCCTGACTGTCACATACAGACTTATATCAGTCCTGACTGTCACATACAGACTTATATAAGTCCTGACTGTCACATACAGACTTATATCAGTCCTGACTGTCACATACAGGCTTATATCAGTCCTGACTGTCACATACAGACTTATATCAGTCCTGACTGTCACATACAGACTTATATAAGTCCTGACTGTCACATACAGACTTATATCAGTCCTGACTGTCACATACAGACTTATATAAGTCCTGACTGTCACATACAGACTTATATCAGTCCTGACTGTCACATACAGGCTTATATCAGTCCTGACTGTCACATACAGACTTATATAAGTCCTGACTGTCACATACAGACTTATATCAGTCCTGACTGTCACATACAGACTTATATCAGTCCTGACTGTCACATACAGACTTATATCAGTCCTGACTGTCACATACAGACTTATATAAGTCCTGACTGTCACATACAGGCTTATATAAGTCCTGACTGTCACATACAGGCTTATATAAGTCCTGACTGTCACATACAGACTTATATAAGTCCTGACTGTCACATACAGGCTTATATAAGTCCTGACTGTCACATACAGGCTTATATAAGTCCTGACTGTCACATACAGACTTATATAAGTCCTGACTGTCACATACAGACTTATATCAGTCCTGACTGTCACATACAGACTTATATCAGTCCTGACTGTCACATACAGGCTTATATCAGTCCTGACTGTCACATACAGGCTTATATCAGTCCTGACTGTCACATACAGGCTTATATCAGTCCTGACTGTCACATACAGGCTTATATCAGTCCTGACTGTCACATACAGGCTTATATCAGTCCTGACTGTCACATACAGACTTATATAAGTCCTGACTGTCACATACAGACTTATATCAGTCCTGACTGTCACATACAGGCTTATATAAGTCCTGACTGTCACATCCAGTCTTATATCAGTCCTGACTGTCACATACAGGCTTATATAAGTCCTGACTGTCACATACAGGCTTATATCAGTCCTGACTGTCACATACAGGTTTATATCAGTCCTGACTGTCACATACAGACTTATATAAGTCCTGACTGTCACATACAGACTTATATCAGTCCTGACTGTCACATACAGACTTATATCAGTCCTGACTGTCACATACAGACTTATATCAGTCCTGACTGTCACATACAGGCTTATATCAGTCCTGACTGTCACATACAGACTTATATAAGTCCTGACTGTCACATACAGGCTTATATCAGTCCTGACTGTCACATACAGGCTTATATCAGTCCTGACTGTCACATACAGGCTTATATCAGTCCTGACTGTCACATACAGGCTTATATCAGTCCTGACTGTCACATACAGACTTATATAAGTCCTGACTGTCACATACAGACTTATATCAGTCCTGACTGTCACATACAGACTTATATCAGTCCTGACTGTCACATACAGGCTTATATAAGTCCTGACTGTCACATACAGGCTTATATCAGTCCTGACTGTCACATACAGACTTATATCAGTCCTGACTGTCACATACAGACTTATATCAGTCCTGACTGTCACATACAGACTTATATCAGTCCTGACTGTCACATACAGACTTATATCAGTCCTGACTGTCACATACAGACTTATATCAGTCCTGACTGTCACAGACAGGCTTATATCAGTCCTGCCTGTCACATACAGGCTTATATCAGTCCTGACTGTCACATACAGGCTTATATCAGTCCTGACTGTCACATACAGGCTTATATCAGTCCTGACTGTCACATACAGGCTTATATCAGTCCTGACTGTCACATACAGGCTTATATAAGTCCTGACTGTCACATACAGACTTATATCAGTCCTGACTGTCACATACAGACTTATATCAGTCCTGACTGTCACATACAGGCTTATATAAGTCCTGACTGTCACATACAGGCTTATATCAGTCCTGACTGTCACATACAGACTTATATCAGTCCTGACTGTCACATACAGACTTATATCAGTCCTGACTGTCACATACAGACTTATATAAGTCCTGACTGTCACATACAGGCTTATATAAGTCCTGACTGTCACATACAGACTTATATAAGTCCTGACTGTCACATACAGGCTTATATCAGTCCTGACTGTCACATACAGGCTTATATCAGTCCTGACTGTCACATACAGGTTTATATCAGTCCTGACTGTCACATACAGGTTTATATAAGTCCTGACTGTCACATACAGGCTTATATCAGTCCTGACTGTCACATACAGGCTTATATAAGTCCTGACTGTCACATACAGACTTATATAAGTCCTGACTGTCACATACAGACTTATATCAGTCCTGACTGTCACATACAGACTTATATAAGTCCTGACTGTCACATACAGGTTTATATCAGTCCTGACTGTCACATACAGACTTATATAAGTCCTGACTGTCACATACAGGTTTATATAAGTCCTGACTGTCACATACAGACTTATATAAGTCCTGACTGTCACATACAGGCTTATATCAGTCCTGACTGTCACATACAGGTTTATATCAGTCCTGACTGTCACATACAGGCTTATATCAGTCCTGACTGTCACATACAGACTTATATAAGTCCTGACTGTCACATACAGGCTTATATCAGTCCTGCCTGTCACATACAGGTTTATATCAGTCCTGACTGTCACATACAGGTTTATATCAGTCCTGACTGTCACATACAGTCTTATATCAGTCCTGACTGTCACATACAGACTTATATAAGTCCTGACTGTCACATACAGGCTTATATCAGTCCTGACTGTCACATACAGACTTATATAAGTCCTGACTGTCACATACAGGCTTATATAAGTCCTGACTGTCACATACAGGTTTATATCAGTCCTGACTGTCACATACAGGCTTATATCAGTCTGACTGTCACATACAGACTTATATAAGTCCTGACTGTCACATACAGGCTTATATCAGTCCTGACTGTCACACACATACAGGCTTATATAAGTCCTGCCTGTCACATACAGGCTTATATAAGTCCTGACTTTGTCACATACAGGCTTATATCAGTCCTGACTGTCACATACAGACTTATATAAGTCCTGACTGTCACATACAGGCTTATATAAGTCCTGACTGTCACATACAGGCTTATATCAGTCC
>CM060656.1:606513-619013 GCA_030686955.1 Odontamblyopus rebecca | reverse complement strand
CAGTTTTTCTGACATGACTCCTGAATTTGGGGCCAGATTGTTTTTCCTCATAAGACAGAGAAACAAAGCCACACTCAGAATCTCATTATCGGGAGTTTAAAAGCACTGAATTTAGATTTTAAATTTTAAATTGTACTGAAATTTCATTCAACTATATTTCAGTCATTGGCAAATATTCTTTGTGTTTTTAGAGTTAGAATAACCAGTTTCGTTGTATTTTTGTATAACTTTAAGCACCAGAGCGCTCATTTTTCATTCTTCATTCTTCATTGTTTAAGGCCACTTGACTTTTACTTGACTCCACAGTTCATTTCATTCAAAATAAAAATGTACTGAAGCCAGAAATCGCAAAGTGGAAAAAACAAGTTCAGTACAATTCTGAATTTCATTTTATCTCACAGAAAATGACAGCGTTGCAGTTTGGAGTTAGCGACACAGATTTGAGATTGTGAATGACTGTTGTGAGGGATTTCCACCTGATTTCTGATCACAAACATTTTTCTTTGCAAGAAGAAAATATTCATATAGGCCTCAATAAATCTATTCTGACCAAAACTACTCCAAATTTTGTCACTTTTCATTCCCCTTTTGGCAGAGAAAATATGTACATTTTCAATCAGAATATGGAACACTGCATTTCCAATAGAAACAAAAACCCTCCTCTCTTTTTGGTTAATTGTGGAGACGCCTTTAAAAAGATCGAAACAAATCCTCACGTAAAATCAGAACAATCTATTCAAACTCAAATTTATTCAACCAAAATTTAGAATTCTCATTATTTTAATTCCTGTCAGTTTTGCTTTGTGGAAGTGAATCTTTTTCTACAAAATCCATGGGCTGTTATGGAGAGAAAAGTGCCTCTGAAACTGAAAATACTGAAACTCCAACAAATGATGAAGATGATGAAGATGATGAAGACATCGGCTGAAACACATTTGAACCACAAACGCTCAAATCAAGTCAAACATTTTAGGCCTCAGTAAATCTATTCGCACCAAGATCAGTCCAACCAAAAACCAGTTATTCTAACACTTGTCTCGTTTGTTTTGTGGAAGGAATTCGTTTTCAAATTTCAGTACAATTTATGAAGATCTAGAAAAATAACTCCTCCTCTGTCAGATTATTGAGTCAACTGAAGATCTGTGGACATGAATCTAAACCCTCCAAACATTTAACCACAGTTTATCATATTTGAACCACAACGGCTCAAATTACAATTCTGAATTCTGGTCATTAAAACTCACAGCTCTTTCCCTTTCGGCAGTGAATTTATGTTTCCAATTTCTATCCAAAATTGCACCACAAATAAGCACAGAATCCCGTAATGTTCAACAAAAAAATAACAATCATTTGACTTCTCTAGTGGATCATTGATGATGGTAGAAATGTCTCTGTATTTCCTGATCAGGACCGGCCGCTCAGTTTAGACCGGGTTTGTCAGGGCAGCCTGGGCCCCAGAGGGCCCCTGTAGTACTTTTTTAGAGGAAACCTACACAAACACGGGGAGAACATGCAAACTCCACACACACGGCCCCTGATTCGCTCCAGAATCAAACCCACAACCTCCTGGCTGTGAGGCAAGAGCACTAACCACTCATGTAAACTTAACTTCTACCCAAAACAATGGAATGAAATTTCTGAAATTTCTTTCTCATAATTTTAACTCGTGTCTTTGTGGAAGTGAAAATATTTTTCAAATTTCAATCAAATTGACAAAACGAGAAGGAAAAGAATTCTTTTGTCACAGGCAATTGTACAGTTAAAAATATCTTGAAACTCGTCAAATCAAATACTGTAATTTAAATGAAACCACAGCTGCTCACATCAGAAGGTGAACTCCTGTTCATTTCCTTTTCACATCTATTTTTCACATTTCAGCCTCAAATCGTTTGCAGTAAATCACCGCACATTTTACCAGCTGAAAATATCTGGCAACTTTTCCATAGAAATTCTGTAACTTCATTTGAACCAGAACTGCTCAAATCTAAATTCTGAAT
Source organism: Odontamblyopus rebecca (assembly GCA_030686955.1). NCBI lineage: Eukaryota > Metazoa > Chordata > Actinopteri > Gobiiformes > Gobiidae > Odontamblyopus > Odontamblyopus rebecca. Next base: position 617,016 of record CM060656.1, on the reverse strand, counting down.
TCTAGTCATTTTAACTCCATCCATTTTCCTTTTTGGTAAATACACTTTTGAAATTTCAATCTAATTTTTGTAATATTAGCAAATAATGAAAATTCCCCAATTCAAAACATCAGGAAACCAGTTCCTTTAAATACTCAAATTGAAAACTTCACTTAATCTGGACCAGAACTAGACTCATAAATAAAACGTCCACATCATTTGAACTAATACTTCTCTGTCCTATTTTCTCTCTCTCATATCTATGACAAATCCACTGAAAATACAATAATCTGAATTTAGTTTGAAGCAGAACTGCTCAAATGTGGAACGTTGAACCTTTCATGAGTCTGTCTCCTCACCTCTGTCAGGTCTGGCAGAGATTGCAACTGGGGCCAGAGACACGATACTGGACGAAGGGCTCTTTTTGATGCGTTTGGATGGGAGGGCATCTGGCATATCACTCTCCTCTGTCATGGTTTCTTTCTTGGGGTACGGCGTTCTCTTGCGTCCCTGCACACCTCTCTTCCCCGCGCGCTCCAGCTCCTCTTCACTGGCGCCCATGCCTCCTTCTGGGGACTTAGTGCACGCTACCTCCTCCCTCATCACCACCACAGAACACTGTTTAAGTCCCAAAATTTGCAGGAAATTTTGAAATGCAAAATCAGAATTCTTGTCAGAAATGTGTCAAATCCATGTGGTCAAAAATGTGTTAATTTAGTTTTAGTTTTTTGTTTTTTGCAATTGTTCTTCTTCAGCTTCTCTCAAACATCAACAACCCTATGACAAGTACCTCCAGCTCTCACTCCTTTATACATAGTAGGGTTCGAAGGGCATTCTGATTGGTTGCAAGGGTGCAAAAAGGGGTGTGGTCAGTCGTTAAATCAGGAAGTGAGTGATCAGAGGGCGGGAGAGGAGTGAGAGGAGCTATGGGCCAGTAAAAAACAGAAGAAAGCCTTTTTTTCGCTCTCTCTCTCTCCGTTTTGGAGCAGATTGGAACCAGATTTGAGGGTTGGGGGCCTGGGCTTCGTCACAGAGCGCAGTTGTTTGGGTAATGATGCCTCCTTTAATCTTAAATTGTTTGGAAATGTTCGTTTTGCAGCTAGCATCACAGCGTTCTTTTAGCGTTAGCACCTCCGGAGGACATGGAGGACCATCGAATCACATCAGATGAAATCATTGCAAAAAAGCTCAAAAACATGAGGAAAAACAACTGCACCATGTTGGACAAAAGACGTTATGCAAAATAGATTTTTTGGACCTTTCTGCCATGTTCTAATGTTGTTCCCTCATCAAAAACATACCTGAAGAGGTTTTAGACGTCATCCGTGCATGTTTGAGTAATCTAGCGATCTCTCCTGGGCTCTATTTGAACTCTCTTTACGTTTAGCAATAAGGTTCTGTCCAATGCTCCACCCCAAGCCTACATCACCCATGCTCCAAGCCTACATCACCCATGCTCCAAGCTTACATCACCCATGCTCCAAGCCTACATCACCCATGCTCCAAGCTTACATCACCCATGCTCCAAGCCTACATCACCCATGCTCCAAGCCTACATCACCCATGCTCCCACACAGTAGTTCTCCATAAACATACAAAAAAATACTCAAGTGCACAAGCTTGAGTACAGTAGTTTCATTATTGGGATACACACTGATTGTGTTGTAATAGTGCTCTGAAGGGGGGGCACAGGGAGCAAAGGGAGGGGAGGAATATAGCATTTTGACATTTTTCAATGCATTTCTGACCACACCTTTTATTTCTTTTTCATCTGAAAAATGCTAAAACTCAGAAATGTTGTGTAACAACAAACAACTAAACCAGTGGTTCTTAACCTTGTTGGAACTGAACTCCACTAGTTTCTTCTGCACATTCACTGAACCTTCTTAACTGAAAAAATAAAATGTTTTCTTCAAATTCAAAACATAGGTATATATATTCTGTTGGTGCACATGTGAATCCATATTGCACAGATTCGTCCGACCAGGTTCTTCTTTTGCTCTGTGTAGTTCTTATGAAGGTTAAATATTAAGAAAGAAATGACACGACACCATCACCACAGTCACAGACTATTGCACGAAACTTCCTGCAGCCAATAACGGCCAAACAGAGCATCACCCCTGCAGAACCCCTGAGACTGACTCACTGAACCCCTGAGACTGACTCACTGAACCCCTGAGACTGACTCACTGAACCCCTGAGACTCACTCACTGAACCCCTGAGACTGACTCACTGAACCCCTGAGACTGACTCACTGAACCCCTGGGAATGACTCACTGAACCCCTGAGACTCACTCACTGAACCCCTGAGACTGACTCACTGAACCCCTGAGACTCACTCACTGAACCCCTGAGACTGACTCACTGAACCCCTGAGACTCACTCACTGAACCCCTGAGACTCACTCACTGAACCCCTGAGACTGACTCACTGAACCCCTGAGACTCACTCACTGAACCCCTGAGACTGACTCACTGAACCCCTGAGACTCACTCACTGAACCCCTGAGACTGACTCACTGAACCCCTGAGACTCACTCACTGAACCCCTGAGACTGACTCACTGAACCCCTGAGACTCACTCACTGAACCCCTGAGACTGACTCACTGAACCCCTGAGACTGACTCACTGAACCCCTGAGACTGACTCACTGAACCCCTGAGACTCACTCACTGAACCCCTGAGACTGACTCACTGAACCCCTGAGACTCACTCACTGAACCCCTGAGACTGACTCACTGAACCCCTGAGACTCACTCACTGAACCCCTGAGACTGACTCACTGAACCCCTGAGACTGACTCACTGAACCCCTGAGACTGACTCACTGAACCCCTGAGACTCACTCACTGAACCCCTGAGACTGACTCACTGAACCCCTGAGACTCACTCACTGAACCCCTGAGACTGACTCACTGAACCCCTGAGACTCACTCACTGAACCCCTGAGACTGACTCACTGAACCCCTGAGACTGACTCACTGAACCCCTGAGACTGACTCACTGAACCCCTGAGACTGACTCACTGAACCCCTGAGACTGACTCACTGAACCCCTGAGACTCACTCACTGAACCCCTGAGACTGACTCACTGAACCCCTGAGACTGACTCACTGAACCCCTGAGACTCACTCACTGAACCCCTGAGACTGACTCACTGAACCCCTGGGACTGACTCACTGAACCCCTGAGACTGACTCACTGAACCCCTGAGACTGACTCACTGAACCCCTGGGACTGACTCACTGAACCCCTGAGACTGACTCACTGAACCCCTGAGACTGACTCACTGAACCCCTGAGACTGACTCACTGAACCCCTGAGACTGACTCACTGAACCCCTGAGACTGACTCACTGAACCCCTGAGACTGACTCACTGAACCCCTGAGACTGACTCACTGAACCCCTGAGACTGACTCACTGAACCCCTGAGACTGACTCACTGAACCCCTGGGGTTCCATTGAACCACTGCACTAAATAAATGCCAATAAATCCAAATTACTTAAAGGTTCACTATGGAACTTTTCTAAGTCTTGCACCTGCTTGTCTTGTCATGTTTTACCCAGAATTCTCCACAGTATGGCATTAAATTTAATAGTGACAGACGCCACTATGTCAAGTTACACATCAGATCTGTGGAGAGGCCTCCCCTTTCACAGTTTCTGAGCAACAGAAACACCCATAATGATAGAACTGCTTTAGATAAGCTTAATGCTATAATGTGGAACATTTTAGTCAAAGCAATGACATCTCCATAGAGACAAGCAGGTGGTGGATCATCAACTTTAATAGTGTTAAAGTTTGATAGTGCAGCTTTAATCAATCATATTATTATATACAGAGTTTGAATTATAGGCTAATAATCAAAACTATCTCTATTTTTTTATTCCTTTACATTCAGTGACTGAATGTAAATAAATAATGTAAATCAAACATTTAAATGAAAGTAAATGTCAACTATTTTCATGTGTAAAAACCTTATACAATAGTATTCCAATATTAGTATTCTAACTATTCATCAGGCAGAATATGGACATCCTGTTTCACTCACCCTCCCGTCTGACCCCTGCCTGACCTTTGCCCCTGGCACAGAGGTGAGAGGTGATGGATCAGGTTAGCTTCAGGTTAGCGTCAGGTTAGCTTCAGGTTAGCTTCAGGTTAGCTTCAGGCTGCGCTCGCATGTCTTTGTTATGGCGGTGATATGAAGTCTGCAGAGAGGCAGTGCTTAAATAGCAGGAGCGACTAAACACACCCCATTATTATTATTATTATTATTATTATTATTATTATTATTATTATTATTATTATTATTATTATTATTATTATTATTTATAGTGTAGAGTTATGGTGTAGTTTATAGTGTAATCTAATAATTCCAATTATTCACAATTACTGACCACATGTTGCCTGGGATTCCGGAGGTGATAGAGCATCAAAACACATGTGTCTGCATACGAGGGGAAAAAGGACAAAAACTTGACAGGAGACTGAAAAACATGGATCGATGAGCGAAACACTAAACCCTGTTCCTCTGAGGAGAGACATGTGAAAGGGTCTCTGAAAGAAACACATGTGACTGGATGATCGTGTTTGGTTCTGGCTGGAGATGCAACAGAAGGAGACAGGACCAGACTGATGTCCCCTGTATGAACGAGAAAAAAATCCAGGTAAAGTGACATACACCAACTAATGAGAAACACTAATATTCATGTTCAAATCTCTGGGACAGTACAGTAGGCACTGCTTTGTCTGACAATTTGTTAGACATAATCTGACCAGAAAGAACCGACTTAGCTGAACTACACCAGGTGAGCTCATTCGTGTTGTTAAATAAGTCCTTCTCAGACAACATCGCAGTCACAAGCTAGTTAGCATTAGCCAACAGTTTTTCAATCCCCTAAAACAGGATCATGACGCTCGCACTGACCACAGGCTCCTGAAAGTGCATCCATTTTGTTTTCGGACGATCTTTTTGAAAGTGCTTGCTCATCATTACAGGTCATTGTGAGTAATAGTTTCCCATAATCCTCAGTGAGTCACTTGTTGACTCAGTGACTAAACCCAAACTTTAAAAATCCTGGACTTTTCTCAACAGTCGCATTACAACACTGACATCATTGTGCATTTTTCATTCATACATTTAGGTTTTTATATCAAAGGGATTTTTCCTGTCTTAAAAAGGTGAAAAACAGAATTGGTTCATTTGAAACAGTTTGCAGTTCTTCCTCACTTACCTTGTGCATCCAGAACATCCTAATTATTCACCACGATGAGTTTAGAAACACTTCGCACAACTCTCAGAGACCAGAGCTTAACCGTAAATCAGCCATATTGTTTCCTCATTCTACCGGCCTGCATAACATCACTTCTGCCACCAAGTTTTGACCCGCACCAGTTTTCTTTCAGGGAAAACAGATCCACTGAGGATGCTGTGGCCATAGCCCTCCATGCCACACTCTCCCACCTGGAGCAGGCAGGGAGCTATGCCCCAATGCTCTTTGTGGATTCCAGCTCGGCGTTCAACACCATCCTCCCCTATAAACTGGTGGAGAAACTGGAGTTTTGGAGGTTTCCTCACTCCATCTGCATGTGGATTAACAGTTTTCTGTCAGACCGCAGCGAGAGGGTCAAAATAGGTCAACATACATCCAGGGCCCTCAGCCTCAGCACCAGCTGCCCACAGGGCTGTGTGCTGAGCCCTCTACTCTATACCCTGTATACACATGACTGTGTCCCTGCCCATGACAGTAACACCATTGTGAAGTATGCGGACGACACCACAGTGGTGGGACTCATCACCGGGGGGATGAATCAGTGTACAGGGACGAGGTACAGCGGCTGTCGGGGTAGTGAAAGGAGAATAACCTGCTCCTAAACACCAAAAAACAAAGGAGCTGACCATAGACTACAGGAGGAAGAAAACCGACATATCTCCACTCTGCATCAGTGGGGACTGGGTGGAGAGGGTCACTGATTTCAGGTTCCTGGGAGTCCAGATCAAGGAAGGTCTGACCTGGAGCAAAAACACCTGAGCTGCTGAAGAAGGCCCAGCAGAGACTCTTCTTCCTCAGGGTCAAAAAATAACATCACACAGAGACTTCTGCTGTCCGTCTACCGCTGCTGCATAGAGAGTATCTTGACCTATTGCATCGGCGTGTGGTCCACCAGCTGCACGGCGGCTCAGAGGAAAGCTGTCCAGAGGGTCACAAACGCAGCTCAGAAGATCATTGGCTGCCCTCTCAGGACACTTACACACTTCCCACTGTCTCAAAAAGGGCGAACACATACTCAGGGACACCCCCACCACGGGCACTCTCTGTCTGAACTGTTACCGTCGGGTCGGAGATACACATCAATCAGAGCAAGGACAAATAGGCTGAAGGACAGTTTTTGTCCTACAGTCGTAACCACACTTAATAAACATACCCGCACTAAATATATGTATATATTTATATATTTATTAATTATATGAGATTGTGAAATAGGTGTGATGTATGTATGATGTATGTATGGGGGTGGTCTACTAGTTTCCCTAGCACCTTAAACTGCTCGACACTTTTTTAAAATTTCATTGTACATGTGGCATGTTGCAATGACAATAAAGACACATTCTATTCTATTCTATTCTATTCTATTCTATTCTCATTCACACACAGGTCGAGTACTGGCCCCTCCTCACCTCCAGAATAGAGGCATGAGCTTCTGCTGCTCCTGTTGATGTGGAGGAGCAGAAACTCTACTGCAAGCTCCTCTGTCTCTGAGGGAGCACACCCACACAGAGGAGGAAGCTCATTTAGACCACTTGCATCTGTGGTACTGTGGCATTAGGCATGACCAGGACTAAACCAGGACTAAAACAGGTCTATAAGGGGCCACAGGTGAGAGAAGGAACATGGATGTAAACAAGAACTGAACCACAGCACAGTGGCTGAGTGGCAACACTCACACACACAAATAAGCCTTTCTGTGTGGAGTTTGCATGTTCTCCCCGTGTCTGGATGGGTTTCTTCTGGGTGCTCCGGTTTCCCCCATCAACCTAAAACATGCAGCACCTGAACTAACATCAAGGACCATGACGTCCTCCTTCTGTGGGCTCCACCTGCAGAGGGGTTCATGAGGACCCAGCTGGATAAAGCGGGAGAAGATGGATGGAGAACTGAACCAGGACTGACTCAGGACTAAACCAAGACCAGGTTTAACGCCAGATTGATAAAACTGAATGCTAGATATTTATTTATGTGGAACGTTCGGAGAAATGCTTCATTCTGATTCGTTGACCGTCACAACAGAAACAAGACGAAAAGTCAAACTTTGGTTAAATTCAGTGGAGAGAAAAGCTCAGACATCTTCCCTCCTCATACAAGTACCTGTGTGTTCATCTTAATAACAAACTGGACTGGACTCAGCACACAGATGCACTGTAGAGGAAGGGCCGGAGCTCTACCTCCTGAGGAGACTCGGGTCCTTCGGACTGATGGGGCCGATGTGTGAAGGAGAGGTTCTGCAGGTCTTTCCTTCCTGCTGCTGTCAGACTCTACACTGAACACAGCTAACTCTGCTGCCTGTGCAATACTGGGACCATGCGCAATACATAAGATGTCCAGCAGGCACTTTACCCACTACAAATTTATTTATTACTGTAAAATGCTGTAGCCACTTTAAAGATAGAACGTTATAGTACTGTACAAACTGTAGCCACTGTATTCAGATGTACATAGAATTGTATTTTATAATCCTTATCTTTATAGATCTTTATAAAGTTTGTCTATTTTTAAGTAATTCTGTACTTCTATTGCTGCTATTGTTTTCTTGCTGTTCTCTTAACTGTGCGTTGCAACACTGACATTTCCCCATTGTGAGACAAATAAAGGATATTTTATCTTATCTGGTTTTGGTTAATTTCAGAGCTTCATCTCTGGCTCCACCCAAACCACAACTGGTCAGAAATGATCAGGTAAATAAACAGGAAGTCACTAATTCGAGATCATCTCATGGAATTTATCAAACACCCTGGAAAATATGACACAACTGCACATGTTATAATGAGAGAGAAGAGAGGGAGTGGGGATAGAGAAAGAGAGGAGAGGGTTCAAGACAAAGGGAAGAGAGAAAGGAGGGAGGAAGAAAGCAGAAAGAGGGGAAGAGAAGAGGAAGTCAAAGGGAGAAGGAAAGGGTGATGGGAGAAAGGGGAGAAGAGGGGAGAGGGAGAGCAGAGAATGAGAGAATGGGGGAGGAGAGAGAGAAGGAGTGTGAAGTGCTGGGTAAGCGTCCCCAGATGTGCACATGTTCAGCTCTGTGTTTGATCTTTGAGGATTTCAGCCGCTGCACTTTTCATTTCCTTGTCACATTTTTGACACAATCTTTCACCAAACCAAACTTAACCCTTTAGGACCAAGACCGGGACTAGACCAGGATCTGGATCAAGACCAGGACTAGACCAGAGATCAAGGACCAGAGACCAAACCAGAGACCAGAGACCAGATCAGAGACCAGACCAGAGACCAGAGACCAGATCAGAGACCAGGGACCAGATCAGAGACCAGGGACCAGAGACCAGAGACCAGATCAGAGACCAGACCAGAGATCAAGGACCAGAGACCAAACCAGAGACCAGAGACCAGATCAGAGACCAGACCAGAGACCAGAGACCAGATCAGAGACCAGACCAGAGACCAGATCAGAGACCAGGGACCAGAGACCAGATCAGAGACCAGGGACCAGAGACCAGAGACCAGAGACCAGATCAGAGACCAGACCAGAGATCAAGGACCAGAGACCAGACCAGAGACCAGATCAGAGACCAGGGACCAGAGACCAGATCAGAGACCAGACCAGAGACCAGACCAGAGATCAAGGACCAGAGACCAAACCAGAGACCAGAGACCAGACCAGAGATCAAGGACCAGAGACCAAACCAGAGAGCAGAGACCAGACCAGAGATCAAGGACCAGAGACCAAACCAGAGACCAGAGACCAGACCAGAGATCAAGGACCAGAGACCAAACCAGAGAGCAGAGACCAGACCAGAGATCAAGGACCAGAGACCAAACTAGAGACCAGATCAGAGACCAGGGACCCAGACCAGGGACCAGGGACCAGACCAGAGACCAGGGACCAGACCAGAGACCAGGGGCCAGAGACCAGGGGCCAGAGACCAGAGACCAGACCAGAGACTTGACCAAAGACCAGACCAGAGATCTGACCAAAGACCAGAGACGAGACCAGAGATCTGACCAAAGACCAGACCAAAGACCAGACCAGAGACCTGACCAGAGACCAAACCAGGGACTAGACCAGAGACCAGACCAGAGAGGGGCTGGTTCATGAGTGTGTCTCTCGTTTCAGAGCCTGTGTTGTGACTGGGCGGACATGTTGGATGTCTGAAGTCTCTAGAGGAGGAGGAGGGGGTAATTCAGTTAGAGCAGAGTTAGCCAAATGTTTGTGTATGATGGTGCCAGGCCTTAGAGAGTGCATGACTACACTTCCTCATCACTTTCATTCAGACGGAGGAGAGAAAGAGGAGGGGAGAGAGAGAGGGAACGAGGGGAGAAAGACAGAGTGACAGGATGAAGAGCAAAGAGCATAGAAAGCAACTGAGATGGGAGGAAAATGAGATAAACATGAGAGGAGAGAGAAAGAAAACGGACATAGTGAGAAAAACAAGAGATAGAGAGCGAGAGAAAAGGGGGAGTGGGAAAGAGATGAGAGTGTGTGAGAGAGAAGAGAGAGACAGGGAGAAGAGAGGAGAGAGATGAAGGAGTGTGGATGCACCAGAAGTTACACTGAACAATAAACCTAATATACAATAACACCACAGATATGAAAATTCTACACACTCCACTGTAAACATGCAGATACTCCACTGTGTACATGCAGATACTCCACTGTGTACATGCAGATACTCCACTGTGTACATGCAGATACTCCACTGTGTACATGCAGATACTCCACTGTGTACATGCAGATACTCCACTGTGTACATGCAGATACTCCACTGTGTACATGCAGATACTCCACTGTGTACATGCAGATACTCCACTGTGTACATGCAGATACTCCACTGTGTACATGCAGATACTCCACTGTAAACATGCAGATACTCCACTGTGTACATGCAGATACTCCACTGTGTACATGCAGATACTCCACTGTGTACATGCAGATACTCCACTGTGTACATGCAGATACTCCACTGTGTACATGCAGATACTCCACTGTGTACATGCAGATACTCCACTGTGTACATGCAGATACTCCACTGTGTACATACAGATACTCCACTGTGTACATGCAGATACTCCACTGTGTACATTCAGATACTCCACTGTGTACATGCAGATACTCCACTGTGTACATGCAGATACTCCACTGTGTACATGCAGATACTCCACTGTGTACATGCAGATACTCCACTGTGTACATGCAGATACTCCACTGTGTACATACAGATACTCCACTGTGTACATACAGATACTCCACTGTAAACATGCAGATACTCCACTGTGTACATGCAGATACTTCA
>CM060656.1:554013-601513 GCA_030686955.1 Odontamblyopus rebecca | reverse complement strand
TGGAACATTTCCAAAGATCATTTAACAGACATCTTGTGACATCTTGTGAAAGTATTTGCATGTTTAAAACTGCACTGTGTCACTTTTCTGTTGGGGGCAGGACCCAGGATAGGACTCCATGGGGCCTTTGCAGGAATGTTCCAGAGTAAAGTAGGACATTCCAGTACTGGTGTTTTTATTGCTCAAAGTACCTGGAGAAACATATCCCCTCTCCACAGATCTGACCTGTAAACTGGGCTGGTGGTGCTACCTGCTCGTCTCCATGGAGATAGACGAGATGAAGTCCTCACTGTGGAATATTCGGAGCTTGTTTTGCAGGGCTGTTTCAGATGGTGCAGTGTTACGTGTCACTGAAGCATCCCTCTGTTTTCTCTTTCACTTTTCTCTTTTATCAGTCCAGTCACCCCTCCCTCCATCCTTCTCGCTGTCTCCTCTTCCTCTTCACTCCTCTCTTACCCTTTTTCTCTCTTCCCTCCCTACCTCTCCCTTCCTCTCTCTCTCCTTCTGCCCTGACCCTTTTTCTTATCCTTTCTCTTTCCCCTCCTCCCCCTCTTTCTTCCTCTTATCCTCACTTCCTTTCCCTTGCTCTTTCTCTCTCCACCACTCCTTTCTTTTTCCACTCCATACTCGCTCACTCTCTCCCCTTCCTCTTTCTCCTCCTTGCTCTCCCCTCCTCTTCTCATCCTCCCCCTCTCTCTCTCTTTCCCCGTTGCATGTGTCTTTGAGCCTCTCTGGTTCTGATTACAGAGCTTTAGATTTCAGCTCCAGTTGAGTCTTCACCAAGCACCCCATCCTCTTTTTCATCCCTCTCTCTCCTCATTTTCACTCTTTTTTCTCTCTCTCCCCACTGTCCTCTCTTTCCTCTCCATTCTCTCTCCTCTCCCCCATTCCTCTCCCTCCATCTCCGTTCTCCCTCTCTTCTCCCACTTCCCTCTCTCCTCTTCCTCCCCTCTCCTTTCCTTTCTCTCTCTACTTCCCGCTCTCCTCCTTCTCTGTCTCTCCCTTTGCTCTCCCCTTGTTTTCTCTCATATTCTCTCCCTCCCCTCCTCTCCCTCCCTCTTCCTCTCCCCTTCCCCCCTATCCCTTTCTTTCCCTCCCCTGTTCCTCTCTCCCCCTCCCCTCCTCTTCCCTACTCCCCCTGTCTCTCTCCCTCCTCCGTCGCTCTCTTAAAAGAGCGAGTGATCAGCTAATGGATGACTTATGCTCGTTCTGTCCTAGGGTCATGTTCATGTTAAACTGCTCATGTTCACTCACACGCTGAGTTCAGTGTCTTGCTCATGGGCACAGAGGACACAGAGGACACAGGTGAGTGATGGTGTGAGTGATGGTGTGAGTGATGAGTGAGTGATGGTGTGAGTGATAGTCAGTGATTGGGTGAGTGATGGTGTGAGTGATGAGTGATGGTGTGAGTGATGGTGTGAGTGATGGTGTGAGTGATTGGGTGAGTGATGGTGTGAGTGATGGTGTGAGTGATGGTGTGAGTGATGGTGTGAGTGATGGTGTGAGTGATAGTGAGTGATGGTGTGAGTGATGGTGTGAGTGATAGTGAGTGATGGTGTGAGTGATGGTGTGAGTGATGGTGTGAGTGATGGTGTGAGTGATAGTGAGTGATGGTGTGAGTGATGGTGTGAGTGATAGTGAGTGATGGTGTGAGTGATGGTGTGAGTGATAGTGAGTGATGGTGTGAGTGATGGTGTGAGTGATAGTGAGTGATGGTGTGAGTGATGGTGTGAGTGATGGTGTGAGTGATAGTGAGTGATGGTGTGAGTGATAGTCAGTGATTGGGTGAGTGATGGTGTGAGTGATGGTGTGAGTGATAATGAGTGATGGTGTGAGTGATAGTGAGTGATGGTGTGAGTGATGGTGTGAGTGATAGTGAGTGTGTGTGAGTGATGGTGTGAGTGTTGGTGTGAGTGTTTGTGAGTGATGGTGTGAGTGATGGTGTGAGTGATAGTGAGTGATGGTGTGAGTGATAGTCAGTGATTGGGTGAGTGATGGGATGAGTGATGGTGTGAGTGATAGTGAGTGATGGTGTGAGTGATGGTGTGAGTGATAGTGGTGATGGTGTGAGTGATGGTGTGAGAGATTGTGAGTGATGGTGTGAGTGATCGTTTGTGATCGTGTGAGTGATGGTGTGAGTGATAGTGAGTGATGGTGTGAGTGATAGTCAGTGATTGGGTGAGTGATGGTGTGAGTGATGGTGTGAGTGATAATGAGTGATGGTGTGAGTGATAGTGAGTGATGGTGTGAGTGATGGTGTGAGTGATAGTGAGTGATGGTGTGAGTGATGGTGTGAGTGATGGTGTGAGTGATAGTGAGTGATGGTGTGAGTGATGGTGTGAGTGATAGTGAGTGATGGTGTGAGTGATAGTCAGTGATTGGGTGAGTGATGGGATGAGTGATGGTGTGAGTGATAGTGAGTGATGGTGTGAGTGATGGTGTGAGTGATAGTGAGTGATGGTGTGAGTGATGGTGTGAGTGATAGTGAGTGATGGTGTGAGTGATAGTCAGTGATTGGGTGAGTGATGGTGTGAGTGATGGTGTGAGTGATGATGTGAGTGATGGTGTGAGTGATAGTGAGTGATGGTGTGAGTGATAGTCAGTGATTGGGTGAGTGATGGTGTGAGTGATGGTGTGAGTGATGATGTGAGTGATGGTGTGAGTGATAGTCAGTGATTGGGTGAGTGATGGTGTGAGTGATGGTGTGAGTGATGATGTGAGTGATGGTGTGAGTGATGGTGTGAGTGATAGTGAGTGATGGTGTGAGTGATTGTGTGAGTGATGGTGAGTGATGGTGTGAGTGATGGTGTGAGTGATGGTGTGAGTGATGGTGTGAGTGATAGTGAGTGATGGTGTGAGTGATGGTGTGAGTGATAGTGAGTGATGGTGTGAGTGATGGTGTGAGTGATAGTGAGTGATGGTGTGAGTGATGGTGTGAGTGATAGTGAGTGATGGTGTGAGTGATGGTGTGAGTGATGGTGTGAGTGATAGTGAGTGATGGTGTGAGTGATAGTGAGTGATGGTGTGAGTGATGGTGTGAGTGATGGTGTGAGTGATAATGAGTGATGGTGTGAGTGATAGTGAGTGATGGTGTGAGTGATGGTGTGAGTGATAGTGAGTGATGGTGTGAGTGATGGTGTGAGTGATGGTGTGAGTGATAGTGAGTGATGGTGTGAGTGATGATGTGAGTGATGGTTTGTGTGATTGTCTGTGTTTGGGTGAGTGATGGGTTGAGTGATGGTGTGAGTGATAGTGAGTGATGGTGTGAGTGATGGTGTGAGTGATAGTGAGTGATGGTGTGAGTGATGGTGTGAGTGATAGTGAGTGATGGTGTGAGTGATAGTCAGTGATTGGGTGAGTGATGGTGTGAGTGATGGTGTGAGTGATGATGTGAGTGATGGTGTGAGAGATAGTGAGTGATGGTGTGAGAGATAGTGATAGTGAGTGATTGTGTGAGTGATGGTGTGAGTGATGGTGTGAGTGATGATGTGAGTGATGGTGTGAGTGATAGTCAGTGATTGGGTGAGTGATGGTGTGAGTGATGGTGTGAGTGATGGTGTGAGTGATGGTGTGAGTGATAGTGAGTGATGGTGTGAGTGATGGTGTGAGTGATAGTGAGTGATGGTGTGAGTGATGGTGTGAGTGATGATGTGAGTGATGGTGTGAGTGATGGTGTGAGTGATGGTGTGAGTGATTATGTGAGTGATGGTGTGAGTGATAGTGAGTGATGGTGTGAGTGATAGTCAGTGATTGGGTGAGTGATGGTGTGAGTGATAGTGAGTGATGGTGTGAGTGATAGTCAGTGATTGGGTGAGTGATGTGTGAGTGATAATGTGAGTGATGGTGTGAGTGATGGTGTGAGTGATGGTGTGAGTGATGATGTGAGTGATGGTGTGAGTGATAGTGAGTGATGGTGTGAGTGATAGTCAGTGATTGGGTGAGTGATGGTGTGAGTGATGGTGTGAGTGATGATGTGAGTGATGGTGTGAGTGATAGTGAGTGATGGTGTGAGTGATGGTGTGAGTGATAGTCAGTGATTGGGTGAGTGATGGTGTGAGTGATGGTGTGAGTGATGATGTGAGTGATGGTGTGAGTGATAGTCAGTGATTGGGTGAGTGATGGTGTGAGTGATAGTGAGTGACTGGGTGAGTGATGGTGTGAGTGATAGTGGGTGATTGGGTGAGTGATGGTGTGAGTGATAGTGGGGGATTGGGTGAGTGATAGTCAGTGATTGGGTGAGTGATGTGTGAGTGATAATGTGAGTGATGGTGTGAGTGATGGTGTGAGTGATGGTGTGAGTGATGATGTGAGTGATGGTGTGAGTGATAGTGAGTGATGGTGTGAGTGATAGTCAGTGATTGGGTGAGTGATGTGTGAGTGATAATGTGAGTGATGGTGTGAGTGATGGTGTGAGTGATGGTGTGAGTGATGATGTGAGTGATGGTGTGAGTGATAGTGAGTGATGGTGTGAGTGATAATGTGAGTGATGGTGTGAGTGATGATGTGAGTGATGGTGTGAGTGATGGTGTGAGTGATGATGTGAGTGATGGTGTGATAGTGAGTGATGGTGTGAGTGATAGTCAGTGATTGGGTGAGTGATGGTGTGAGTGATGGTGTGAGTGATGGTGTGAGTGATAGTGAGTGATGGTGTGAGTGATGGTGTGAGTGATAGTCAGTGATTGGGTGAGTGATGGTGTGAGTGATGGTGTGAGTGATGGTGTGAGTGATAGTCAGTGATTGGGTGAGTGATGGTGTGAGTGATGGTGTGAGTGATGATGTGAGTGATGGTGTGAGTGATAGTGGGTGATTGGGTGAGTGATAGTCAGTGATGGTGTGAGTGACTGGGTGAGTGATGGTGTGAGTGATGGTGGTTGTTGATTCTCCATAACCCTGGATCAGACCCAGTGCACTTTTCCCTTAAACCCTGTAATTCTCCTTTAATGCTCCTCAGACCCTCACAGACCCTCTGACCCAGATCAGATTGGACCAAGACTTCAAAGTGCTTTCAAAAATCTTCAAAAGAGGTCTGAAAATAAGCTGAAGGTACAGGAGGAAATACAGCAGGCATATACGGTGTTCTCTGAGAGGAATCCGCAGCACCAGTAATAGTATTAGCAGTAGCAGAGGCCATGACAGCAGAAGTAGTAACACAGTTATGACCGTTCGTATAATATTCAAAGGTTCATATATAATATTTATTGGACAATGAACTGTAGCACATTTGGTTTGGTGGTTTGATTCTGCAGGTTTGAGATCTGTTCAATTACATCTGTTAATACACTTCACTGTGTTTATTTAAATCAGGGCCGATTCTGTCGAGGTGATAAATTACTAATGTTTATCATTCACTGTCCAATCACTTTATTATTAAAATCGAATAAAAATTACTTTAATTGTGTATTGATACAAGTTTTTTTATTATTTACTTTTATTATTTCCCAAACAGAAAATATTCTCATGTCTTCCTCCAGTCTTTTCCTCAGAAACCACTGGCTGTAGAGCGTTCCATTAAAACACTGATCACCCATTCACTGCACAGCCCCGTGTAATGAAGTGAAATGGGTCAGAGGTTTTCAGACGGGGGCAGAGACAGTTCTATTGAATACACTGTACTATGAAATCTCCAAAAGGTAAATTCACAAATACTGAACCTGATCATTTCCATGAGTGACTGCTGAGCTGCTCCCATCTGTGTTGAACATGACCGGCCTGTAGAAGTTTCCCACTATAGAAGACGGGAAAACATCTCTCCACTTGTATTCATCACTTTTAATCACATGATACACAGTGTCGTGAGTGAAATGAGACACACACATTTCAAATTCACCATAGTCGTCATTGGCTTTTTAACATGAGACAAACTTAACATGTGGAACTCCCTTCTGACACAAAACAAGACCGGAGCTTAGGCCTTAATAAAGCTTCATTCTGCAACATTTAGACAGATGTAATTTAAGTGCCTATGACAGGTTAGACCACTCATTTTACCTGAACAGAGTTAACATCAATAGTTTTTTTCCTCCCCAAATTTGGTGAAGTTTATAATGACACTTCCTGGTTGGACAGAATGTGACATACATAGAGGTAATTCCATAACTGTTACCTAGAAACTATAAGGTAAATAATGCCAAAACATGTTTAAATGACACAATAGCTCTGATTAGACTCAAAGAAATAATAACAATACCTCTATTTAGTGAAATGAAGGTTTAAAGTGTCTAAAAAGTACTTCCTGGTGCGTAAACTAACTTCTGCGTTGAGGACCTCGGCAGAGGAATTCTGTTTTACAACTAAGCACCACTTCCTGTATTTTTGTACTTTTCTTCCCCAACCATTCACCTGATGTAAAACTAAGAAAAATACTGCCCACAGGTGCTATCCCACCAAAGCAAGTCACACATGAAAACCTGTCATTTGCACTTAATAACAGAATAATAAAACGGAAATATACTGTTTTCATAATGCCACAAAAAGTACAATATATTTTGGTAAAAATGTAACTGAAACTGCTGAAAAAATATACGTAAAGAGGTCCTGACAGTGACAGATAATCTCCAGGTTATGACGTATGGTGGAGGAACAGCGCCCTCTAGTGGACACAGGGCTGTCCACACTGTTTTCACACAGGAACATGTGGAAACGGATTTGAAGCTGGTGGATCATTCAGATGGTTTGAGACACAATGATACAACACAGTTTAGATGAATGAAAAACATGGATCCACTTTTCTGCTCGTCTCCATGGAGATGTTACTGCTTGCCTGGAATGCCCCGCAGTATGACATTAAATTTATCAGTCTTGCATTTCTTCAGTTACAGGTGTTTTATTGCTCAAACATAATTTGATAAACATGCATTCTTACTGTGAATAGGCTCACCTCTCCACAGACCTGATTTGTAACTTGGCCCGGCAGCTTCACCTCATCTCAGTGGAAATGGATAAGTTAATGCCACACTAGGGAACATTCCAGGCAAAACAATAACACCTCCATGGAGTCACGCAGGTGGCGGACGCTCCAGTAGAAAAGTTACATGATATCCCTTTAATTGATCTGAATTTGTATTTTTTCCCTCTTCTTTTGAATGTGCAAATGATGCTTTATTTCACAATGATCCGTTTAAAAAATGTTATGATCAAATTTCATATTAGGAAACAAGAAATGCTGCAATAAGCTTCAACCACGTGACAGACGAGTGTTCAGTGAGATTTAAGATTTGGTTTGTAGAACTGGAACTGTTCCTTAGCCGGTCATTCTTCAGTCAGTATCAGATTTCTGTGCACATCCATTGCTCCAGAGATTTTCACTTCATTCTGTAACTCGGGTTCAGTACAACTTCACTGGGTCATTTCCTCTGCATCCAGGCAACGAAAAGCACCATCATGTAATATTTAATGTAGTAATTAGGATACGTTAGAGCTTCTGATGTGTGAAACTCATGCAGTCACAGAAAGACACCGACAGGGGGCGCTCTCAGGGGTTCAGTCTAAGCATTGGATGAGTATTAAATGCATTCGTCAGTGCTTATAGAGCCCATTATAATAATTGTCTCCTTTAAAAATAATCTGGTGACTTTGTGATGAAGTTTTGTAGAATTTCTGACCCCAAGACAAAACTGATTTGTGGACAGAACCAAACCAGGTCTAAATGAGGTCTAAATGAGGTCTAAATGAGGTCTAAATGAGGTCTAAATGAGGTCTAAATGAGGTCTAAATGAGGTCTAAACCAGGTCTCTCAGTAATCCCTGTACTGCTGTTTCAAAGTCACTCAGCTCCTGTGTGTAATAATGGGATGCTAGAGACAGGGGGCGCTTTAGGCAGTGATACTCTGTCACTCACTGAGGAGGCTATTGTAATGAAGGGCTCATACAGACAGGGGGCGCTCTTGGCAGTGGTAGTGTTTCTGTTTGGGTTATAAGTCACTATGTGTGCAAATATGTCCTGTCTGTAGTGGCAGCATGACACAGAAAGGGGGCGCTCTTTCTGCTCTGTTCAAACGATGGGGTCACAATGGGCCGAACGCCTCTTCCTGGAGCCTTTGCATCTGAGGACAGACGTTTGAAACCCGACGTCGTGCTGCAAATTTGACCAAAGTTGAGATTTTTTGAGTCTTTAGTATCGTCAGAGTGTCAGTGGCCTGGCTGTAAATGTGGCCTGACACAGACAGGGGGCGCTCTTCACACTCTTACCAGCATTTTGGCTCGAAGTCACTGAGGATGCTGAGGGGTGTCCTACGAAGCTGGGTGGACACAGCCAGGCTCTTACCTGCTCTGGACCAGGTCGTAGTGCACCCCTGTGATGGATGCAGTGACACAGGGACACAGACTGGGGGCGCTCTTCCATAGTCTTAGATATTGTGATGGTTAAAAGTCACTGAGGATGCTGATGTCGGCGAACTCTTTGCGGTAGCGGTGAGAGGACAGAGAGAGGAGGAAGGCCCACTTGAGACTCATGAGGCTCCAGACGGCCGACAGATACAGACTGTGAGGGTCTGTCAGAGCTGAGGACACACACACCACAGATACAGACTGTGAGGGTCTGTCAGAGCTGAGGACACACACACCACAGATACAGACTGTGAGGGTCTGTCAGAGCTGAGGACACACACACCACAGATACAGACTGTGAGGGTCTGTCAGAGCTGAGGACACACACACCACAGATACAGACTGTGGGTCTGTCAGAGCTGAGGACACACACACCACAGACACAGACTGTGAGGGTCTGTCAGAGCTGAGGACACACACACCACAGATACAGACTGTGAGGGTCTGTCAGAGCTGAGGACACACACACCACAGATACAGACTGTGAGGGTCTGTCAGAGCTGAGGACACACACACCACAGATACAGACTAAGAGGGTCTGTCAGAGCTGAGGACACACACACACCACAGATACAGACTGTGAGGGTCTGTCAGAGCTGAGGACACACACACCACAGATACAGACTGTGAGGGTCTGTCAGAGCTGAGGACACACACACCACAGATACAGACTGTGAGGGTCTGTCAGAGCTGAGGACACACACCACAGATACAGACTGTGAGGGTCTGTCAGAGCTGAGGACACACACACCACAGATACAGACTGTGAGGGTCTGTCAGAGCTGAGGACACACACACCACAGATACAGACTGTGAGGGTCTGTCAGAGCTGAGGACACACACACCACAGATACAGACTGTGAGGGTCTGTCAGAGCTGAGGACACACACACCACAGACACAGACTGTGAGGGTCTGTCAGAGCTGAGGACACACACACCACAGATACAGACTGTGAGGGTCTGTCAGAGCTGAGGACACACACACCACAGATACAGACTGTGAGGGTCTGTCAGAGCTGAGGACACACACACCACAGACACAGACTGTGAGGGTCTGTCAGAGCTGAGGACACACACACCACAGATACAGACTGTGAGGGTCTGTCAGAGCTGAGGAGAGGGTCAGAGGAGAGGAACAGACTGTGAGGGTCTGTCAGAGCTGAGGACACACACACCACAGATACAGACTGTGAGGGTCTGTCAGAGCTGAGGACACACACACCACAGATACAGACTGTGGGTCTGTCAGGAGCTGAGGACACACACACCACAGATACAGACTGTGGGTCTGTCAGAGCTGAGGACACACACCACAGATACAGACTGTGGGTCTGTCAGAGCTGAGGACACACACACCACAGATACAGACTGTGGGTCTGTCAGAGCTGAGGACACACACACCACAGATACAGACTGTGAGGGTCTGTCAGAGCTGAGGACACACACACCACAGATACAGACTGTGGGTCTGTCAGAGCTGAGGACACACACCACAGATACAGACTGTGGGTCTGTCAGAGCTGAGGACACACACACCACAGATACAGACTGTGGGTCTGTCAGAAGCTGAGGACACACACACCACAGATACAGACTGTGAGGGTCTGTCAGAGCTGAGGACACACACACCACAGATACAGACTGTGAGGGTCTGTCAGAGCTGAGGACACACACACCACAGATACAGACTGTGAGGGTCTGTCAGAGCTGAGGACACACACACCACAGATACAGACTGTGAGGGTCTGTCAGAGCTGAGGACACACACACCACAGATACAGACTGTGAGGGTCTGTCAGAGCTGAGGACACACACACCACAGATACAGACTGTGAGGGTCTGTCAGAGCTGAGGACACACACACCACAGATACAGACTGTGAGGGTCTGTCAGAGCTGAGGACACACACCACATTTGGACACAGTGGCTCACACACATCACAATAAATATGATAAAGAGCAACAATAAAAATGGTAATAACACGTTCAAAAAGAGGTGTAAAATAGCAGGAGCTGGTGTCAAATAAGCCAATGTGAGTATCGGATATGTTCAAGAAAAATTCAAGATAGTAAAAGTATTTCTCAGCTTTATACAAGAGGTCATGAGGAGAAACAGCATGAGGAGAGTAAATAGGGCCTAGGAGAGATCACTAGATTACTCAAACATGTTAATGACTTATCATTGACTGTAAAAAGAGGAGAGGGTCAGAGGAGCAGAGGAGAGGGTCAGAGGAGCAGAGGAGAGGGTCAGAGGAGCAGAGGAGAGGGTCAGAGAAGCAGAGGAGCAGAGGAGAGGGTCAGAGGAGCAGAGGAGCAGAGGAGAGGGTCAGAGGAGAGGGTCAGAGGGTCAGAGGAGCAGAGGAGTGGGTCAGAGGAGAGGAGCAGAGGAGCAGAGGAGAGGGTCAGAGGAGCAGAGGAGAGGGTCAGAGGAGCAGAGGAGAGGGTCAGAGAAGCAGAGGAGAGGGTCAGAGGAGCAGAGGAGAGGGTCAGAGGAGCAGAGGAGCAGAGGAGAGGGTCAGAGGAGAGGAGCAGAGGAGCAGAGGAGAGGGTCAGAGGAGCAGAGGAGAGGGTCAGAGGAGAGGAGCAGAGGAGAGGGTCAGAGGAGCAGAGGAGAGGGTCAGAGGAGCAGAGGAGAGGGTCAGAGGAGCAGAGGAGAGGGTCAGAGGAGCAGAGGAGAGGGTCAGAGGAGCAGAGAAGAGGGTCAGAGGAGCAGATGATGAAGAGGACAGGGTCAGGGGAGGGGTCAGATGGTGCAGAGGAGGGGTCAGATGGTGCAGAGGAGGGGTCAGAGGAGGGGTCAGATGGTGCAGAGGAGAGAGTCAGATGGTGCAGAGGAGAGGGTCAGAGGAGCAGAGGAGAGGGTCAGAGGAGCAGAGAAGAGGGTCAGAGGAGCAGATGATGAAGAGGACAGGGTCAGGGGAGGGGTCAGATGGTGCAGAGGAGGGGTCAGATGGTGCAGAGGAGGGGTCAGATGGTGCAGAGGAGGGGTCAGATGGTGCAGAGGAGGGGTCAGAGGAGCAGAGGAGGGGTCAGATGGTGCAGAGGAGGGGTCAGGTGGTGCAGAGGATACTCACAGGCTTTGGTGTGGATTGCGATGGACAGAAAAGTGATAAAAGCGATGACGGCGATGAGGGAAAACACAGCTCCGACGCAGAAGAAGAACTTTAGTCCTTTTAACCAGGTCCTCCAAAAGTCCTGCAGGTACATGGTGTGAGTGATGAGAGTCCACAGGGCCAGAACACCTGACACAGAGACAAAGTAAAGGGACATGATGTGAGTGATGAGAGTCCACAGGGCCAGAACACCTGACACACAGACAAAGTAAAGGGACATGATGTGAGTGATGAGAGTCCACAGGGCCAGAACACCTGAGACACAGACACAGGAAAGTAAAGGGACATGATGTGAGTGATGAGAGTCCACAGGGCCAGAACACCTGACACACAGACAAAGTAAAGGGACATGATGTGAGTGATGAGTCCACAGGGCCAGAACACCTGACACAGACAGTAAAGTAAAGGGACATGATGTGAGTGATGAGAGTCCACAGGGCCAGAACACCTGACACACAGACAAAGTAAAGGGACATGATGTGAGTAATGAGAGTCCACAGGGCCAGAACACCTGACACACAGAGACACAGGAAAGTAAAGGGACATGATGTGAGTGATGAGAGTCCACAGGGCCAGAACACCTGACACACAGAGACAGGAAAGTAAAGGGACATGATGTGAGTGATGAGAGTCCACAGGGCCAGAACACCTGACACAGAGACAAAGTAAAGGGACATGATGTGAGTGATGAGTCCACAGGGCCAGAACACCTGACACAGAGACAAAGTAAAGGGACATGATGTGAGTGATGAGAGTCCACAGGGCCAGAACACCTGACACACAGAGACAAAGTAAAGGGACATGATGTGAGTGATGAGAGTCCACAGGGCCAGAACACCTGACACACAGAGACAAAGTAAAGGGACATGGTGTGAGTGATGAGAGTCCACAGGGCCAGAACACCTGACACAGAGACACAGTAAAGTAAAGGGACATGATGTGAGTGATGAGAGTCCACAGGGCCAGAACACCTGACACAGAGACAAAGTAAAGGGACATGATGTGAGTGATGAGAGTCCACAGGGCCAGAACACCTGACACAGAGACACAGGAAAGGGACATGATGTGAGTGATGAGAGTCCACAGGGCCAGAACACCTGACACACAGACAAAGTAATGGGACCTGATGTGAGTGGTGAGTCCACAGGGCCCGAACACCTGACACAGAGACAAAGTAAAGGGACATGATGTGAGTGATGAGAGTCCACAGGGCCAGAACACCTGAGACACAGACACAGGAAAGTAAAGGGACATGATGTGAGTGATGAGAGTCCACAGGGCCAGAACACCTGACCCACAGACAAAGTAAAGGGACATGATGTGAGTGATGAGAGTCCACAGGGCCAGAACACCTGACACACAGAGACAAAGTAAAGGGACATGATGTGAGTGATGAGAGTCCACAGGGCCAGAACACCTGACACACAGAGACAAAGTAAAGGGACGTGATGTGAGTGATGAGAGTCCACAGGGCCAGAACACCTGACACACAGACAAAGTAAAGGGACATGATGTGAGTAATGAGAGTCCACAGGGCCAGAACACCTGACACACAGAGACACAGGAAAGTAAAGGGACATGATGTGAGTGATGAGTCCACAGGGCCAGAACACCTGACACACAGACAAAGTAAAGGGACATGATGTGAGTGATGAGTCCACAGGGCCAGAACACCTGAGACACAGACACAGGAAAGTAAAGGGACATGATGTGAGTGATGAGAGTCCACAGGGCCAGAACACCTGACACACAGACAAAGTAAAGGGACATGATGTGAGTAATGAGAGTCCACAGGGCCAGAACACCTGACACACAGACAAAGTAAAGGGACATGATGTGAGTGATGAGAGTCCACAGGGCCAGAACACCTGACACACAGACAAAGTAAAGGGACATGATGTGAGTAATGAGAGTCCACAGGGCCAGAACACCTGACACACAGAGACACAGGAAAGTAAAGGGACATGATGTGAGTGATGAGAGTCCACAGGGCCAGAACACCTGACACAGAGACACAGGAAAGTAAAGGGACATGATGTGAGTGATGAGAGTCCACAGGGCCAGAACACCTGACACACAGAGACAGGAAAGTAAAGGGACATGATGTGAGTGATGAGAGTCCACAGGGCCAGAACACCTGACACAGAGACACAGGAAAGGGACATGATGTGAGTAATGAGAGTCCACAGGGCCAGAACACCTGACACACAGACACAGGAAAGTAAAGGGACATGATGTGAGTGATGAGAGTCCACAGGGCCAGAACACCTGACACACAGACAAAGTAAAGGGACATGATGTGAGTGATGAGTCCACAGGGCCAGAACACCTGACACAGAGACACAGGAAAGTAAAGGGACATGATGTGAGTGATGAGTCCACAGGGCCAGAACACCTGACACACACAGAGACACAGTTTACAGACACAATTTAACTCTAGCTTAGACTTAATTGTGAAGTTTCTAATTCCACATGGTGGTTGGACACACGGGCAGATGACAGAACTCCATTAGGTGTAATATTGTAAACAGGGCCTCAGGGTTAGGGTGCACAATAGTTCTGACTGGACTGGTACAAATAACAGCTTTATTCAGTCAAATGAAGGTTTCAAGTGTGAGAAAAAGTCCTTTCCTGGAGTAAACTGTGAAGTTATATTTCACACACACTTCCTGTAGTGTGAAAGTGTCTCTTTCCAAAGTGCTGATGTCACTGTTACTCAAACCTCTTCAGTTGAAATCATGACGCTGCGTTTTTCAAATCTGAAGTCACATTTTAGTCAGGAGAAAATTCTGCTTTTTATGAAACTTGGGCAAAGGACAAAACGTGACACAGAGAATGTGAATGCGGAACATTTCACACAGGTCACATGCCTCAAAGATAAGATTTTAACAACAGCTGAACACAGGGTCCATAAAGCAGTGAGTTTATAATGAGGCTTTTTCTCCACTTCTGTAATAAACAGACTTTACTAATATTTCTTATTTGTGTAAAATGTGTGTTGCCCCAGTACAGATATACTGAATAAGCCCCTGAGCTCAAAATAAGTCCTCCGTGTTCTGTCTGCAGACAATTATGAACTTTTAGAGTTTATTATCTGAGAATCAGGAAGTGTGAGGTTTGCATTCTAGTAAGCAAGTCTTTCTGTGTCAGGAAATGCTAAACTAGAACGACAAACTCTTGAGTTAGTCCATGGTCCATGCTGGTCAGTGCTGGTTTAGTCCCTGTTCTAGACCTGGTTCTGTGCTTATTTAGACCCGGTTTAGTCCTGGTGGTCAGTGCTGGTTTAGTCCCTGGTTTAGACCTGGCTTAGTCCCTGGTGGTCAGTGCTGGTTTAGACCTGGTTTAGACCTGGTTTAGACCTGGTTTAGTCCTGGTGGTCAGTGCTGGTTTAGTCCTGGTGGTCAGTGCTGGTTTAGTCCTGGTGGTCAGTGCTGGTTTAGTCCCTGGTTTAGACCTGGCTTAGTCCCTGGTTAGTCCAAGACAAAAGCAGCGTTTATTGAGTGGGTGCATTCCCACACTTGGTTTAGTCTTTATTGGGCTTATTTTAGTCCTGGTCTATTGCTGGTCTAGTCTTGGTCTAGTCTTGGTCTAGTCTTGGTCTAGTCTTGGTCTAAACTGTCAGAAGTAACAGACATATAACTGTGAGGTCTTTTGAGGTCAGAGATGGAGATATGATGAACCCGAGTCAAAGTCCAGTTCAAACTAAGCCTGACTTACATAATCTAGTCCATAAAGACAGACTGTGCTCAGTATAATCAGATAAGGCCTAACTGTACTTCCTGGCAGTACATGTACGGATCCATGTGTATAGAGATACTTTTAAACTCATTATAGTGCAGAGTTATGCAGTATCCTCCTGAGTACTAGTACTACTAGTACTCAGGAGGATACTGCTAGTTAACCATGGCGGTCTGAGGACAGTTATATTCTGAAGTGAGTCATTGTTAACATGAAATTCCAATAAACCCAGATTCTCAAAATGCTCTGTTCCACTTTGTGATGTCATGAAGTGGTAGTTTTCAGCCCCTTTTCCCTCAGTAGAAATGGGCAATTCCAGAGTTAGACGTAGACGAGCCGTATTAATCCACACGGAAAAGGATTTGGGCAATTATCTGGACAGTTAAAATTATCCAAATGATTCTAGTGAAGGTGTGTGGAGTTTAAAAACGCAGTGGAGCACTTCCTGTATAACCTCATGACATCACAAGGTGTAGGAGTGTTTTTTGATTGAGAGAAGAACTCAGCCTAAATGTGCAGGTTTGTGTGTTACAGACGTGTGAATGAAACAAAGCCACAGGTCTGTTTCTGATTGAGAAACATTACAACAGAGCTGAAAATATCGACACTTTCAACAAAGTCTTGATAAAAGGAACTCTTTAAAAACATGAATTTACTGTAAAGCAGCTGAAAGTCGCAGAGATGTGCAGATATCTTGTGTTTACCTGAGAGCCCTCCCATGGCTGCGGTCCAGGGCTGGCTGTACGCAATGTTCCAAACCAAAAACGCAGAAAAGCCCACTAGTGCGCCCACGGACGCATACCCAATACTCAAATGCGTCTTATTTATCGCCATAATCACTCAAAATCACTTAAACCTAACACAAAAACACGAGAGGAGCGAGCAGAGCCAGTGCCGAAGAGCCAGAGATAAAGAGCTTTGAAAACAACTGCGTCCGCTGCGTAAAACACCTCATGGACCAGAAAAGAAAAAAAAGAAAAAACAATATCAAATGGACTAATGCATGCTAAAAACCGCACAATCGCCCCTAATCGTGACGAAACACGTTCTGATAAAGATGTTGTGGTTGTGTTCAGTAAAATATGCACAGAGGGTTTACGTCAGGCGCAGGATCGGTGTTGCCAGATCGGAAGAACCTCAGGAAGTATGAGCTCAGTGCACTTAGGACATGGAGTCATTTTAACGAATTCAAATATGGTTCAACGAGTGCTAATAATATATCGAAATGTCTTTTATTTTGGATTATTTGGTTATTTAGCCATGCCATGTCTTGCTGTGTAATTTGGAATGGAATAATTAAAAAAAAAAAAAAAAAAAGATAATTGCCTATTAATTGACTTTCTAATTTCACGTGGTCAGTATTTATGGACATTACTTAAAAAAAACTTATTTTAATGCATGTCCTTTTTTTTATTTGATCATAGTTTACATTTATTATTTGTGTTCACACCGGCTCGTCAAAGCCTCATCCCTCAGGTCTCAGAAGCTCAGGGCCTGGTCAGGACTGGGATGGAGACACTGGGAATTCAGGTGCCACAGTGGGGCCAGTGGCAAAAACTGTTGTTGTGTCCTTAGGCAAAGCACATCACCCACATTGCCTAGTGTGAAAGTGGTGTGAGTGTTGGTGGTGGTCGGAGGGGCCGATGGTGCAGATTGGAGCCTCACTTCCATCAGTCTGCCCCAGGGCAGCTGTGGCTACAATAGTAGTTTACACCACCGGGTCTGGAGTGAGTGAATAATGCTGTAAAGAGTCTTTGAGTGTCCAGAAAAGCGCTGTATAAAACTGATGCATTATTATTATTATTATTATTATTATTATTATTATTATTATTATTATTATTCTCCTCTTTTTAATGTCGCAACATGACACTGAAGAAAGTTCCTGTTTGAATTTTACTGGGGGTCCTGCCTCCTGTTACTGATACTTTGCAGTGACATCACGCTGGGGCTGTACTACATGCACTTCTATGGCAGAATGTTCAGCAGTTACTAGGGCGACACAAAAGACGACTCACACTTTTTTCAGTAGTCTCAAAATGGATTTAAACACCACATTTTCCTCCTGGTCTTGTTTCTGAGCTTTTCAGCACAAAGTGACTTATTGAAAAAGTGGCTGATGGGAGTTCTCTGAGAGGGACGAGTTTAACAGTACAAATGTAGTTCAGATATGTCTGTCCTTTCTGGTCCTTTCTGCTTGTCTTGGGCTCGTTACATTAACTTCACATTATAACTCAGAGGTTACGTCCCTGCAGTTACTCTAACTGTTACCAGTCGTTTTCCCAAATACATTTTGCCAATAATTTTCTTGGACCACAACGTTGTTCTTCTACCTGAATAATATTTTGGATGTAACTGTGCTCTTACAATCAGTACAGTTTTGGCTAAACTGGTTACCACTTGATGATGTAACAACTGTAATAGAACTACACAAAAAACTGGACTAAGTTTAAGAATTTACAGTTCTGAAAATGGGACTTTATTCTGTACTTACTACATTTACTACGTACATAAGCTGCCTGAATGACTGGAGGGATTTGACCAGAATCAGTGCTACTTTAGTTAGGTTTGGTCCAAAGTGGAGGAAATACATAGAATTTGGCAACCAGAGAAACATGTGGCTGTGCAGCTGGGGAGACAGCGCCCTCTACAGGAGGAAAGCAGAAAAGACAATAACACTGAACTCACACTACAACTACAACTGCCTTTTACAACTGCCTTTTACCGCAGCAGATGCAGCAGATAAAGTTTGTCCTGTTTAAACACATTACTGACAAACTTTGGTACAAACTAAAAAACAAATGCCCAAACTCTTGGTTATTTGAGGTTCAGTCCTGAGTCACAAGAGCCTGTTTAGTCCATATTGAGAAATGTGTAGAGTTTGTTTAATCCAGTTTTTACCCGAGTCACTTCAGAACATGATAGAGATCCAGTCCTGATTTTTACTTTGTTTAGTCTTGATTAAGTCCGAGTTGAGCTTTGAAATGGAAAAATCTAAGAAATTCCTGGTCTGTCTTTTGTCCTGATTTAGTCCGAGTCAAAGTCTGTTTTGTTCTGGGCTTTCAAATGGAGAAGGAAAACCGAGTCCAGTCCAGGTTTCACTTTTAGCCATATTTTTGTCCTAGTTTCAGCTTTAGCTTTAGTCCTGCTTTTAGTCCTGGTTTTACCCCTGGTTTTAGTCCTGCTTTTAGTCCTGGTTTTAGTCCTGCTTTTAGTCCTGGTTTTAGTCCTGGTTTTAGTCCTGGTTTTAGTCCTGGTTTTAGTCCTGGTTTTAGTCCTGGTTTTAGTCCTGGTTTTAGTCCTGGTTTTAGTCCTGGTTTTAGTCCTGGTTTTAGTCCTGGTTTCAGTCCTAGTTTTAGTCCTGGTTTTAGTCCTGGTTTTAGTCCTGGTTTTAGTCCTAGTTTTAGTCCTAGTTTTAGTCCTGGTTTTAGTCCTGGTTTTAGTCCTGGTTTCAGTCCTGGTTTCAGTCCTGGTTTTAGTCCTGGTTTTAGTCCTGGTTTTAGTCCTGGTTTCAGTCCTGGTTTTAGTCCTGGTTTTAGTCCTGGTTTTAGTGCCGGTTTTAGTCCTGGTTTCAGTCCTGGTTTCAGGCTTATTTTCCGTCCTGGTCCGGCCCCTGGTACAGATCGGGCAGGTAGTGTTTGAAGAAGAAGGCGTCCATCTTGTGTTTCAGAGTGCTGATCAGTGTTGGGTCTCTGTAAACTCTCTGAATCAGCAGGTCTTCTCCACAGAACAGGAGGAGGTCGCACCACGCAGTCCCTGTCACCATCAGCTCTCCCTGAATGTGCCAATAACCGGGAGTACAGGGGTTTAGCCGAGTCGCGCCCGCTTTAAACACCATATCTTTACTCTCAGTGAAGCTACGCAAATGCTCACACTTCACATGTAAAATCCCAAAGGAGATTTCCTCATTGGGATCGTACACCAGGCCGTGTGGATGCGCTGCGATCCAGGGAGCGCCAGGATGCACCACAACCCCACACGGATACCAGTTTACACAAATGAGCCGACAATATTCACGCACAGCTTCCATCCGCAGCTCCTTTTCGATGGTCGCTTGTTTGCACCGGCGTTTACCGCGTTTTAGCTTAGCCACTAGTTTTTCTGCGCTGCCTTCTGCATCTTTAAGTGTAAATAAGTCTTCAAAACAGTCGAGCAGTCGTCCATTCTTAACTCTGTTGCTAATTTCTTTGTCCTGGCGAGTAGACTGCTCCAGAGTATAAGCAGCCTCCCATGTTACAGCCATGCTGTTGATGATTCCTACTTGGTTTTCCAGTAGAGGGGGAATGTTGGATAATGGGACCGTGTGGCTCTGTAGGGGGAGTCGAGGTTGTGGAGGAGCGTCGTCTAGTGGTTTTAAGTCTTTCTCAGAGGGCAGAGGGTGATGGTAGGAGAGGGGGCATCCTTTAGGGACTTTACCCAGAGCACACTCCACAAACTCCACATCCTCGTCTAGTCCCATGAGCGTGATTAGGGGGCGCTGTTCTGCCGGCATGTCTCTGTAGAGTTCAGTCATGCCAGAGATAAAAGCCTTGTATTCACTGGGAGTGGGGAGAAATGTGCTGTCCGGCTTCTTCAACCTAAAAAGAAGAAATATTTTCACATTGAATCTAACAGTTCATTTGAAATGTCAGAAACAAAAGCAAACTGATGAAGTGCTTCTGACCTGGGACATTCCAGAAGAGTTTTTTGTGGTAGAAGCTGGAGGAGAAGAATAAAACATCATTAGAATTGTACCAGGAACCTGTGGATTTTAAATGATGCTGTTGCAACTCTAGTGAATCCTACAGAAATTAAACTGTGGAAGGAAGTACAGACCAGTGCCTTGAAAATAAGCAATTAAAGATGCTCAAACGTGCACAAATCCCTCCAAATACAAATGTGAGCGTAAAGGTTGAAGGGAAAACAACTCTAACATGGTTAAAGGCTCATTAAGAGCTCATTCCATTCTGCAAAACAGGTCCATTTTACCTTAAGTAGATCAAGACCTTATTAAAATATCACTGTGAAATATCTAATTTTGCACAATTCAAAATAAGGATTTAGTTTTGGTAGGGATTATTATAACTGTAACACAGCTGTTGGTGTTTATTTCGTTCACCTCCATCTGTTGCTCTGTACTTGGCTCTTCGTCCTCTCTGTTTTCATTTAACTCTTCTTCCACCTCTTCCTCTTCTTCATCTTCCTCATTTCCTTCCTCCCCCTCTCCATTTTCAGTGTTGTCATCTTCGTTCACTGACGCTGAAGTTGAGGCTGCAGCTGAAGAGCAGGGAGAGACATTCAGCTCTACAGTACTGGAAGAGAATTTCAAAAAGAGACAGATTTGATTTTTGGATGGATGTAATTAGCAACTCACAAAGGCTGCTGCTTTTGAACACTCATCATTTCCTCCACAATCTCACTGTGCATAAAAACACCCTGTAGATCTGTACTCACATGTTCTGAAATGTGATTCTTATATTAGTTTGCCACTTCAGATTTGCCACTTCAGATTTGCCACTTCAGATTTGCCACTTCAGATTTGCCACTTCAGATTTCAGTCTTTTTGTCAGTTCTTCTGGCCTGACTTTTATTTGGCCTGGAGGAGGACTTCTTCCTACTGTTGTTCCTTTGGCTAGAACGTTCCACAGCATTGCATAAAACGGAGCTTTCTCTATGGAGAATGTTCAGAAGTTTAGCTTTCTATTTCCATGGAATCACATAGCCGACTCCTCCAGAAAGTTACAAACTGTATATTTAAAAACGTAAATGTGTGAGATCAAAATTGTGGACTGAACCACACAATGTATTTATTGTCAATTCTGTCAAAAACATGTCTCGTGGAGCCAATCTGGTGTCTACAGAGATAGTTGTGCAAAAAACTGAGGAATCATTTGATTTGACTTTAATCTTTGCTTTGTTTTAAGAGAATTGGACCATAAAGAAGTGATTTAGCAGGAACTACAACAGGAATCATGCACCATAGTAAGTGTGAAAGAGACCTGTGGGAGTTCAAGATGCAGATGGCCTCTGGTTCGGTTTTGACCTGGTTCATGACATCATCACTGATCACACACTCCATCTGCTCCTCTTTGAGCTCCACCAGACCGGTCTCAGAGAACACAGCTCTGCTCCGAGCTCCAGGACTGCGCTCTGTGAAGGCTGGACAACTGGAGCCCACATCTGTAAGGAGACAATTAGGATCCAATTAAAATGTAATGATAAAAGGGCAACTATGTATATTTGTGGGATTCAGCTTTCTGTATATATATTTTTAAGTGCAAATTTCCATGGCAAGATTTTAGGTCACAGGTCACATTTTAAACCCATCAAAGAGCGAGAAGGGAGAAGACTCTGCTAAAGAGTCGCTAAACTAATCTAAGAATCTCATGTACTTCAAAACATGTTTGCAGAGGTCCAAACTACCCCTCAGCAACCACTTTTTACACAGAATTAGGCCCCACAGAGACACGGGAGGTTCATCTAACTAGGGATGGGTGATATGGCCAAAAAACACAGACACAGAATACACACTGAACATTCTGATTTTCATTGATTTGGCTCGCAGTCAGAGCAGGACTGATCGTCTTTCAAATGGCGGAAGATCTTTACATTTTCATTTTTATCATATGCTATTAATAAAGGAATTGTAAACCATCTTAAATTACATTTGTAAAGCTATCTAACATGAATCACATAATGCTCCTGCTTTGCAAGTTAGAAAATCAGGGGCAAACTTGTTTCATAATAATCCTCAATGCAACAATTTTTCAAAATCTTGATTATTAAAAATCCAAATCAATAAAATAAACTTGATTGATTGCCCAGTCCTGCATCTGACATACACAGGGGCATCTCAGTACATGTTTGCAGAGGTCTAAACTACAGGGTTAGTCAATTTTACACAAACCGCATGGAGACATTACATTACTTAGATGACTTCAGTTATTTACCAACTCTGACTATTAAAATCATTTCAGTTTTGTAGCAAATGTGTATAAAGTTAAATGATTTGGGCTCATACCACATATAAAGGGTATTGAAGTCAAAGCAAACATGTTTTGAACTAAGTACTTTTTGAGTAGAGTAATCAACATTACCCAAAACATAGAGACTGCACAAAATAGAAGTGTGCAATAAAACTGGTTTAATTCCAATGACTTGGTAGTAAGTAGAGAGAAGAAAATTCATATTTAATAGTTATATATTTGGCAAAGGTCTGATGGTTTGTAGTTTGAAATAAATATAATCTCTCAAATAAATGCAGCTGCCTTTGGTGATTGCATTAGAAAATACAAAATAATGCAAGTTACTACAGTTAATACAACATTGCAATTAAACTGAAGTTTGATTAAGTATAGGGTGACCAGATTTTCAAAATCAAAAATAGGACATCCCTGGTTTGTGACAATAAAATTGTGAAACGAGTGCGTAATTAAGGAAAACTGTTATGCACTTTGCACGAATGTGAGTCAGTATAGTCACATTTTCTTTGTGTTTTAGTCATTTTTAAGCAGCTTGTCTGTATTTTTCCTAAACAAATGACATTTTATGTCTCTCTTTACTGTTGGCAGAGATCAGATTGGTCAAAAATAGGGAAACCTGGGATATTTCTTGTATAAAACTGGGACAACTCAATGGTTTTGGAAAAATCTGCTGGGACAGGGAACACAGGGCTCAAAACGGCTAATTAGGGACGTCTGGTCACAGTAAAATGTTAAGGCTTGTTTCTCATTCTGTATTCAAATGGCATGTGCTGTGTGGACTGGTCAGACATATGCAATGTAAACAATACATGCTATTTTTAACTACTAAAAAAACACACACACACATTACCACTATGTACAAGCTTTAACCCTGTCTGATCTGTTTTTAACACATTATTGCATATTTCTTAGCTCCGTACCGATCCTGGAGAGATGCACTTGCGGTTGCAGCACTGAGTTTAGCAGCGTCTGCAGTCGTTTGTTTTCATCTTCGTAACGTTGCACCAGATTTTGCACTTCGCTAAAAATATTGACAGCTACGGCGGTAAAACTATCCGTGATGAAAGTGCGAAAATGTGCGAGAGGCTCCGTAGTCATTTTTGTTTGCCGTTTTTGTTTTAATCCGCTTAAATTCTCGTTTATTCGCGTGTGTGTGGACAGAGAGGCTAACTATGCTAATGCTAACGCTAACCCCGCGCTGGACTCGAACCCACGCCGGAAGAGGAGGGCGGAAGAAGAGGGCGGAAGAGGAGGCCGGAAGAGGAGGGCGGAAGAGGAGGGTGGAAGTGCTCCACTGTGCTTTTAAACTCCATACACCTTTACTAGAATCATTTGGATAATTTCAACCCTAGAATTTCCTATCTCTACTGAACTGAATGTAAAAGAAGTTGCTAACTTGAAATCTACAGCTTCATGACAAGGTGGAACATTTCAATATTTGGAAATGTAAACAACTAATAATAAAGGATAACTCACACGTGTGAATGAAACAGGCAGGTTTTTGATGAGGTAACACCATTGTAACATCTTAAAGCTCACAAGAGTCCATTTTGTGTATTATACAAGGAGCATAGAAATAACTGAACACATGGAGGACCAAAATTGACATAACTGGAAATAACAGTCCATGTAGCAAAGTGCTACATGGACTAGCCCCACCCCCCATGTCTGTCTTTTTTAAAGTGGCCCGAAAACCAGGGCCTCATCCAGAGGAGACTGTGAGGTCCCCCACAGAAGAACCGCCTTTGGACAGAACACTCTTTCTGTGAGGGCCACTAACATCTGGAACAGTTCCTCTGCACATAAAGGAGCCACACTGACCCCCTGGATGGAGATGGGGGTCTCAGCAGCTTTGGTCCTCCTCAGGTCCACCACCAGTTCCATTTGGACAAATTAAATAAATACTGAGTGGAGTTTGCATGTTCTCCCCGTGTCTGGATGGGTTTCCTCCGGGCTCCGGTTTCCCCCATCAACTCAAAACATGCAGCACCCCTGACGTCCACCCTCCTGTGGGCTCACCACTCACAGAGGGGTTCATAGGGGGGTCTGGTGCGCAGAGGATTAGGCAGCAAGCTGCCCACGCAACCCAGCCGGATAAAGCGGGAGAAGATGGATGGATGGATACTACAAGTGAATGACACGTGTACAGGGCTAGCATTGCAAATAAATACATGCTTTATACATTACTGCACATGAAAGATATGCAATTATCTATTATTTACTTTCTTGTTACTGATTCATTTCTAAATTTCTTTCCATTAATTTTGGCATGTGTTTATTTATTTTTACTTTATACTTATATTACTTGTATCTACATCTACTTACTTTTACATGTATGTATGCATGCATGTTTTTTTTTTTGTTTTGTTTTTTTTTGGAGAGAGAGTGAGAGAGTAAGAAACACGTTACCCAAACTTTTATTCAGGTGATTTAAAAAAAAAAAATCTAATTTTTAACAGATCTAGATTTATTTTACACATTTAGAGTAATAGTGAGTGAAAACAGCACATCCAAAACCGAGACCATAACCTTCTCTGTTTGGACCAGCGGGGGGCGCATGGTGCAGTCTCTCCTCAGAAGAAGCTTCGGAGGAGACGGGCAGCTGTGACAGAAGCTCCCCCACAACACTCTACTGTACCCGGGCAGGACGAGCAGCTCGCATCGGTACTACTAACAATCCTCCAGCCGTGTGCTCTGCTGGATACGCCTCTACAAACTTCCACCGACGCCTTTCCTCCTTCTTTCCACGCTTTGTCCACTTATTTCATCAATCTCCAGAGAAGGGACACTGTTGCTTCTAGTTTTAGCCACCGATCCATCGCTGCTAGCCCGTTCTGACCGTGTTTGGGGTCGCAAAATTCGGCTGTCCCATCGTGGAAGTGCCGTTAAACAGACCTGGGATATTCAATGAAGATGGGTGACATAACCCCATCCACATCTCATACATTTCAACCCGAGGTAAGACTTTTATTTAACTATTTATTTTTTTTAGCACGGCGCTGCACGATTTGACGCGGCTAGTAAAGCAAACGTCAACTTGTCACCCAGTTAGCTTCGAATGCTAATCTTGACTTTAGCTGCACAAATGACACAAGTTTTAAATAAGTGACATCGACACTCGCTTATGCTGTATATTTGTCTTTCATAATTGCTACTTGCTGTCCTAAATCAAATGTAATACTTTGTGAAATGTTGCACTTTATTGATGGATCAAACTAGACATTCCATCACCGTAGCCGCAATGCTAACACTGACTAGCCTCGCATCACACGCTTTGTGCCGAATTCGCAAATAAACTGGAAAACCAAACGACTGCATTTGAAAATGACCGTGGATATTTAGTGGTTTTGGTGCACACATTCAATTGAATATTTTGATTTTATTTGTCAATGAAGTTAGAGCAAGATGCACCTCATGTTGTAGCTTTAGCTTCAATTGTGTTTTCATCGCTAGCGTTATATTAGCTAACTTAGCAATCCTTGGTGGGGGTTGGTAGGAATTTAGTTTGACATGTACAGAAACGCACGCACCGTTTATCACAAAGCTTAAGACTGAAATTAGCATAACATTATCCACGTTTTTGGTTTGTGTGTCATTTTGCTTGGGAATATATTTATTAAAGTTGTTTTTGAGCATATGTTAGCTGCTACTGTGACGCTGCTGTCAAATCTGTGATAAATAAGATAAAATATCCTTTATTTGTCCCACAATGGGGAAATGTCAGTGTTGCAACGCACAGTTAAGAGAACAGCAAGAAAACAATAGCAGCATAGAAGTACAGAATTACTTAAAAATAGACAAACTTTATAAAGATAGGGATTATAAAATAAAATAAAATTCTATATACAATAAATTGCTATCTGAATACAGTGGCTACAGTTTGTACAGTACTATAACGTTCTATCTTTAAAGTGGCTACAGCATCTTACAGTAATAAATAAATTTGTAGTGGGTAAAGTCCCTGCTGGACATCTTATGTATTGCGCATGGTCCCAGTATTGCACAGGCAGCAGAGTTAGCTGTGTTCGTTGTAGAGTCTGACAGCAGCAGGAAGGAAAGACCTGCAGAACCTCTCCTTCACAGCGAGGGTGGATCAGCCTGTCACTGAAGCTGTGCTCCAGAGCAGACAGGGCGCCGTGAAGAGGGTGAGATTCCAGGTCCAACATAGAAGTGAATCTGAAGAAATGAAGTCTGCAGTGTAGAGGGTGAAGAGGAAGGGCACCAGGACAGTGCCCTGGGGTGCCCCTACACCGCAGGTCCAAACATCAGATACACAGTCCCGGGCTCTCACAAACTGGGGCCGGCTTGTGAGGTAGTCCAGGATCCAGTCTGCCAGGTCGCAGTCCACCCCGGCTGCCTCCAGCTTGTCCCTCTCTCTCAGAGCCTCCTCGCTCTCAGGAGTCCACCTTTTCACCACACGTGGCACAACAGGCTGCCTGTGTACAATAGGAACGTACACAGGTCGCAGATGGACAATGTTGTGGTCCGCTCTTCCCGGGGGGGCAGTGCAGATGCAGAGTAAGCCTCCTTGCCATTTGCAATAAACAGGTCCAGAGTTTTATTGTCCCTTGTGTGGCATTTAATATACTGGGTGAATGTGGGCAGCACCGTCTTGGGGGAGCTGTGGGTGAAGTCTCCTGACACTAGGAAGAGAGCCTGGGGATGCTGGGTCTGCAGTTGACCGGTGCAGGAGAGCAGCGCTTCACAAGCATTATCAGCGTTAGCACAGGGGGGCACATGCACAGCTATCACAATGACATGTGAAAACTCCCTCGGCAGGTAGT
The DNA here is from genome assembly GCA_030686955.1 of Odontamblyopus rebecca. Lineage (NCBI taxonomy): Eukaryota > Metazoa > Chordata > Actinopteri > Gobiiformes > Gobiidae > Odontamblyopus > Odontamblyopus rebecca. The sequence goes on along the minus strand of CM060656.1, from coordinate 574,595 downwards.
AGGGCCTCATGCTAACCGCCAGCAGTTCAATGTCCTTGTTACACATCTGCTCCTTCACTGTACAGTGTCCAGGTTTGCACCACGCTCCATTCACAAACACAGCCAGGCCCCCTCCTCTCCTCTTACCGCACTCAGCCGTCTGATCCACGCCGATCAGGTGAAAGTTCTCCATAGCGATGGCTGAGTCAGTGATGTTCGGGGTTAGCCATGTCTCCGTGAACAGCATGATGCAGCTGTCCTTGGACTCCCGCTGGAACCGCGGTCAATTCAGCCGCCTTGTTCTGAATTGACCGCACGTTCCCCGTGATGACAGAGGGGAGGACGGGCCGGGCGGGTCGCTTCTTTTCCCGGTGTTTTCGTCCCGCGCGGCATTCTCAGCGAGTCTTCCTGAGAATCTCCGCAGGGATCTCGTGTCGGTCTCTGGGGAGCACCGCCGCGCTGCGGAGGGTGATCAGCTGATCCTTTGTGTCGACAGTGGGCGCTCTCAGAACCACGCACATTGTTACAAAAAGGTCCCGTGAAGTCCACAGAGGTGACCAATTAAAGTGCAAACTATATTTACAAAAGTGTTCACAAAACTAGCAGTATAGACAGCAAAGAGTAAGGAAAAGTACGAAAAGGTCCCATCCTCGAGAGACTGAGGATGGGACAATATGTTTGCTGATGTCTATGTTAGATCATGTTTCCATGTTCTTCACTGTGAAGCCCATTGGGGCAACTCTTGTTGTGATTCTGGGCTATAGAAATAAAATTCAATTGAACTGAAAAAAAGAAGCGGAGCGTTGCAAACCAGCTGCTGACTCGCGCCTGCACCGGAAGCTAAGTTGAGAGGGAAATAAAATGTGCGCCTATGTTTTTATGACCATGCATAATAGATCTCTTTACCTTGCATTGCATTTTGTACAATACTGAATTTAATTGCAGTTGTTTTGAATGTGTTTCTAGTTAAATGAGCGTTAAGTCCATTTGTAATGTTTGACCGTGTTTTGACAGGGTTTCAGTCCGCAGTATCGGAGGAGGAGGACTGTCGAAGACTTCAACAAGTTCTGCACTTTTGTGTTGGCCTACGCCGGCTACATCCCATATCCACAGGAGGTGAGTGAATGGACATGAGCTACTTGTTTTCATGTTGGAGATGGCCTGGGTTAAGTACTATACACTAACAGTAGAGAAACAGTATCTGCATTATTAAGCAGTAATGACTACAGCTCCTTTTCTACGTTGGATACATCACACAATATTACCTGGTGGTAGGTGACTTGATATTGATTAGCTCATTGTATGTATTTCCTAATAGAGCTCGGGCTTGTGACATCACAAAACAGAATTTTCAGTGAGCCTAATGTTAAACCAATGGAGATTTTGAAGATGCTAAATAGAGTTGAATCAGTGATAACTGTATTTACCAGCAGTGACCCAAAAGCTTAGAGTCATTCCACTGCACTTTAGTTTCCTTTTGTATGTTATGTGGCTAGTATATCTAGGAGAGTTTTGCACTACAGCCACAAATATGGCAGATTTCCAGATTTGTAAATTGGCAGATTTGTGACAGACATTTTTTGACAGAACTCTATAGTTTTTTGATTGACACGACACAGGGATTGAAAAGACACTGCCTCACAAATGTCACAGAGTAAAGTGCTTTGTTGGTAAAATGTGTTTTAATGTTTATTATGACTCATGTTTTAGTCTGTTTTGTTCATTTTAGCCCACTTAGTAGATCAGAAATAACTTGAATTTGTCTCTTTTGCTAAAATAAATGAATGAACACTGAATTAAAGACGACGAGAATGTGTCTCTTGGCTGTTGGCCAGTGTGTATTTTAGTTTCAGCACTTTGTTTGTAAAATTCTCTTATACTGCATTTATTTGTCCTGAGGCGTATCACAGATGTATTGACTTTGGTTGAAGCAAGTCTTCCTTTCAACAAAAGTTGAGGTAACTGTCAGTGGGTTATAATATAGTACATATTTGAATTTGGATGCAGCTGAAACCACACTCACACTGACAAAAATACTGTCAAACTGTGTCATGATTAAATCAAGCTTTTTCAAAACAAAACAAATGTTTATTTTCTCCATGTGGTGTTTTGGGTTTGTGCCCTTCATTAACTGCCAGAGAAGAATTTGTGGACCATTTAGTGAACTTAACACGTTTGTTCTGAATTGAAAATCACAGGTGCTTTGTTTCAGGAGAGCTTTTCTTGTTAAAACTCAGATACCAGATATTTCCAACCACAAAGGAGGAGGTATTAGAATTGAACTTGTTCCAGTTTCTCCCAAACCCTTTGTCACATCTCTAGTATTCACATGCATGAGTTTTCAGACACGTGCACAGCTTTAGCTTCCTTCTGCTTTCTAAATGAATTGAATTCGAGTTGCTTTATGCCCTTGTTGTCTTCCAGGACTCTCCTGTGCGCAGTAGCTCCAGTCCCCCCAATAGCACCGGCAGCACAGCGGACAGTGATGGCTGGACCCCAGGGCCCTCTGCCCCCTGCCCCCCACGTGCCAACAAGGTTCCCACACAGGACCGCAACAGGAAGCGACCACAACCAGGTGGCGCTCTGCCTGCGCACCCTAAGAAAGAGGTCAGTTATACAAGAGTGAGAGGGTTAAAGAGGGTGTATTACACAGAATCAGCTTTTTTAGCTTTCTACCATGTTATAACACTGTCCCCTCATCAAAGACATGTCTGAAGAGCTATTAGATATCATTCATCCATGCATGTTTGAGTCATTTAGCAATCTCTCCAGGGCTCTATACCCTCGTTACACTTAGCTGTAAGATTCTCACTGCTCGATCCACCAGCACATTATGGCATAAACTTTTCTTTTTCTTTTTCCAAGATCACTGTGGGCCCCTTTCACACGGATGAGCGCAGAAAAGTGGACAAACTGAAAAAGAAGAAGAGACGAAAGGAGCACTTACCTGGAGACACTCGCTCACCTGTCGGCCACACTGAGCTGCAGTGTGGCCGACCAATCAAAGACGAGCCTGACGATGACATCAGCATTGCCCTGCCCAGCCCTGCTCACTCGTCCTCGGGGTATAAGGAGGAAGGGGAGTTTCAGAGGGGGCAGTACCCGGGCGAGGAGAGGCGGGGCTGGGACCTGCAGGACGGCATGGTGCAGAAGGTGGAGGGCGTGCCCAGTAACAGGACGGTGTTCAGACAGGGCAAACAGGTGGTGTTCAGGGACGAAGACGGATCTGGAGAGGATGAAGACATCATGGTGGACTCAGGTAGGCTGCTCACAGTTTCCCCATACCCTGAACTATGATATAATGCTGAATAAAATAAAGACAAGGAGTGACAGTGTGGAAACTAATTGATTATCTCCCTAACAAACTCTTCTAAATGTACAAAATGATTAAATATTGTACATTTTTAACCTTGTTTTTATCAGTGTTTTTAACTTGACATGTTAAAAACCAGGAGATGCAATAGAGAAACAGCAGAATAACACTTTAGTATTAGTTGGTATCTGTCATGAGTTATTATTTATTCAAACATCTACAGCTCAAATCTAAACCTACAACAATAAAATACTAAAGTCCCCCCCCCCCACCCACCCCATCCCCCCAACAGTGATGTTCTGTTTAACTTTACACTGATATAGTCATGATGGTGACAGGCCTACACATACTGCTCTGAACTTAACACTGTGATTCAGGCTCTTTCAAAGTAATCACATCTCCATGGACACAAGCAGGTAGTGGACCTTCCATCAGTAACTTTACATAACACACCATTAAGATAAACTTTTTAAACTACATTTTTTGTGCTACAAATGGCCAAGAAATCCATGACACACAACACACTTCAGCTCTATTTTCTCTTCAAATACATAAGTTGTGGTTTATTCCATCTGTCCGTTTGTCTGTATATCACTGCAGATCTCACGTAACTCATGTCTCAGTGTTTCTGAGGAGATAAGTGAGTTACTGTAGGCTAAATGATTATTTAGCGATAAGCAGCACCCTCCTCTACTAAACACAGCCCTGCTGATCGGCTGATGATGATCGAGCAGCTTAAAAGGGGCTGTGGCAGAAGCTCCGAACTCTCCCATATTTATGTATCTGACTAAAACTCACTTCTCCTTTTCCACATACACTAATCCTTCATCTATAAATAAGTTACAAAACGTTCAAACCCATTTCTAAGCCGTCCCATATGACTTTTCAAAGCAGAACACTTTATGAACTCTCCTCTTTTTCTTTCTCCACAGATGACGACTCGTGGGACTTGGTGACGTGTTTCTGCATGAAGCCGTTCGCGGGCAGAGCCATGATCGAGTGCAACACCTGTAACACCTGGATCCACCTGTCCTGCGCCAAGATCCGCAAGAGCCATGTGCCCGAGACCTACGTGTGCCAGAGCTGCCGGGCGCGAGGCCTCGGGAGGTCACTGGGGCCCGGGGCCGAGTCGGGAGGGGCGGCAGGGGCGGGAGGGGCGGGAGGGGCGGGAGGGGCGGGAGGGGCGGGGCAGGACGCTCGCAGGTCCAACCGCTCACGAGTTGGACCCAAAAAGCACATGCTGGACTGAGCGCATGGGGTCAAAGGTGAACCCCGGACCATGGGGTGGACTCGGTGCTGCCCCCTTCTGCTCCAGTTCAGGTTTCCCTCCTCCTTCCAGTTGGGAACGTCGGGCCTCATAAGGAAGTGTAAACCTACGCAAGCAAAATGTGCAGATCTTTTAATTGCTTTTCATGTGTTATTTAAGGGATAAAGGGAAAATGGTTCTATTCAGATTAAAAGACCATTTAAATATTTATTTTTAGACAAATGCATTTTAGAGCAAGATTTAGGGTTGTCGTAAATTAGAAAATTGGATACTAATCTATACTAAAACTAGAATCAAACTAGATACTCATTTGAGCAGGAATCCTGAAAAAGTCACCAATCAGCATGAAGACTCTTTGTTCCGTTCACTTTTAGCGAGAGCTGTCCTTAAATACCTTAACAACAGGCCGCCTTACTGTTTTTTAAAGTGATCATTTTAAAAGTCGTAGGTCTATATTTCCTTCTTTGGTCCAGATTTCCCCCTCCACATCCCTCCTCCTTAAAACCACTTTTCGATTATGGACCTAAATCATAGGACTTCCTGTTTGTCGGAAGCCATTTTAGATCCACTGACCGAGCGTACGGCAATCACACGTGTACGTCAAAGTTTGCCGATAAAGATTAGCATAGCAACAAGCTGCTAACACTTTTGGGGAGGGAGTTCTCATCAACGAACACTGGAACTGCCATAGAGAAAATCCCCTTCCCTGTAACTGCCACCCTGACCCTGGTGCATGCTGGGATTTGGAGGAAAAGATGGTTTGCACTTTGTTTTTCACCTAAAGCTCCCATATTAGGCTTTATTTGGGCTAATTAAGATGTTTTAGAACATAACATGTATATTTATGGATCATGTGTCTCATATTGGAAGCGAACGGCGCCGTCTGCTGGTTACAGTTGGGAAATGGGTATGTTGAAATAGCTCATTAGCATCACTAGCATTTCTAGTGTAGCCAATGATGGCTATTGCTCTAGTCCCGGGTTTTTAGTCCTTGTCTAGTCCCTAGTCCCTGGTTCAAAGTCAGTTCTCATACAGTTCGCTACAAGAGCAGGACTAACCCAGGAGCCAGCCTCCTTGGCCATGACTTTAGAAGGATTTTTGCAGTAGACTTGAAAATCTGTGACTAAAAAAAGGACTAAACCACATGTGATAGATATGTCTCTTAAGTGCAGGGGAAAAAAAGGAAAAAAAGGAACTAAAAACCCAGATCTGACACACAGCAAAAGCTCGACTAAACCAGGAACTAGACCAGAGAGCAAATGTTATCACTGCAGACCCCACAAGAGCTGCACTGAACCAGGACTCAACAAAGACTAAAATTAGGACTAAACTGCTACAGAGATTTCTTTGTGGTTCAGACGTAACATTTGTTCAGTTTTGAAAGCCAGTTTAGAATAATATGGGAGCTTTAATAATATTTTCTGTTTTAATTTAACGGTTGCTCTGGAAATGCCTCTATCAATGTTACATACAAATTGGTTCGAATTTTGATGAAAAGAAGTGTGTGTTTTGCTCGAGATGGTGCTGAAAGTGTAAAAGTATCATCGAAAAATAATAGAACAAAGTTTGTGAAATGTTTTCGTTCTTCTTCTCTGGCTGTGAGCCGACACAAAGCTCGTCTCTCCAGAGGTCTTCAGCCCAACACTGGGAAAGTGCAGGCGCTGCTTCTCTACTGGTGGGGCTGGGCCACAAGGGGGATGGACTGAGAAATGAAAATATTACAGTTGTGTAGTGTTGATGCTTCACACATCACGCAGGGAGGGGGTTCTGCAAGTATGTCTATGGCAGAATGTTTCTGTAGTTACCATGGTGACACAATGCACACAAAAACACACTTTCAGGAGCTTGTGATCATGGTCCTGTTTAGGAGCTAATGCTAGCTAGCTTAGGAGCTAATGCTAGCTAGCTTGTGACTGTAAGTTTATGTGGGACTTGTTTAACAGCACAAATAAGCTCATCTGTTATAGTTCCTGCTAAATCAGTTCTTTATGGTGAGATCGTGTGAAAATAAAGCTCAAATTAAAGTCGATCAAAGTGCAGTGCCCATAGTTAACATCACACTCCCAGGAAATGTTTTCAGCTGCAAAGTATCAAATAAAAAGACAAAAACTCTTTAAAGTGCATACGACAGGTTTTCCTGTTTTTCTAATTCTGACTTGGTTTAGTGGAACAGTATCTGGCTTCTGTTTATCGTAGTTTTACATCAGTTAAGCGACGGATTGTGAAGTAAAGAAAATATTAGGGGGAAAATTACAGGAAGAAGAGCAGAGTTCAGTAAAAAGGAATCAGAAAATGTCATCAAAATGAGGCACAAAGCAGTTTCTGACGCTTTAAACCTTCATTTATCAAAATAAAGGCACTGGGATTTCTTTGTATTAGTCTATTCATAACTATTGTGTAACACAGAGGCATTTTGCCCCTGTGTGCAGGGTGGTTTCTAGGTAACAGTATTACTGTATGTGACATCTGCTGCCTGCATCCAACTCTTATAAACTCCACCAAATCTGTTCATTGTATTTAAGTGTAATTAGTCTTAACCTGTCATATGCACTTTAAAACTGATTTTTGAGGAATACTAACAAAGTGAGCCAAAATGAGGCTGTGAAAGCGAAACTGAATTTAGATAATTCTACCTGTAGTTTTATCTTAAAAGATGTATTTTTCATGACAATTTGGGGCCCTAAACCACCAGTTGAGAACCACTAGATTATTTTATACTTTCATTTGAATTCTTGTCTGAAAGTCGTAACAAAAGCTAAACACCTCCCATGTTTAAGTTTGCTAACAACATTGTCCTATCAGTATTCACATCCTGGTGCAAAGGACTATGGGAGATGTATTTCTTGACACTTTTCCGTTACCTGAACCCAGATGAAGCTTTTCTTCCTGTGCCATTGCTGTTAGGCCTGTTCCTGTAGGTTTCTGACTGTTTAAAAGCCATATTCTGGAGTCGCTTACAATAGACCCAGGGATAGACTGAGCAGGTTTCAAATGGTTTCAAATGGTTAATAAATAATCTTAATACATAATAATTCCTACATGTCTGATGATGATTCTCCAGACGGATCTCTCAGGATTTGTACTTTGTCCCGAGAGCAAAAGTTTTGGGAAGACTTGAGTGTAATAATATTTGTGAGGAGGCCTTTTGTTAAGTCCTTGGTCCGACCCTGGTCCCATTTCTGGTCTTGATCCCAGTCTTAGTCCTGGTCTTGGAGAGTGTCTAACTGTGGTGCAAGCTGTTTCTGTGAAACTATTGTAAACTATTGTAAATAAAGAGTTCCCATTTTAATGCTGTTGATTCATTTTGTGCCGATATGAACAGTAACTGTGAAGTGTTAAAGGGGAGATCTGCTCTGTTTCCCTCAGGTTTAAAGATTCTCTCCTGCCGGGCCGACACATGAGGCCAGATCTATCCTTTTTCTTCCTCTGTACTGTCCAGCCACCTGCGGATAACATTTCCACAAGACTGCACATACGATGGAAGCGACGTGAGATATTTCACATTTTACCATTGCAAAAAAAAAGAGAAAAAAAAAGGTTAAGAGCTGGTGAGTTGCAGGCCGTCAAAATAACAGACACTTGTGAGGCTGAATTGTAAACTGGATTAGTTTACAAAATGAGATTATTTATAAATTGTCATAATTTCATTTTTCAATTCAATTCAGTTTTATTTCTATAGCCCAGAATCACGAGAGCTGCTCCAATGTTCTTCACAGTGAAGAACATGGAAACATAATCTGACACAGACATCAGCAAACACACTGTCCCATCCTCAGTCACGATCCTGGTGCCAGAGCAAAAAACCCACCGGCAGCTGCAGGATGGGAAAATTCTCTCCAGACTCTGTTGGTAACAGCTGTCGCCATGCGGCACCTTCAGACCTGAGGCTCTGAGGAACCAGTCACTTTATAGAGAGCATTTTGTCTCATTCTCATGGACCCCATTCTTGGGGCTTGGCTCCTCCTTTTTGTGGGAGGGATGAGTCTGTGAACACAGTTTGCCAGGATAAGAAGGGTGGAGGTAATGCTCACACCGCATGGGTGAGACATTTCATGGGAACGTGATCATCTCCAGAGAATCTGTTACATCAGCAGAATGTGCAGAAAAGACACTAGTCCAAGATCAGTGCTGTTTTCACTCAACAAAGTACAACTACATCAAATATTCTTCTGCATAATATTAAATTGATATTTAATAATATCCATAACATTTTTAAACTGTCAGCAACTTTAATAATTATCCTGATATATATAAATATATGGGATGTGAGCGCAGCTGATCTGTCTGCTGTCCACAGCCAAGAGTCTCCCACCTGTATGAAAAGACCCGCCCACACACAGGTAAAAGACCCGCCCACACACAGGTAAAAGACCCGCCCACACACAGGTAAAAGACCCGCCCACACACAGGTAAAAGACCCGCCCACACACAGGTACACACACAGCACTGCACTAGGGGTGGGTATTGCCAACAACCTTGCGATACGATACGATTCGCGATACAGGGGTCTCGATACGATACGATTCGCGATACAGGGGTTTCCCGATACATGGTCTTCAAGGCGATACGTATCCCGATATTTTACATTACGTAACCTATAATTAAAAAAAAAGACAGATGTTTCCTCAAATGTTCTTTTTATTTTGGTGAAGTGCATCAGTTCCAGTGTAACAGAAGAAGCTGTAAGGCAGAAACTGCCCTTGATTCACCTGTTAACAGCCGCACTCGGCACAAGTGTTCAAATATGTACCAGATGCTCCAAACTGGAATAAGATGTCATGTATAATAAATAAACCATCTTTTCGGGAATTATAAGTTATGGCTCTTTGGGCTGTGTGGCATAAAATGAATGATATGGTGGTTTTACTGAGGAATTAAGCTTTCAAACGATGTACAGCAGGTCAATATTGGAAAAATAAGTACGGTGAATATCTGGCTTGACTTTTTAATGTTGTGTAATCGCCGCCGGCGGCGGCGGGTGGGTGTAAACATGGCTGAACAAGGCTGTATGCTGACATGCAGCACTTTGATGAAAGTAAACTTCAGATATGCCTTAACAAGGCAGTAGTGCAGGAGGAATGCTGCCTCTGACAATACGAAATGCGCAGTGCAAGGATCACTTATCAGACGCAGTTTGCTGAAGCTTGATAAATAATGATTGTTGCATGTAAAATATCGATACTGACGCCTCCGTATCGATATGTGTATCATCAAGAGGCCCACGACGATGTATCCCCGTATCGATTTTTTGAACACACCCCTAGCACACACACAGGTACACACACAGCACTGCACACACACAGGTACACACACAGGTACACACACAGCACTGCACACACACAGGTACACACACAGCACTGCACACACACAGGTACACACACAGCACTGCACACACACAGGTACACACACAGCACTGCACACACACAGGTACACACACAGCACTGCACACACACAGGTACACACACAGCACTGCACACACACAGGTACACACACAGCACTGCACACACACAGCACTGCACACACACAGGTACACACACAGCACTGCACACACACAGGTACACACACAGCACTGCCCACACACAGGTACACACACAGCACTGCACACACACAGGTACACACACAGGTACACACACAGCACTGCACACACACAGGTACACACACAGCACTGCACACACACAGGTACACACACAGCACTGCACACACACAGGTACACACACAGCACTGCACACACACAGGTACACACACAGCACTGCACACACACAGGTACACACACAGGTACACACACAGCACTGCACACACACAGGTACACACACAGCACTGCACACACACAGGTACACACACAGCACTGCACACACACAGGTACACACACAGCACAACACACACACAGGTACACACACAGCACTGCACACACACAGGTACACACACAGCACTGCACACACACAGGTACACACACAGGTACACACACAGCACTGCACACACACAGGTACACACACAGCACTGCGCACACACAGGTACACACACATCACTGCCCACACACAGGTACACACACAGCACTGCACACACACAGGTACACACACAGCACTGCACACACACAGGTACACACACAGCACTGCACACACACAGGTACACACACAGGTACACACACAGCACTGCACACACACAGGTACACACACAGGTACACACACAGCACTGCACACACACAGGTACACACACAGCACTGCACACACACAGGTACACACACAGCACTGCACACACACAGGTACACACACAGCACTGCACACACACACAGGTACACACACAGGTACACACACAGCACTGCACACACACACAGGTACACACACAGGTACACACACAGCACTGCACACACACAGGTACACACACAGGTACACACACAGGTACACACACAGCACTGCACACACAACACTGCACACACACACAGAGTCCCACATGTACAAAAAACCCGCTGGTTTTATTTTATTGCATCTTTTATTGAATAAACAACTTCTGGACATATGGACATTTATAGTTTGATCTGGACTGAAATGCACGAGGAGAGGACTCTCAGCCAAGACATCATGATCACCTGGGATTAAAACAGGTCTAATCCAGGATTTAAACTAGGATTTAGTCACAACTAAACCAGATCCAATCCAGGTGTAATCAAGGATTAAACCGGGACTAACTCAGATGTTACTCAGGTCTGACCCAGGAGAACTAAACTGGTAATTGCACCCAAATCCTACTTTTGTCTGCTTCTAACACATCTATGTTAAAGAAGCACTATGTAACTTTTCTGGCAAACAGTCCTCCACTCCTTATCTTCATGGATAATTTACTGATAATCTTATTCAGTTACAGATGTTTTTATTGCTACAAAACACCTAGTTTCCGCTGATCTGACCTGTAACTTGGCTTGGTTGACTCATCTGCTTGTTTCGAGGGGGTGGTTAAGTTGAATGCCACAGTGTAGTACATTTCAGGTAATAAGCATGTAATAACCTGTAATAACCCATAATAACCATGGAGATGACAGAGCCTCCAACATAAACGGTCCATGTTATAGCACAGAGTCAAACTAAGGACCAAAAGTAAAGTTAGTGCAAACTGTCTCGTTCGAGTTTTAGTCTCAGTCATTACAATCAAATGAAAGACATTTGAATATTTTAGAATGGGATCCATCAGAAAGGCTTCAGCTGCACAGACCTGACTGGTCACTTTACCAGGTACTTGTGAGGTAACTCTTCTTATGACTTTAAATGCAGATCTGAGCCACAGAACGTGGACTCAAGTCTTGTCTGTCATCATTATGTATGTAGTATGTATTCTGTTGCAGTGACATCATGCCGGGGGTGTTCTGCCTGCATTTTCTATGGAGGAATGTTCAGCAGTTACCATGGTGACGCAATGCACATATTAGCAAACACTGACAAAAAGCATTTGATAGAAAGTGGAAAAAATATAGAATGGATTTAATGAGCACATTTTCCGGAGTCTGTGATCAGTCTGAGCGTCCGTGGTCCTGTTGAGGAGTTTGATTTTAAACAAAAAGGTGAGAGCGACTAAAGGAAAAACTGTTGGCTAATGCTAGCTAGTTTGTAGTTGTAATTATATGTGTAAGAGTCTTATTTACCAGCATTTAACAGGTGAGGTGATTTTTCTTCTACCGGTGAGGTGATGTAGCTCACCCGTCGGAGCTCAGTCCTTTCTGGTCAGATTGTGTTCAAAATGAAGCTCAGATTAAAGTAAGTTGAGAAACAGAGCTTCAGACAGAGCAGAGCCTACAGTTAGCATGAGAAACAGAGCTTCAGACAGAGCAGAGCCTACAGTTAGCATGAGAAACAGAGCTTCAGACAGAGCAGAGCCTACAGTTAGCATGAGAAACAGAGCTTCAGACAGAGCAGAGCTTACAGTTAGCATGAGAAACGGAGCTTCAGACAGAGCAGAGCCTACAGTTAGCATGAGAAACAGAGCTTCAGACAGAGCAGAGCCTACAGTTAGCATGAGAAACAGAGCTTCAGACAGAGCAGAGCCTACAGTTAGCATGAGAAACAGAGCTTCAGACAGAGCAGAGCCTACAGTTAGCATGAGAAACAGAGCTTCAGACAGAGCAGAGCCTACAGTTAGCATGAGAAACAGAGCTTCAGACAGAGCAGAGCCTACAGTTAGCATGAGAAACAGAGCTTCAGACAGAGCAGAGCCTACAGTTAGCATGAGAAACAGAGCTTCAGACAGAGCAGAGCCTAAAGTTAGCATGAGAAACAGAGCTTCAGACAGAGCAGAGCCTACAGTTAGCATGAGAAACAGAGCTTCCAGACAGAGCAGAGCCTACAGTTAGCATGAGAAACAGAGCTTCAGACAGAGCAGAGCCTACAGTTAGCATGAGAAACAGAGCTTCAGACAGAGCAGAGCCTACAGTTAGCATGAGAAACAGAGCTTCAGACAGAGCAGAGCCTACAGTTAGCATGAGAAACAGAGCTTCAGACAGAGCAGAGCCTACAGTTAGCATGAGAAACAGAGCTTCAGACAGAGCAGAGCCTACAGTTAGCATGAGAAACAGAGCTTCAGACAGAGCAGAGCCTACAGTTAGCATGAGAAACAGAGCTTCAGACAGAGCAGAGCCTACAGTTAGCATGAGAAACAGAGCTTCAGACAGAGCAGAGCCTAAAGTTAGCATGAGAAACAGAGCTTCAGACAGAGCAGAGCCTACAGTTAGCATGAGAAACAGAGCTTCAGACAGAGCAGAGCCTACAGTTAGCATGAGAAACAGAGCTTCAGACAGAGCAGAGCCTACAGTTAGCATGAGAAACAGAGCTTCAGACAGAGCAGAGCCTACAGTTAGCATGAGAAACAGAGCTTCAGACAGAGCAGAGCCTACAGTTAGCATGAGAAACAGAGCTTCAGACAGAGCAGAGCCTATGGTGATGCCCATGTGAAGGGCACGTCTCCCCTCAGAACAGGGCATTAAAGCTCCCTGTGTTCTGGAGCATCATGTCACTATTGCATCAGTCTCCACGGAGACAAGCATGTGACCACTAGGCCAAGCTACAGGTCAGATCTGTGGAGAGGCGACTCTGCCCACAGTAAGAATGCATATTGTTCAAGCTTTGAACAATAAAACACCTGGAATGGAATAAGACGGGTTTAATGCCACACTGTGGAACATTCCAGGCAAAGCAAACTTTTCTAGCAGCACTTTTACTCCTACTCGAGTAATACATAGTACAGTGTAACAGTACTCTTACTCGAGTACTATAGAGTACAGTGTAACAGTACTCTTACTTGAGTACTTTTGAGTACAGTGTAACAGTACTCTTACTTGAGTACTATAGAGTACAGTGTAACAGTACTCTTACTTGAGTACTCTGGAGTACAGTGTAACAGTACTCTTACTTGAGTACTCTAGAGTACAGTGTAACAGTACTCTTACTTGAGTACTCTGGAGTACAGTGTAACAGTACTCTTACTTGAGTACTCTGGAGTACAGTGTAACAGTACTCTTACTTGAGTACTCTAGAGTACAGTGTAACAGTACTCTTACTTGAGTACTCTAGAGTACAGTGTAACAGTACTCTTACTTGAGTACTCTGGAGTACAGTGTAACAGTACTCTTACTTGAGTACTCTAGAGTACAGTGTAACAGTACTCTTACTTGAGTACTCTGGAGTACAGTGTAACAGTACTCTTACTTGAGTACTCTGGAGTACAGTGTAACAGTACTCTTACTTGAGTAATCTGGAGTACAGTGTAACAGTACTCTTACAGTACTGTTACTTGAGTAAAAGTGGTGCTTCCTCTTCTCACTGGGAGGAAGTCTAAAGGGACAAAAAGTTTGTGACCAAATGAAATGATGTGAACAGTTGTTTCTTGCAGCTGCTTCACATATGATTGAGTTTGTCTCATTTTTGTGAAAAGAACAGTTTGTGTCTTGTTTCATAGTTTCATTCCCAACGCGTCCCAACAGATACTCTTTAAGTTACTCTTACTTGAGTAAGTTTTGCACAGCTACTTTGTAAGACTGACTAATATTATTTTGATGGAACACTATTCATATTTGAGTATAGTTTTTGGCTGGTAGGAGCTCTGTACCTTATGAAGTGACCAGAGTATATTTCACACGTCTGTGCAGCCAACAGGAAATATGTAGAAACTCCAGAGAAAAGGCAGGATCCACATTTCAAAGACGAAACAGGAAACACACAGAAACAATCAAAGAAATCCCATGGAAAACAGCACCAAGGTTCAGATCAGTTCTAATATCAGATCAGTTCTAATATCGGATCAGTTCTAATATCGGATCAGTTCTAATATCGGATCAGTTCTAATATCGGATCAGTTCTAATATCAGATCAGTTCTAATATCAGATCAGTTCTAATATCGGATCAGTTCTAATATCAGATCAGTTCTAATATCGGATCAGTTCTAATATCAGATCAGTTCTAATATCGGATCAGTTCTAATATCGGATCAGTTCTAATATCGGATCAGTTCTAATATCAGATCAGTTCTAATATCGGATCAGTTCTAATATCGGATCAGTTCTAATATCGGATCAGTTCTAATATCGGATCAGTTCTAATATCAGATCAGTTCTAATATCAGATCAGTTCTAATAATTAATTCACAGTTTTTGTTGATGAGAAATGGTCGAATGTGGATTCTCAGCTGGTGTTTATTAGCAGTAGCAGTAGCAGTAACTGTTGTGGTTGAGTACTAGTAGTAGTACTAGTAGCAGTAGTAGCAGTAGTACTAGTTGTAGTAGCAGTAGTAGTAGTAGCAGTAGTAGTAGTAGTAGTAGTAGTAGTAGTAGTAGCAGTAGTACTAGTTGTAGTAGCAGTAGTAGTGTTAGTAGTAGTTGTAGCAGCTGTAGTAGTACCCACCATGCCTCCAATGTGGTCTGTAGCAGTAGTAGTAGTAGTAGTAGTAGTAGTAGTAGTAGTAGTAGTAGTAGCAGTAGTAGTAGCAGTAGTAGTAGCAGTAGTAGTAGCAGTAGTAGTATTAATAGCAGTATTAGTACATGTTCACTGCTTTACAGTTTTGATTGAGGGTCCACGATCTTGTCACCATAGAACTGTTGTTGCTTTGCCTGGAATGTTCCACAGTACGGCATTAAATATATCCACTGACACAAAACTAAGCAAGTGAAGCCATTACACCAGGTTTCATATCAGATCTGTGGAGGGGCAAACACACAATACAAATTAATGTCTGTGACACCTGTCTGTGACACCCGTCTGTGACACCTGTCTGTGACACCCGTCTGTGACACCCGTCTGTGACACCCGTCTGTGACACCCGTCTGTGACACCCGTCTGCTCCTCTGGCACAGCTGCTCCTCTGGCACAGGTGGGCTTCATTTCTTCACTTTTGAGTTTTTAAAATTTGTGTGACAGAAAAAATATTGTTGCTATGGTAACTGTACAGGTGTGTTTCAGCATGTGGGTCTAGGACGACTCAGAGGACTCGATTCTGTGGGCTGAAAAAACAAAGAAGGAATTAGAATCAATCAAAACATTTAAGATACAGTAACCAAAATGTGACATTTGTCTTTAAAAAGAAAGCGAAACTTCACTCACAGCCACAATAGTGATTAGAAGATCTGCATCTATTTATAGTTTTATTTGTAACTTTATCTATTTTTATCTGCAAACCAGAAAGTAACATTGGTGCGCTGTTAGCATGCTAGTTAATGTTGGCATTACTGTGACAGCAAAACTCCACTCTCTTTTCTGAAAGGGGTGAAAAGTGCTCATTGTGTAGAATAATGATGCTATCAAAAGGCACTTGGACTTGAAGTATGTGCTGACACTGACTCCAGTGTCGGGACCACAACATCCAATTACAGCTTTCAGCAGTCGCTTTGGGACATTTGTCTTTTCAAAATTGACATTTGCAAAACAGTTCACACAAAATTCTAAAAGGTTTCCTGAAGAATATTTCATCTCAGTAAAGTGCAGTTTCACATTCAAAACAGATCGATCATCTCCCAGAAGCAGTTTGATCATTCAGCCTGTGATCATGTGACCATGTGACCATGTGACCATGTGATCATGTGACCATGTGATCATGTGATCATGTGACCATGTGATCATGTGACCATGTGATCATGTGACCATGTGATCATGTGATCATGTGAGCATGTGAGCATATGCTCGCTGTGCTTTTTCCTCCATGTGACAGAGCAGCTCAGAGCCTCAGTCCGGCTCTCAGGGGCCACACTGAACACACTGAAGCACTTGTTTAGTGCCCTTCAGGTTCATACTTTACATATTCATCTTGGACTGGAAAATCTTTCCTTTTGGTCTAACACCTGCCTGTATTGTATTATGTAAAATATAAATGTACATACTATCAACTGCAAAGTCAATTTTGCACTATTTGATCAAAAATAGAAGACGATGAAAGATGTTAAAATTGCAAATACATCTACACTCAACAAAAATATACTTTTGTTTTTGCTCCATTTGTCATGAGATGGACTCAAAGATCTAAAATTCATTCCAGATACACAATATTACCATTTCTCTCAAACATTGTTCACAAATCTGTCTAAATGTGTGATAGTGGCACTTTTGCTTTGCTGAGATAATCCATCCCACCTCACAGGTGCCACATCAAGATGCTCATCAGACACCATGATTAGTGCACAGGTGAACCTTAGACTGTCCACAATAAAAGGCCACCCTGAAATGTGCAGTTGTTGCTTTATTGGGGGTCTGGGGACTCAGAACCAGTCAGTATCTGGTGTGACCACCATTTGCCTCATGCAGTGCAACACATCTTCTTCGCATAGAGTTTATCAGATTGTCAGTTGTGGCCTGTGGAATGTTGGTCCACTCCTCTTCAATGGCTGTGCGAAGTTGCTGGATATTAGTGGAACTGGTACGCGCTGTCGTATACGCCGGTCAAGCACATCCCAAACATGCTCAATGGGTGACATGTCCGGTGAGTATGCTGGCCATGCAAGAACTGGGACATTTTCATCTTCCAAGAATTGTGTACAGATCCTTGCAACATGGGGCCGTGCATTATCTTGCTGAAACATGAGGTGATGTTCATGGATGTGTGGCACAACAATGGGCCTCAGGATCTCATCACGGTATCTCTGTGCATTCAAAATGCCATCAATAAAATGCACCTGTGTTCTTCGTCCATAACAGATGCCTGCCCATACCATAACCCCACCACCACCATGGGCCACTCCATCCACAACATTGACATCAGCAAAGCGCTCACCCACACGACGCCACACACGCTGTCTGCCATCTGCCCTGAACAATGTAAACCCAGATTCATCCGTGAAGAGAACACCTCTCCAACGTGCCAGACGCCATCGAATGTGGGCATTTGCCCACTCAAGTCTGTTACGGCGACGATCTGGAGTCAGGTTAAGACCCGATGAGGACGACGAGCAGTTGTGCTTCCCTGAGACGGTATCTGACAGTTTGTGCAGAAATTCTTTGGTTATGCAAACCAATTGTTTCAGCAGCTGTCTGAGTAGCTGGTCTCAGACGATCTTGGAGGTGAACCTGCTGGATGTGGAGGTCCTGGGCTGGTGTGGTTCCACGTGGTCTGCGGTTGTGAGGCCGGTTGGATGTACTGCCATATTCTCTGAAACGCCTTTGGAGACGGCTTATGGTGGAGAAATGAACATTCAGTGCCCGAGCAACAGATCTGGTGACATTCCTGCTGTCAGCATGCCAATTGCACGCTCCCTCAATGCTTGCGCCATCTGTGGCATTTTGCTGTGAGACAAAACTGCACATTTCAGAGTGGCCTTTTATTGTGGGCAGTCTAAGGTTCACCTGTGCACTAATCATGGTGTCTGATGAGCATCTTGATGTGGCACCTGTGAGGTGGGATGGATTATCTCAGCAAAGCAAAAGTGCCACTATCACACATTTAGACAGATTTGTGAACAATGTTTGAGAGAAATGGTAATATTGTGTATCTGGAATGAATTTTAGATCTTTGAGTCCATCTCATGACAGATGGGAGCAAAAACAAAAGTGTTGCATTTATATTTTTGTTGAGTGTACGTCCATACTCAGGCTGAGCTCCTGCTCCCTGTTTGACTCGTGTGAACTCTTTTCTTGTTAGATTTGGTGCTCAAAAATGGTAGAATTTGTCATTATATTTGAGTTTCTATATTAAAAGTGACAGAGGCCAAAGTCCCTTAGCACATGAGAAAAAGCAACTGTGTTGAAAAACCAAAGTGAATCACTGCTCCTGGGTGTGAATGAGCTGTGTCCAGTGTTAGAGAAGGAGCCTGAGAGCTGTGAGCACCTGTGCTCCTGGACATGAGCCTGAGAGCTGTGAGCACCTGTGCTCCTGGACATGTGTCCATCAAATGATCTTCATAAACCAAGTGTCAAATATCAAATGATGGAGAAAAGTGTAAAGGCCCAACCAGGATATCAGCTGATCTTTTTCAGTATCGGTGCTGATATTGGATGAAAGCACGAGTATCGGTGCATCGCTGCTTAAGTGAGGAATAACTTTGGACCTCTGCAAACTATTCAGAATAAACAAGTTGTGTTTTTCAAACTTTTCAGACAGTAAATATGAGACAGAGAGACTTGAATGTGCTGGGGTCAGACAGTAAATATGAGACAGAGACTTGAATGTGCTGGGGTCAGACAGTAAATATGAGACAGAGACTTGAATGTGCTGGGGTCAGACAGTAAATATGAGACAGAGACTTGAATGTGCTGGGGTCAGACAGTAAATATGAGACAGAGAGACTTGTGGCTCTCACATTGTTTGGGGATCCTGAGGGCCTCAGTGTCTGCAGACAGGATCTGGTGCATGACTCCTCTGAACTGGTACAGAAGCTTCAGGCTCTTCTCCTCCCCCACACACGGGTCATAGAAGCCAGGAAGGCCTGCCTAGAACAGAGAGACCGGACTGAACCAGGACTGAACCAGGACTGAACCGGGACTGAACCGGGACTGAACCGGGACTGAACCAGGACTAAACCAGGACTGAACCAGGGCTAAACCAGGACTGAACCAGGGCTAAACCAGGACTAAACCGGGACTGAACCGGGACTGAACCGGGACTGAACCAGAACTGAACCAGGACTAAACCGACTGAACCGGGACTGAACCGACTGAACCGACTGAACCAGGGCTAAACCAGGACTAAACCGGGACTGAACTGGGACTGAACCGGGACTGAACCAGAACTGAACCAGGACTAAACCAGAACTGAACCAGGACTAAACCAGGGCTGAACTATGATTGAACCAGGACTAAACCAGGACTGAACCAGGACTAAACCAGGACTGAACCAGGGCTAAACCAGGACTAAACCGGGACTGAACCGGGACTGAACCGGGACTGAACCGGGACTGAACCAGAACTGAACCAGGACTAAACCAGAACTGAACCAGGACTAAACCAGGGCTGAACTATGATTGAACCAGGATTAAACCAGGACTGAACCAGGACTAAACTAGGACTAACCCGGACTGAACGGGGACTAAATCAAGACTCAACCAGGACTGAACAGGACTGGAATCAAGACTAAACCAGCCCTACAGTAAACTGAACTATTGTGTATGGATTTCCTCCTTAACACACGTGCCTCATAAGGTAGTGTGTCCCCTGTGGTAGTGTAAAGCTGGTGTTTGTGCACCAGAGGGCGCATGTGGAAGGAGTGTGGAGCAGCCAAAGCAGAGTGAGCTGAAGCTAACCATTAAAACACAGATTGGAAGACAACTGAAGAATTTTGATCTGAGAAAAAGTTTATGATCTGAAAAAAAGGAAAAATTTACACATAATCTGACCTTTTTGAAAACTGGAGGTTCCTGTCAGCCGAACATGAGCTTTAAGCTAGAAATACACTATCCAGATTTTCTACTGGATCAGCATTCAGTGCTTTCAGCCTCCTGGTGGTCTGAGATTCATAGAATCACACTTACATTGGTAGCATTCATTTACAGACAGTGTACACATGTATATATACGTGTATTTCAGGATTTATACCCTGGACTAAAGTGTATATTCAGTCCGTTTACCTTG
>CM060656.1:535000-548913 GCA_030686955.1 Odontamblyopus rebecca | reverse complement strand
TAAACAGTCTTCAGTATAACTCTAGAGCACACACAAGCACAGTCTGCTTTAAACAGTTTTCAGTATAACTCTAGAGCTCACACAAGCACAGTCTGCTTTAAACAGTCTTCAATATAACTCTAGAGCACACACAAGCACAGTCTGCTTTAAACAGTCTTCAATATAACTCTAGAGCTCACACAAGCACAGTCTGCTTTAAACAGTCTTCAATATAACTCTAGAGCTCACACAAGCACAGTCTGCTTTAAACAGTCTTCAGTATAACTCTAGAGCTCACACAAGCACAGTCTGCTTTAAACAGTCTTCAATATAACTCTAGAGCACACACAAGCACAGTCTGCTTTAAACAGTCTTCAATATAACTCTAGAGCACACACAAGCACAGTCTGCTTTAAACAGTCTTCAATATAACTCTAGAGCACACACAAGCACAGTCTGCTTTAAACAGTCTTCAGTATAACTCTAGAGCACACACAAGCACAGTCTGCTTTAAACAGTCTTCAATATAACTCTAGAGCACACACAAGCACAGTCTGCTTTAAACAGTCTTCAATATAACTCTAGAGCACACACAAGCACAGTCTGCTTTAAACAGTCTTCAATATAACTCTAGAGCACACACAAGCACAGTCTGCTTTAAACAGTCTTCAGTATAACTCTAGAGCTCACACAAGCACAGTCTGCTTTAAACAGTCTTCAGTATAACTCTAGAGCACACACAAGCACAGTCTGCTTTAAACAGTCTTCAGTATAACTCTAGAGCACACACAAGCACAGTCTGCTTTAAACAGTCTTCAATATAACTCTAGAGCACACACAAGCACAGTCTGCTTTAAACAGTCTTCAATATAACTCTAGAGCTCACACAAGCACAGTCTGCTTTAAACAGTCTTCAATATAACTCTAGAGCTCACACAAGCACAGTCTGCTTTAAACAGTCTTCAGTATAACTCTAGAGCTCACACAAGCACAGTCTGCTTTAAACAGTCTTCAGTATAACTCTAGAGCACACACAAGCACAGTCTGCTTTAAACAGTCTTCAATATAACTCTAGAGCACACACAAGCACAGTCTGCTTTAAACAGTCTTCAGTATAACTCTAGAGCTCACACAAGCACAGTCTGCTTTAAACAGTCTTCAATATAACTCTAGAGCTCACACAAGCACAGTCTGCTTTAAACAGTCTTCACTATAACTCTAGAGCCCACACACAAGCACAGTCTGCTTTAAACAGTCTTCAATATAACTCTAGAGCTCACACAAGCACAGTCTGCTTTAAACAGTCTTCAATATAACTCTAGAGCTCACACAAGCACAGTCTGCTTTAAACAGTCTTCAATATAACTCTAGAGCTCACACAAGCACAGTCTGCTTTAAACAGTCTTCAATATAACTCTAGAGCACACACAAGCACAGTCTGCTTTAAACAGTCTTCAGTATAACTCTAGAGCACACACAAGCACAGTCTGCTTTAAACAGTCTTCAATATAACTCTAGAGCACACACAAGCACAGTCTGCTTTAAACAGTCTTCAGTATAACTCTAGAGCACACACAAGCACAGTCTGCTTTAAACAGTCTTCAATATAACTCTAGAGCTCACACAAGCACAGTCTGCTTTAAACAGTCTTCAGTATAACTCTAGAGCACACACAAGCACAGTCTGCTTTAAACAGTCTTCAGTATAACTCTAGAGCACACACAAGCACAGTCTGCTTTAAACAGTCTTCAATATAACTCTAGAGCTCACACAAGCACAGTCTGCTTTAAACAGTCTTCAATATAACTCTAGAGCTCACACAAGCACAGTCTGCTTTAAACAGTCTTCAATATAACTCTAGAGCACACACAAGCACAGTCTGCTTTAAACAGTCTTCAGTATAACTCTAGAGCACACACAAGCACAGTCTGCTTTAAACAGTCTTCAATATAACTCTAGAGCTCACACAAGCACAGTCTGCTTTAAACAGTCTTCAGTATAACTCTAGAGCTCACACAAGCACAGTCTGCTTTAAACAGTCTTCAATATAACTCTAGAGCACACACAAGCACAGTCTGCTTTAAACAGTCTTCAATATAACTCTAGAGCTCACACAAGCACAGTCTGCTTTAAACAGTCTTCAGTATAACTCTAGAGCTCACACAAGCACAGTCTGCTTTAAACAGTCTTCAGTATAACTCTAGAGCACACACAAGCACAGTCTGCTTTAAACAGTCTTCAATATAACTCTAGAGCTCACACAAGCACAGTCTGCTTTAAACAGTCTTCAATATAACTCTAGAGCACACACAAGCACAGTCTGCTTTAAACAGTCTTCAGTATAACTCTAGAGCACACACAAGCACAGTCTGCTTTAAACAGTCTTCAGTATAACTCTAGAGCTCACACAAGCACAGTCTGCTTTAAACAGTCTTCAATATAACTCTAGAGCTCACACAAGCACAGTCTGCTTTAAACAGTCTTCAATATAACTCTAGAGCTCACACAAGCACAGTCTGCTTTAAACAGTCTTCAGTATAACTCTAGAGCACACACAAGCACAGTCTGCTTTAAACAGTCTTCAGTATAACTCTAGAGCACACACAAGCACAGTCTGCTTTAAACAGTCTTCAATATAACTCTAGAGCACACACAAGCACAGTCTGCTTTAAACAGTCTTCAGTATAACTCTAGAGCACACACAAGCACAGTCTGCTTTAAACAGTCTTCAGTATAACTCTAGAGCACACACAAGCACAGTCTGCTTTAAACAGTCTTCAATATAACTCTAGAGCACACACAAGCACAGTCTGCTTTAAACAGTCTTCAATATAACTCTAGAGCTCACACAAGCACAGTCTGCTTTAAACAGTCTTCAATATAACTCTAGAGCACACACAAGCACAGTCTGCTTTAAACAGTCTTCAATATAACTCTAGAGCACACACAAGCACAGTCTGCTTTAAACAGTCTTCAATATAACTCTAGAGCTCACACAAGCACAGTCTGCTTTAAACAGTCTTCAATATAACTCTAGAGCTCACACAAGCACAGTCTGCTTTAAACAGTCTTCAATATAACTCTAGAGCTCACACAAGCACAGTCTGCTTTAAACAGTTTTCAATATAACTCTAGAGCTCACACAAGCACAGTCTGCTTTAAACAGTCTTCAATATAACTCTAGAGCACACACAAGCACAGTCTGCTTTAAACAGTCTTCAATATAACTCTAGAGCACACACAAGCACAGTCTGCTTTAAACAGTCTTCAATATAACTCTAGAGCACACACAAGCACAGTCTGCTTTAAACAGTCTTCAGTATAACTCTAGAGCACACACAAGCACAGTCTGCTTTAAACAGTCTTCAATATAACTCTAGAGCTCACACAAGCACAGTCTGCTTTAAACAGTCTTCAGTATAACTCTAGAGCTCACACAAGCACAGTCTGCTTTAAACAGTCTTCAATATAACTCTAGAGCACACACAAGCACAGTCTGCTTTAAACAGTCTTCAATATAACTCTAGAGCTCACACAAGCACAGTCTGCTTTAAACAGTTTTCAATATAACTCTAGAGCTCACACAAGCACAGTCTGCTTTAAACAGTCTTCAGTATAACTCTAGAGCACACACAAGCACAGTCTGCTTTAAACAGTCTTCAATATAACTCTAGAGCACACACAAGCACAGTCTGCTTTAAACAGTCTTCAATATAACTCTAGAGCACACACAAGCACAGTCTGCTTTAAACAGTCTTCAATATAACTCTAGAGCTCACACAAGCACAGTCTGCTTTAAACAGTCTTCAGTATAACTCTAGAGCTCACACAAGCACAGTCTGCTTTAAACAGTCTTCAATATAACTCTAGAGCACACACAAGCACAGTCTGCTTTAAACAGTCTTCAATATAACTCTAGAGCACACACAAGCACAGTCTGCTTTAAACAGTCTTCAATATAACTCTAGAGCTCACACAAGCACAGTCTGCTTTAAACAGTCTTCAATATAACTCTAGAGCTCACACAAGCACAGTCTGCTTTAAACAGTCTTCAGTATAACTCTAGAGCTCACACAAGCACAGTCTGCTTTAAACAGTCTTCAGTATAACTCTAGAGCTCACACAAGCACAGTCTGCTTTAAACAGTCTTCAATATAACTCTAGAGCTCACACAAGCACAGTCTGCTTTAAACAGTCTTCAATATAACTCTAGAGCACACACAAGCACAGTCTGCTTTAAACAGTTTTCAGTATAACTCTAGAGCACACACAAGCACAGTCTGCTTTAAACAGTCTTCAATATAACTCTAGAGCTCACACAAGCACAGTCTGCTTTAAACAGTTTTCAGTATAACTCTAGAGCTCACACAAGCACAGTCTGCTTTAAACAGTCTTCAGTATAACTCTAGAGCACACACAAGCACAGTCTGCTTTAAACAGTCTTCAGTATAACTCTAGAGCACACACAAGCACAGTCTGCTTTAAACAGTTTTCAATATAACTCTAGAGCTCACACAAGCACAGTCTGCTTTAAACAGTTTTCAATATAACTCTAGAGCTCACACAAGCACAGTCTGCTTTAAACAGTTTTCAATATAACTCTAGAGCTCACACAAGCACAGTCTGCTTTAAACAGTCTTCAGTATAACTCTAGAGCTCACACAAGCACAGTCTGCTTTAAACAGTCTTCAGTATAACTCTAGAGCTCACACAAGCACAGTCTGCTTTAAACAGTCTTCAGTATAACTCTAGAGCACACACAAGCACAGTCTGCTTTAAACAGTCTTCAATATAACTCTAGAGCACACACAAGCACAGTCTGCTTTAAACAGTCTTCAGTATAACTCTAGAGCACACACAAGCACAGTCTGCTTTAAACAGTCTTCAGTATAACTCTAGAGCTCACACAAGCACAGTCTGCTTTAAACAGTTTTCAGTATAACTCTAGAGCTCACACAAGCACAGTCTGCTTTAAACAGTCTTCAGTATAACTCTAGAGCACACACAAGCACAGTCTGCTTTAAACAGTCTTCAGTATAACTCTAGAGCACACACAAGCACAGTCTGCTTTAAACAGTTTTCAATATAACTCTAGAGCTCACACAAGCACAGTCTGCTTTAAACAGTTTTCAATATAACTCTAGAGCTCACACAAGCACAGTCTGCTTTAAACAGTCTTCAATATAACTCTAGAGCACACACAAGCACAGTCTGCTTTAAACAGTCTTCAGTATAACTCTAGAGCACACACAAGCACAGTCTGCTTTAAACAGTCTTCAATATAACTCTAGAGCTCACACAAGCACAGTCTGCTTTAAACAGTCTTCAATATAACTCTAGAGCTCACACAAGCACAGTCTGCTTTAAACAGTCTTCAATATAACTCTAGAGCTCACACAAGCACAGTCTGCTTTAAACAGTCTTCAATATAACTCTAGAGCTCACACAAGCACAGTCTGCTTTAAACAGTCTTCAGTATAACTCTAGAGCTCACACAAGCACAGTCTGCTTTAAACAGTCTTCAGTATAACTCTAGAGCTCACACAAGCACAGTCTGCTTTAAACAGTCTTCAGTATAACTCTAGAGCACACACAAGCACAGTCTGCTTTAAACAGTCTTCAATATAACTCTAGAGCACACACAAGCACAGTCTGCTTTAAACAGTCTTCAGTATAACTCTAGAGCACACACAAGCACAGTCTGCTTTAAACAGTCTTCAGTATAACTCTAGAGCTCACACAAGCACAGTCTGCTTTAAACAGTTTTCAGTATAACTCTAGAGCTCACACAAGCACAGTCTGCTTTAAACAGTCTTCAGTATAACTCTAGAGCACACACAAGCACAGTCTGCTTTAAACAGTCTTCAGTATAACTCTAGAGCACACACAAGCACAGTCTGCTTTAAACAGTTTTCAATATAACTCTAGAGCTCACACAAGCACAGTCTGCTTGAAACAGTTTTCAATATAACTATAGAGCTCACACAAGCACAGTCTGCTTTAAACAGTCTTCAATATAACTCTAGAGCACACACAAGCACAGTCAGCTTTAAACAGTCTTCAATATAACTCTAGAGCACACACAAGCACAGTCTGCTTTAAACAGTCTTCAATATAACTCTAGAGCTCACACAAGCACAGTCTGCTTTAAACAGTTTTCAGTATAACTCTAGAGCACACACAAGCACAGTCTGCTTTAAACAGTCTTCAGTATAACTCTAGAGCTCACACAAGCACAGTCTGCTTTAAACAGTCTTCAGTATAACTCTAGAGCTCACACAAGCACAGTCTGCTTTAAACAGTTTTCAATATAACTCTAGAGCACACACAAGCACAGTCTGCTTTAAACAGTCTTCAATATAACTCTAGAGCACACACAAGCACAGTCTGCTTTAAACAGTCTTCAATATAACTCTAGAGCACACACAAGCACCGTCTGCTTTAAACAGTCTTCAGTATAACTCTAGAGCACACACAAGCACAGTCTGCTTTAAACAGTCTTCAATATAACTCTAGAGCACACACAAGCACAGTCTGCTTTAAACAGTCTTCAGTATAACTCTAGAGCACACACAAGCACAGTCTGCTTTAAACAGTCTTCAATATAACTCTAGAGCACACACAAGCACAGTCTGCTTTAAACAGTCTTCAATATAACTCTAGAGCAC
Source organism: Odontamblyopus rebecca (assembly GCA_030686955.1). Classification (NCBI taxonomy): domain Eukaryota; kingdom Metazoa; phylum Chordata; class Actinopteri; order Gobiiformes; family Gobiidae; genus Odontamblyopus; species Odontamblyopus rebecca. Next base: position 542,266 of record CM060656.1, on the reverse strand, counting down.
ACACAAGCACAGTCTGCTTTAAACAGTTTTCAGTATAACTCTAGAGCACACACAAGCACAGTCTGCTTTAAACAGTCTTCAGTATAACTCTAGAGCACACACAAGCACAGTCTGCTTTAAACAGTCTTCAATATAACTCTAGAGCACACACAAGCACAGTCTGCTTTAAACAGTCTTCAGTATAACTCTAGAGCACACACAAGCACAGTCTGCTTTAAACAGTCTTCAATATAACTCTAGAGCACACACAAGCACAGTCTGCTTTAAACAGTCTTCAGTATAACTCTAGAGCACACACAAGCACAGTCTGCTTTAAACAGTCTTCAATATAACTCTAGAGCACACACAAGCACAGTCTGCTTTAAACAGTCTTCAGTATAACTCTAGAGCACACACAAGCACAGTCTGCTTTAAACAGTCTTCAGTATAACTCTAGAACACACACAAGCACAGTCTGCTTTAAACAGTCTTCAATATAACTCTAGAGCACACACAAGCACAGTCTGCTTTAAACAGTCTTCAGTATAACTCTAGAGCACACACAAGCACAGTCTGCTTTAAACAGTCTTCAGTATAACTCTAGAACACACACAAGCACAGTCTGCTTTAAACAGTCTTCAATATAACTCTAGAGCTCACACAAGCACAGTCTGCTTTAAACAGTCTTCAATATAACTCTAGAGCACACACAAGCACAGTCTGCTTTAAACAGTCTTCAATATAACTCTAGAGCACACACAAGCACAGTCTGCTTTAAACAGTCTTCAGTATAACTCTAGAGCACACACAAGCACAGTCTGCTTTAAACAGTCTTCAATAGGGCTGAAACGATTACTCGAGTAACTCGGATAATTCGATTACAAAAAATATTCGGGGCAAATTCTTTGCCTCGAGGCTTCGTTTAATTCACGTCACCAAAGTCAATTTATTTAAAATGTCTCTGCTATCGTATCACTCCTCCTTTGTAGACTGCTGCGCCAGTCTGGGATCACTGTTTCACACGGACAGTTATCAATGACGTACATTTCAAAGATTTGAAGCGGCGCGATTTATTCCACGGTGTGGAAATGGCAGATAATGATGTGGCCGGTGCCAGTGTGCACTGGCAAAGCCAACCTGATGTACCACAACAGTACGTCTTCAATGCTGCAGCACTTAAAGCGAAAGCATCCTCATGTGAACTGTACTTCTCTAAGCGGAGTCGGAGAATCTACGAGGTAATATACTTTTACGATTGCTCACTGAAATGAAAAGTAACGCCTATTAGAATGTACAGTATTTGTAATTATTTGTAACCTGTGTTATGAGTCGATAGTAACGAGGCATAATGAGCAGCAAGAGAGCAAATGATCTCACTCAAATCGCTCCCTTCCTCACGTATACACTCTAGAGCACACACAAGCACAGTCGGTGTTTCCCATATCAGAAACGTCTAGTTCATTGTTCTACTTTTACCAAAAATCTGATTTAATCTAGAACCGCTGGCATCAATAATTCCAATATCAGAGAAAGGAAATATTTTATCGACGTTCTTAACACTTATGTGTTCGCTAGTTCTATATTTAGCTTATTAATTAGGCGAGTTAAAGGATTAACGTTGTCACTTAGAAAACTCCTGTCTTATAAGCCAATAAGCCAAAGGTTTTACACTTGTTTAAAAAAATGTTGACTTTAAATAAAAACCTTTTTGTGAGGAATAACAGCAATTGCTTGCTCATTTTAAGAGGCCTTTCATGTTGCGTTACACACTATTGATATAGTTGTATAAAAACAAAAAGTGTGATTTATCCGATTACTCGATTAATCGATGATATAATCGACAGAATACTCGATTCCAAAAATATTCGACAGTTGCAGCTCTAGTCTTCAATATAACTCCAGAGCTCACACAAGCACAGTCTGCTTTAAACAGTCTTCAATATAACTCTAGAGCACACACAAGCACAGTCTGCTTTAAACAGTCTTCAGTATAACTCTAGAGCACACACAAGCACAGTCTGCTTTAAACAGTCTTCAATATAACTCTAGAGCACACACAAGCACAGTCTGCTTTAAACAGTCTTCAATATAACTCTAGAGCACACACAAGCACAGTCTGCTTTAAACAGTCTTCAGTATAACTCTAGAGCACACACAAGCACAGTCTGCTTTAAACAGTCTTCAGTATAACTCTAGAGCACACACAAGCACAGTCTGCTTTAAACAGTCTTCAGTATAACTCTAGAGCTCACACAAGCACAGTCTGCTTTAAACAGTCTTCAGTATAACTCTAGAGCTCACACAAGCACAGTCTGCTTTAAACAGTCTTCAGTATAACTCTAGAGCTCACACAAGCACAGTCTGCTTTAAACAGTCTTCAGTATAACTCTAGAGCTCACACAAGCACAGTCTGCTTTAAACAGTCTTCAATATAACTCTAGAGCACACACAAGCACAGTCTGCTTTAAACAGTCTTCAGTATAACTCTAGAGCTCACACAAGCACAGTCTGCTTTAAACAGTCTTCAATATAACTCTAGAGCTCACACAAGCACAGTCTGCTTTAAACAGTCTTCAATATAACTCTAGAGCTCACACAAGCACAGTCTGCTTTAAACAGTCTTCAGTATAACTCTAGAGCTCACACAAGCACAGTCTGCTTTAAACAGTCTTCAGTATAACTCTAGAGCACACACAAGCACAGTCTGCTTTAAACAGTCTTCAGTATAACTCTAGAGCTCACACAAGCACAGTCTGCTTTAAACAGTCTTCAGTATAACTCTAGAGCACACACAAGCACAGTCTGCTTTAAACAGTCTTCAGTATAACTCTAGAGCACACACAAGCACAGTCTGCTTTAAACAGTCTTCAGTATAACTCTAGAGCTCACACAAGCACAGTCTGCTTTAAACAGTCTTCAGTAGGTAGTCAAGAACAGTTAGCAGACTGCATGATGTGGTTAGCATTAGCAGTATTATATACAGTATTAGTACACTGGAGTGTTCATGTTTGGTGCACACGTGGCCCCATGAGCCCTTTGTAAGTGTGATGCGTTTAGGGCCCAGTGTTTTGGTCGTAAATAAGAGTGTTATCTGACTGTTCCCAGCTGCAGCACAGAGGACAGTTTCTACATCTGCATAATTCAAGTCAGACGTCTTTAATGGTACATCGAGCACCAGAGCAACACAATGATTCACTATTAATCCTTATTCCAGATTGCATTTAGTTTATCTACAAAGAAATGAATGACTGAAATGTTTTTAGGGGAATAGACTTTGTTTTCCTTTAAAGGTCCTACATTAGGCGGCACGGTGGCTGAGTGGCAACACTCAGGCCTCATAGGTTTCAATTCCCGGGTCGTCTGCATGTTCTCCCCGTGTCTGGATGGGTTTCCTCCGGGTGCTCCGGTTTCCCCCATCAACCCAAAACATGCAGCACCTGAACTAACATCAAGGACCATGACGTCCACCCTCCTGTGGGCTCCACCTGCAGAGGGGTTTATGGGGGGCGGTAGGTGCATAGTGGACTGGGCGGAGGGCAGCTGCCCCCACGACCCAGCTGGATTAAGCGGGAGAAGATGGATGGATGGATGGATGGATGGATGCTCCTACAGTACATAAAAGTGACTCTTGTGAGTATTTGCTGTGCTCTAAACGCTCTGTTCCATCTTGTGATGTCATGAAGTAGTGAACTTACCTTTTACCGTTATTTCAGTAGAGACGGGAAATTCCAGGGCAGAAATCCAAATGATTCTCATGAAGGTGTATGGAACCCAAAGAAACAAAACAATGGAGCACTTCCTGTATTAACACGACATCACAAGGTGGAACAGAGTGTTTTCTCTTTGAGAGAAAAGCTCTACCTAAATTTGCAGGGTTTGTGTGTTAAACATGTGAATGAAATAAAACACAACTCTGGGTTTGTTTGTGATGAGGAAACGACATCAGAACAGAGATCAAATGCAGTATGAAATATGGGTCCTTTAATACGACATTTTAGTAATAAATGTAATAATGCTGGTGAGGAGCTGGACGTGACACTGCTGGGACCAGGTGCCACAGTGGGACAGTAGCAGCTCGAGTGCAAATTCTTGTTGTGTCCTTAGGCAAAGCACGTCCGTCACAACACCTCCAGTGTTGAAGAACAGTGGTGTTTGTGAGAATGAATGTGGCACAATAGATGGAAAGAGGGCGCGTGTATAACATGATACAACACTGTCAGTATCTTCCCCAGCCCAGAAAGACTAGATATAAAACAGTAGCAGTGGTAAGAGGAGCAGTAGTACAAGTGTAGTAGCCATGGCAGCAGTAGAAGCAGCAAGGACTGTAATTATTTTGTGTACAAATTGTACTGTACAAATAAACTTGCCTTGCCTAGTAGTAGTAATAGTAGTAGTAGTAGTAGTAGTAGTAGTAGTAGTAGTAGTAGAAAGACCAGAATAGTAGTAATAGTAAAAGTAGTAGTAGTATCTTACCCAGTCCAGGATGAGTATCTTGTTGAGGCCGAGTCTCTGTTGAAGTTGTTTGGCAGCGATGGCCACAGAGTTAAAGTAACAGAAGCCTCTGGAACACACACAGTACTGAGGATTCATGAAGTTATATGAAATTACTCATGTAAGAGTAAAAAAGTATAATACTCAAGTAAGAACTGTCAGGATATATTATAATTTGAAGTGAATGTAATGTTAAGGTCAGAACATGAAATAAGTCACAAAGTGTTTTCAAAGGACAGACGCAAAACTGAGACCAACTAAATCATATGTGAAGAAGCTGGAAATACAAATGTTCAGATCATTTCAGATTAGAGGGAAGATCTTAAGCCCAACGCCCGGGCCGAAAATGTCAATCATCGGGTCGGGTCGGGTCGGGCGTCTCTCTCGCTGACTTTTTTAAAATAAATATATGTTTATAAAAATGTCTCTGTAATGTAATTGCAATTTAAATTGTAAATTCGTGCGCAGAGCCAGAGCCAGAGCCAGAGCCAGAGCCAGAGCAGAGCCAGAGCCAGAGCAGAGCCAGAGCCAGAGCCAGAGCCAGAGCCAGAGCCAGAGCCAGAGCCAGAGCAGAGCCAGAGCCAGAGCCAGAGCCAGAGCCAGAGCCAGAGCCAGAGCAGTTCAGAGCCAGAGCCAGAGCCAGAGCCAGAGCCAGAGCCAGAGCAGAGCCAGAGCCAGAGCCAGAGCAGAGCCAGAGCCAGAGCCAGAGCCAGAGCAGAGCCAGAGCCAGAGCAGAGCCAGAGCCAGAGCAGAGCAGAGCCAGAGCAGAGCCAGAACCAGAGCCAGAGCAGAGCCAGAGCAGAGCCAGAACCAGAGCCAGAGCAGAGCCAGAACCAGAACCAGAGCAGAGCCAGAGCAGAGCCCAGAGCCAGAGCAGAGCCAGAGCAGAGCCAGAGCAGAGCCAGAGCCAGAGCCAGAGCAGAGCCAGAGCAGAGCCAGAGCAGAGCCAGAGCCAGAGCCAGAGCCAGAGCCAGAGCCAGAGCAGAGCCAGAGCAGAGCCAGAGCAGAGCCAGAGCCAGAGCCAGAGCAGAGCCAGAGCCAGAGCAGAGCCAGAGCAGAGCCAGAGCAGAGCCAGAGCAGAGCCAGAGCCAGAGCCAGAGCCAGAGCCAGAGCCAGAGCAGAGCCAGAGCAGAGCCAGAGCCAGAGCCAGAGCAGAGCCAGAGCCAGAGCAGAGCCAGAGCCAGAGCAGAGCCAGAGCAGAGCCAGAGCAGAGCCAGAGCAGAGCCAGAGCCAGAGCAGAGCCAGAACCCGCGGCTCGGGTCTGGCTTTAATACCCGCGGGTCGGGTCGGGCTTTAATACCCGCGGGTCGGGTCGGGCTTTAATACCCGCGGGTCGGGTCGGGCTTTAATACCCGCGGGTCGGGTCGGGCTGGATTTTTAGGCCCGATCTTACCTCTATCTCAGATTGTGACGTAAAGCTTTTGCCACGTTCCACTCAGTGGGAAGAGGAAGCACGACTTTTACTCAAGAGAACTGCTGAGGGTCTAAAAACTACTTTGAAGAACCACAGTCTCTTACACATTTAAAGGTACACTCTGTAACTTTTCAGGTTGGGGATCCATGACCATGGATATGGTATTTCTTTGCCTGTAATGTTCCACAATATGACATTAAGCTTATATAAGATACTTTTATGTTGTTATGGATGTTTTCATTGCTCAAAATACCAGTAAATATGTCTGGTGGCTTCTCCTGCTTGTCTCTATGGAGATTTCAGTTTAATGCCATACTGTGTAACTTTGCAGGCAACACAATAACATCTCACTTGAAACAAGCAAATAGCAGGCCCTCTACCAGAAAAGTGACACAGTGCAGCTTTAAACAGTTGAAGCTGAGCAGATATGAGCCCACACACACATAAACACTTACACGGTGTATTATTAACATGTGATTGTGATAAAGTGAGAGGTTTGAGTCTCAAGCAGAGCGTGGAATGTGAGAACAGTCAGCAGGTTTTAACCCAGAGCAGAGACCAGACTGACAGATGCTAATGACTTTACAATAACATGCATAAATCACAGGAAGTGGGGCTGAGCACGTTCTGAATGTGGGGACACAGCACAGGCAGAGCCTCTGCAGGACAGTAAACATTTACAAGGCTCTGGATGGGACTGAGTGCTCACACTGATGCTGCTGACATGTTGTTGCTTAGCTTGGAATGTTTCACAGTATGACATTAAACTTATCAAGAAAACGTATGAGTTCTTAGCTCTAGTCAATAGAAATGATCAGATTGAACATTTGTTATTTTACTTTTTGGAATATTTCATTGTAAAATACAATGTAATGAAAAGGGAAGGAGAGTCTGACACCATCACATTCTAGAACCTGAGAACCAACCATTACTATTGCTGCATTAGCCTGGAATGTTCAGGCTAGATCTACATAGATAAGTTAATGCTATTACAGACTAAGAGAGAACATCATGAGCACAAGCAAATGACAGAAAAGTGCCATAGTGGTGCTTTAAAAGTGACGAGGTACTCACAGAGGAGAGGAGTGTGTGGCGTGGTGTCCTGGAGGTCTGACCACAGCGAAACCATTCTGGAAGAAAACAACAACACACTGTATAAAGAAGGGTGAGTGTGACATCACCCACAGCACTCCGTTCCAGTCAAATGAAGCTCACAAGGCCAGCAGTTATAGGGGGAAATTTGGAATTCCAATCGCAAGTATAGCAACTAAAGGACTAAACCAGCAATAACTAACTGACCATAACTCCTCCACCTGTACTGTATGTATGTACTGCTAACCATAACTCCTCCACCTGTACTGTATGTATGTACTGCTAACCAT
>CM060656.1:527500-530000 GCA_030686955.1 Odontamblyopus rebecca | reverse complement strand
TGTTTTTCTGTTGTTTTTACTCTTGTTTAACTCTCAAGTTTTTACTCTTACGCTTTATTTAACTGTCTCATTTCTTTTGTCTTTGTCTCCATGTAAAGTGTCTTTGAGTATCTCGAAAACGCTGTACAAGTGTTATGTATTATTATTACTAATGGCACTGTTTATACTGGAATGTGTAATCCAATGTTTTAATCTAAGGTTTTGTTTTGCTCAGTGTTTAAAACTGGTTTTTACTTTCATGTTTGTCGCCTTCTCTTGATCTGCCAGTTTGTTACTGTCATATTTTTTACTTTTTGCTCTACTGTTTATACTGTTATATTTGAATCCAAAATTGTTGTTTTGTTTGTTTTTCCTGTCGTACTTCAGTGTTGATCTGTCGGTGCGAGTTACGATATTTTTAACTCTTACTCTAGTTTTGACTCTCATGTTTTGACTCTAGTGCATCTGTGTGAGTGTTACCGGAGTGTTGGTGTGCTGTGGTGAGTGTTACCGGAGTGTTGGTGTGCTGCGGTGAGTGTTACCGGAGTGTTGGTGTGCTGCGGTGAGTGTTACCGGAGTGTCGGTGTGCTGTGGTGAGTGTTACCGGAGTGTCGGTGTGCTGTGGCGAGTGTTACCGGAGTGTTGGTGTGCTGCGGTGAGTGTTACCAGAGTGTCGGTGTGCTGTGGTGAGTGTTACCGGAATGTCGGTGTGCTGTGGTGAGTGTTACCGGAGTGTCGGTGTGCTGCGGTGAGTGTTACCGGAGTGTGGGTGTGCTGCGGTGAGTGTTACCGGAGTGTCGGTGTGCTGTGGTGAGTGTTACCGGAGTGTCGGTGTGCTGTGGTGAGTGTTACCGGAGTGTCGGTGTGCTGCGGTGAGTGTTACCGGAGTGTGGGTGTGCTGCGGTGAGTGTTACCGGAGTGTGGGTGTGCTGTGGTGAGTGTTACCGGAGTGTCGGTGTGCTGTGGTGAGTGTTACCGGAGTGTCGGTGAGCTGCGGTGAGTGTTACCGGAGTGTCGGTGTGCTGCGGTGAGTGTTACCGGAGTGTCGGTGTGCTGCGGCGAGTGTTACCGGAGTGTCGGTGTGCTGCGGCGAGTGTTACCGGAGTGTCGGTGTGCTGCGGCGAGTGTTACCGGAGTGTCGGTGTGCTGCGGTGAGTGTTACCGGAGTGTCGGTGTGCTGCGGTGAGTGTTACCGGAGTGTCGGTGTGCTGCGGTGAGTGTTACCGGAGTGTCGGTGTGCTGCGGTGAGTGTTACCGGAGTGTCGGTGTGCTGCGGTGAGTGTTACCGGAGTGTCGGTGTGCTGCGGCGAGTGTTACCGGAGTGTCGGTGTGCTGCGGCGAGTGTTACCGGAGTGTCGGTGTGCTGCGGTGAGTGTTACCGGAGTGTCGGTGTGCTGCGGCGAGTGTTACCGGAGTGTGGGTGTGCTTTGGCGAGTGTTACCGGAGTGTCGGTGTGCTTTGGCGAGTGTTACCGGAGTGTCGGTGTGCTGCGGTGAGTGTTACCGGAGTGTCGGTGTGCTGCGGCGAGTGTTACCGGAGTGTGGGTGTGCTGCGGCGAGTGTTACCGGAGTGTGGGTGTGCTGCGGCGAGTGTTACCGGAGTGTGGGTGTGCTGTGGCGAGTGTTACCGGAGTGTCGGTGTGCTGTGGCGAGTGTTACCGGAGTGTCGGTGTGCTGCGGCGAGTGTTACCGGAGTGTCGGTGTGCTGCGGTGAGTGTTACCGGAGTGTCGGTGTGCTGCGGTGAGTGTTACCGGAGTGTCGGTGTGCTGCGGTGAGTGTTACCGGAGTGTGGGTGTGCTGTGGTGAGTGTTACCGGAGTGTCGGTGTGCTGCGGTGAGTGTTACCGGAGTGTCGGTGTGCTGTGGTGAGTGTTACCGGAGTGTCGGTGTGCTGCGGCGAGTGTTACCGGAGTGTCGGTGTGCTGTGGCGAGTGTTACCGGAGTGTGGGTGTGCTGCGGCGAGTGTTACCGGAGTGTCGGTGTGCTGCGGCGAGTGTTACCGGAGTGTCGGTGTGCTGCGGTGAGTGTTACCGGAGTGTCGGTGTGCTGTGGCGAGTGTTACCGGAGTGTCGGTGTGCTGCGGCGAGTGTTACCGGAGTGTCGGTGTGCTGCGGCGAGTGTTACCGGAGTGTCGGTGTGCTGCGGCGAGTGTTACCGGAGTGTCGGTGTGCTGCGGCGAGTGTTACCGGAGTGTCGGTGTGCTGAGGGGAGTGTTACCGGAGTGTCGGTGTGCTGTGGTGAGTGTTACCGGAGTGTCGGTGTGCTGCGGCGAGTGTTACCGGAGTGTCGGTGTGCTGCGGCGAGTGTTACCGGAGTGTCGGTGTGCTGCGGCGAGTGTTACCGGAGTGTCGGTGTGCTGTGGTGAGTGTTACCGGAGTGTCGGTGTGCTGTGGCGAGTGTTACCGGAGTGTCGGTGTGCTGCGGCGAGTGTTACCGGAGTGTCGGTGTGCTGCGGCGAGTGTTACCGGAGTGTCGGTGTGCTGCGGCCTCGTCCCGGTGCACAGTGGTGTACGTGAGCACAT
>CM060656.1:410000-520000 GCA_030686955.1 Odontamblyopus rebecca | reverse complement strand
CATGTATTCATATAGCTCATGTATTCATATAGCTCATGTATTCATATATTCATATAGCTCATATATTCATATATTCATATATTCATATAGCTCATGTATTCATATAGCTCATATATTCATATAGCTCATGTATTCATATAGCTCATGTATTCATATAGCTCATGTATTCATATAGCTCATGTATTCATATAGTAAATACTAATAACATATATTAAACACTAAGTGGACACAGTCACTATGGCGATCGGTCTAATGAGTTTAAAGGTTTCCTGGCGCCTCACATCAGGAAGACCACACAGCACAATACTGCCCCCTACTGCATCCACCAACACATGAGACTAGTGTACAGAGATGGAGCTCAAACTTTTCACACAAGGTACTGTCTAAGAAAATATTTGGCCTAAGGAGAACCACTAGATCTAAACCAGTGGTAAACCAAGTCTAGAACAGGACTAGTGTAGGTCTAAACGAGGGCTAAATTAGATCCTTTGTACACTGGTTCTAAAGAGGACTGACCCCAAGAGGACAAAAATGTGCCTTAAAACTGACTTTAAGTGACTGCAGGAAATACTTGAAGTGCAGAGGGACTAAGAGGAACACCACCAGTGCTACAGTACCCCAGTTTGAGAACCACTGGTGTAAAGCTCAATAGACCAAATATATTTAACATTTTACTGGTATTTTAAGGAGACACTGCAGGTGAACAGGTGTAGTTTACTCATGTAAATGTAGAATAAACTGTATTACAGCTTTTTCATTAAGTGATGTTTTCAAATAAAAATAAGACATTTTATGGGTTCTTTTTCTTAATGTATTAGATATTAAAATATACAGAGGAGATTTGAAAAATGTGAAAAAATCCTGCTGTAGGTTTGGTTTGAGGTTTGAGGTTTGCATAGTGAAGTGTGGTTTGTGTAGGTGCAATTTTAAGGGCTGATCCTTGTGTCTGTGGGGGAAACACATTTGGACAATTACAATGATACTGATGTTGAATTCAGCTCATGCTGCATATAAATGTCCACAGTATGGCATTAAACATATCTAGTAACAGGCCAGATCTGCGGAGAGGCAACCCCGTTCACAGTAAGAATGCATCTGAGAAAGAGGCAGGCCATCCACCAGAAAAGTTCCATGGTGTATCTTTAACTGTGTCCCCCTGAGCTCACCTGGCTGAGGGCGGGGGGAGTGTCCAGCAGACTCTCTCTGGACGAGGCGTTGGACTCTGAGCCATAGACTGAGTCCACACTGGGTCTACGGCTCGGGTCTGACCCACAGACAGGCCCATAAACTGAACCAGGGTTTAAACCAGGGTCTGAGCCAGGACCAGAGCTGGACCGAGATCTGGTCTCATCCAAGTGTGAGTCCTCTGAAGGGATCTGAGCAGAGAGAAAACAACATGAGAGGTAATGGTGATCTTCTGCCCGTGCTCTCTGCAGCTAAACAGACAACAGGAACAGACCAGGAAGCAGTGAAATCTGCTGTCACCAGGATCATGGGGAAAATATGTGGGATTAACGACTATATCAGGATTAAACATGTTATGGATATTATTCATTGTCATTTTAATATTATGACTATGTTCCAGGCGGCACGGTGGCAACACTCAGGCCTCACAGCAAGGAGGTTGTGGGTTCGATCCCCGGGTCACCCGGGCCTTTCTGTGTGGAGTTTGCATGTTCTCCCCGTGTCTGGATGGGTTTCCTCCCCTATGAACTAACATCAAGGACCATGTTGTCCACCCTCCTGTGGGTTCACCACCTGCAGAGGGGTTCATAGGGGGTCAGGTGCTGTGAGGATTGGGCCCTGCGACTCAGCTGGATTAAGCGGGAGAAGATGGATGGACTATGTTCCATGTTCTTCGAGGCTAACAGTTATAGCAGCTAATCTGCAACCAGAGACCATATTTAGCAGTGAGGCTGTTGAAGTTAAGCCCTTTCCCTCACTGGATCAGACTGGTGCGGTTTGTCTGTTATCAATGTTTAGATCTTAATTTAGAGTAAAATCAGGATCATGTAGATGCAGCAGTTACAGAGAGAGGAGCGAAGCAAAGAGGAATCAGAGCTCAAAGGAACCACTTTGAGCCTATGCTCTCTTCCTATTTGGGATGCGGCAGTTAGCATGCTAGCTATGCAGTCTATGACTGTAATCAAATCAAATCAACCTGTATTTATAAAGTGCTTGTCATACAAAAATGACAAAGTGCCTACGATAAATACTGTATTGACCACCAGAAACAATAACATATATAGATAACGATAAGTGGATGTAGTAATTATCATCAGTGGTGATCCTACACTGATTAACTTCCTTGTTCAGACCCCTCCAGACCTCGTAGTGTAGGACTTGCCTTGCTGAGTGGAGTGTTGGACTTGTATCGGTCCAGTCCAGACCTGGACCAGAGGTTTTGGGAGGGGGTGGGTGCAGGGGGGAGGAGGAGGGAAGAGTGTGGGTGAGGAGGGGGGAGGAGCAGAGGTGAGGGGGAGTATGGTGTGGGTTCAGATCGGGACCTCTTTACAGGTCTGTGGGAGCCCAGTGTAAGACCATCTCTCCCTCTGAGAGCAGACAGGGGGCGCTGTGGAGGCACAGGCACCGAGCTCAGGTCTGGAACTGCAGAGATGAGGAAAAGATCACAGAAACTCACAATAATAATCCATAATGGTGAAGAATTCATCCTAAATCATATTTTCTGAACAGGTGATTTTGGCCATGTTCAAGCTTTAGTCACTAGAGGGCGATCGAGTACTAGTAATCATGATGAGGTACAATCATGAGGAATAAGTGTATATAAGTACTATTGTGAAGAGTCTTGCTTAAGGACACAACAACCGTAGCACCTGATATTCCCAGTGGTCTCCCATCAAAGGACTAACGAGTTCCAGCTCTGCATAGTCGAGAGGAGATCAGTGGAGAACGGACATTCTCGAGGTGGGACCAACACACAATAAATAGTAGAAGTAATAATGTTTCTACTACTACTAATCTAACAACTTCAACTGTCATTTCTACAGTGCTAGAAAAAGTAGTTATAGTATTTGCTGTATATAAAGTCAGACATATTCATTGTCCTTGAAGTACTCACAGGCCATAAACTGGTGATGGAGGAGTCCTGTGCTCTGATCCAGGACTAGGACTGGTTGCAGGCGCTGGCTCAGAGCTGTACCCAGGTCCAGAGGCCTGAACAGGGGTGAGAAGTGAGGCAGAGAGGCGGGTCCAGTCTGGAAGAGAGAACACAAGGACCTGGTTTAGCCTGGTTTAGCTCCTAGTTTAATGTGGATGTCGACCTGTATTAGACTCGGTTTATGTCTGGTTTACACTTCGCTTGGACATAGTCAAGTCCACTGGTCAAACAGTTATTATAACATCTCTGAACAGTATCACAGAAGCACTTTTTTGTTGATAAATCTTTTCTATTTTGAATAAGTAAACCTAATCTAAAGCAGGTCACATGGGGCCAGCCGCATTCTAACTTCTATATGTATCTTTTTGCAGAAGTGTCAGAAATGTTTGTGTTTGACCACAGCCAAATGTGAAGACGCAACAAGGACAGAGGAAATGAAAGTCCTCACACGCTCTAAACACAGCACTGAGGCCTGATCAGGTCCTCATTTAGTTCTGGTTTAGTTGCAGGGAAGGTAGTAGCTGTAGTAGAAACAGCAGTAGTAGTAGTAGCAGTGTAGTTGTATAGCAATAATAGGAGTACATAGTATTAATACCTAGTATTAGTAGTAGTATTTGTAGTAGTACTGACCTGAGCAGGCAGTCCCATCGTGATATTGGGTCTGGGTGAGTGTTTAGGAGACAGCAGAATCCTCTGAGTCTGGAATCACAAACACATGTTATTATTATTATTATTATTATGTGTGTGTGTGTGTGTGTGTGTGTGCGTGTGTGTGTACGTGTGTATGTGTGTAAGTGTGTGCATGTGTGTGTGTGTGTGTGTGTGTGTGTGTAGGTGTGCGTGTGTATGTGTGTGTGTGTGCGTGTATGTGCGCGTGTGTGTGCATGTGTGTGTGTGCATGTGTGTGTGTGTTTGTGTGTGTGTGTGTGCGTGTATGTGCGCGTGTGTGTGCATGTGTGTGTGTGCATGTGTGTGTGTGCATGTGTGTGTATGTGTGTGTGTGCATGTGTGTGTGTGTGCATGTGTGTGTAGGTGTGCGTGTGTATGTGTGTGTGTGTGTGTGCGTGTATGTGCGCGTGTGTGTGCATGTGTGTGTGTATGTGCGCGTGTGTATGTAGGTGTGTGTGTGTAGGTGTGTGTGTGTATGTGTGCGTATGTGTGCGTAGGTGTGCGTGTGCATGTGTGTGTGTGCATGTGTGTGTGTGCATGTGTGAGGCTGATGGTGCAGTACCTCCTGTATCAGAGAGGTGGTGCTGTCGGTCAGGAGGCTGTCACAAGAACTGCTCTCAGACACTGGAGCACTGCTGCAGGGAGAGTCTGTACAGACAGGACATATATGTGTAACAGGACATATATGTGTAACAGGACATATATGTGTAACAGGACATATATGTGTAACAGGACATATATGTGTAAATATGAAACAGTGATGTGTATTTCAGTGGTGTCTTTATGCAGTGATGTGTCAACAGGTCTCTGCAAACATGTGTTTATTTATGACATTATATATTATAGGTGTTTCAGTGTATTGCTCAGTTCTGCATGTTGACTAAAAATGAGCAAACAATCAGACTGTATATATAAATGGACATAGCTAATACGCTAGCTATCATGTTCCAAACAGGAAGTTCACACAGGGGCTCCTCGAGCTCCTTCTGACCCTGGCTCCCATGCACTTACATTGTGATGTTGTGGCCCCTGTGTAACTGCTGCTGTGAGCCTTGTCAATTTGGTCTTAAAATGTTGGTATTAACCCGCTCTACATGATCCTGGAGTTTTTATTTCATTATTTTGTCCATTAAAAAATCCTATTCCTAATATAAAGCCTGGCTCCAAAATCGCTCCAGTAACCATCACAAGCTTCATTCAGGTGGCACTGAACGCTGTAGATGACATCACACTCACTCAGTCCACTTCTTTATACAGACAATGCTCATAATAAAGCGACAGCAGCAGTTAGAGCAGCGGCCGCCCAACCCCAAAGACTGGAGCATCGATTTGGACCAAGTTTTGCTGTTGTGTTCTCAAGACAAGACACTTCACTCACATTGCCTAGTATGAATGTGGTGTGTGTGAGTATTGTTGGTCAGGGGGGTCAGTGGTGCAAATTGGCAGCCTCACCTCCGTCAGTGTGCCTCAGGGCAGATCCGGCTCAGTAGGATCTTACCCGCACAGAGTGAGGAGTGAATGAATAGCAAAAGGAGAAATTAAATTTGTCAACAGGACAAAAGTTTATTTAGTTGAATCCGTTTCTCAGCTCATCCAAGCTGCTTCTTCAGTTCTGGTCAAAATGCTGGAGGACACTGCCTTATACCTGTGTGAAAAGGGGCTATTATGATATGACTTTGAAACTAACGCCCTACTGGTTTATTGTTTCTGTGGTTAACTAGTTCTAATGAAATATCCCTGAGTGTGGTTATATTAGCCTCATTCAGGGCCATAATTGGTGCTTTCACACCTCTGGGCCTGACCTGGCTGTTCCTGTTGTTTTCTTAATTTGTCTTTAATTTAGGTTTGAGGATGGAGACAGATGGTGTTAGATAAGGAAGGGCTCTTTTTTTTTAACAAATAAAGCCTCTCAAACCGATTCAGATCTGTACCTCACTTTCCTCAAATGAGTGGCCCGTGGGTTTTAGGTGATGTACAGCAGACTGAGGTCCTTTTAGGTGCAGATGTACAGCAGACTGAGGTCCTTTTAGGTGCAGATGTACAGCAGACTGAGGTCCTTTTAGGTGCAGATGTACAGCAGACTGAGGTCCTTTTAGGTGCAGATGTACAGCAGACTGAGGTCCTTTAGGTGCAGATGTACAGCAGACTGAGGTCCTTTAGGTGCAGATGTACAGCAGACTGAGGTCCTTTTAGGTGCAGATGTACAGCAGACTGAGGTCCTTTAGGTGCAGATGTACAGCAGACTGAGGTCCTTTAGGTGCAGATGTACGGCAGACTGAGGTCCTTTTAGGTGCAGATGTACAGCAGACTGAGGTCCTTTAGGTGCAGATGTACAGCAGACTGAGGTCCTTTTAGGTGCAGATGTACAGCAGACTGAGGTCCTTTTAGGTGCAGATGTACAGCAGACTGAGGTCCTTTAGGTGCAGATGTACAGCAGACTGAGGTCCTTTAGGTGCAGATGTACAGCAGACTGAGGTCCTTTTAGGTGCAGATGTACAGCAGACTGAGGTCCTTTTAGGTGCAGATGTACAGCAGACTGAGGTCCTTTTAGGTGCAGATGTACAGCAGACTGAGGTCCTTTTAGGTGCAGATGTACAGCAGACTGAGGTCCTTTTAGGTGCAGATGTACAGCAGACTGAGGTCCTTTTAGGTGCAGATGTACAGCAGACTGAGGTCCTTTTAGGTGCAGATGTACAGCAGACTGAGGTCCTTTAGGTGCAGATGTACAGCAGACTGAGGTCCTTTTAGGTGCAGATGTACAGCAGACTGAGGTCCTTTTAGGTGCAGATGTACAGCAGACTGAGGTCCTTTAGGTGCAGATGTACAGCAGACTGAGGTCCTTTTAGGTGCAGATGTACAGCAGACTGAGGTCCTTTTAGGTGCAGATGTACAGCAGACTGAGGTCCTTTTAGGTGCAGATGTACAGCAGACTGAGGTCCTTTTAGGTGCAGATGTACAGCAGACTGAGGTCCTTTTAGGTGCAGATGTACAGCAGACTGAGGTCCTTTTAGGTGCAGATGTACGGCAGACTGAGGTCCTTTTAGGTGCAGATGTACAGCAGACTGAGGTCCTTTTAGGTGCAGATGTACGGCAGACTGAGGTCCTTTTAGGTGGAGATGTACAGCAGACTGAGGTCCTTTTAGGTGCAGATGTACAGCAGACTGAGGTCCTTTTAGGTGCAGATGTACAGCAGACTGAGGTCCTTTAGGTGCAGATGTACAGCAGACTGAGGTCCTTTAGGTGCAGATGTACAGCAGACTGAGGTCCACTCTGGCTCTCTCCTCTGCTGGTACACTCTGTTGCACAGTGGCTGTTTCGTTGCTTTTGTTGGTGGTTCGGTCTTTTGTCTTTAGGATGGACCAGTTTCTGTTTTAAAGTGTTTGTGGGATTTTATGCTGTCTGAAAACCCTCTGTAGTTTTTCAGCCAGATAAGGAAGAATTACACCCTTTCTCCTGGGTTCTGATTCTGTGTTTTCTCGTTTCTTGTCTCTATTTGTTTTATTGAAAGCCCATTCTGCATAGCCACAAACCTAAAGGAGAAAGAAGAGCAACATGTACAGAATGCACTCTCTGTTTGTGGCTGTCCAAAATTTTAGTAGAACAAAGAGAGATGAGAATCAAAGAAAACATAGAATCAACAACAGAATTAACAACAGAAACTGTAAACGAGTAGGGTGTTAGTTTCACAGTAATATCATAGTAGCTAGCTCCTCCCTTTCAGGCAGGTATAAGGCAGTGTCCTCCAGCATTCTGACCAGAACTGAAGAAGCAGCTTGGATGAGCTGAGAAACGTATTTGACTAAATACACTTTTGTCCAGTTGACAAAATGAATTTCTCCTTTTGCTGTGGATTCTACCCAGACAAAAGGGATTTTACACACATCAAGTGAAGGAATAGTACAAAGTAAAGCAGGTGTTTTGAAAGGTGCTATTGGTACTTTGCAGTGACATCACACTGGAGGTGTGATGTATGTTTATGGCAGAATGTTCAGCAGTTACTACAGTGACACAATGCACACAGGCCAAAAAGTTTTAAGATCTGAAATCTCAAGAAAAAATATAAAATGGACAGGTTTTCAGGACCCAGGAGTGTCCATGGTCCTGTTTAGGTTTTTGACTTCCAGGGACTTGTTTAACAGCATAAATCAGCTCACCAGGTGGTCTGGCAGTGTGAAAATAAACCTCAGTCTAACAAAGCCTCAGACAGAGCATGCCTACAGTTAGCTTCACACCAGGGTTAAAGTATCAATATAAATCGCCTGTAGTGACCAGGGACCCTCACCATGACGTAGCTGCACCAGAGGTTTCCGAAAATGTAGAGTTTGACGGCCAAAAAAAAGCAGAACATTGATCTCGTATCAGAATCTTCTTCTTCTTCTTCTTCCTTATTTTTCTCCTAACGCACTCACCCATTTTTCACCCAGTGAACAATGATGAAAAGAGACTCCAGATCTCTAGCTTTTGGCTATTTCAATTTTCAATAAATAAATAAAATGGCTCATCAGCGCCCCCTAACGAGGCAAAAATACATTAGGGAATATGAATGACACAAAAAAACTTGAACATAGACTCATGAAATTTAACACAGAAGTCGCTCATGACAAGACGAGTAAAAAATATTATTATGGCCACGCCCCCTGACACACCAGGGGGCGGCCATCTTGGATTAAAGTTTGTGAAGCTGAAACGCACTCCTCCGCGGGCGTCACCCGAACGGCCTCAGATTTGGTCCACATTATCTCCAGGACGAGAACATCAAAAAATATCCACAGATCCCAAATCCGTCTGACGTCTCTGAGCACTGAAGCCACAAACAATGAGCACAAGTTTTGGATTTTTACAAATTGCTCCTATTTGCTCAAACAAACTCTGATTTCAATGAAATTTGACACAGTTCTTAAACTCTCTGCCCTAAAGCTACTGAATGTGAAAAAAATGAACTGAAATAAAACATGACCCCGCAAACATGTTGAAAAACGTTCAAAAACTCACCAAACATTGCCAAAAGTTCAGAAATGATGAGACATTCCAGAAAATATAGGTTTCATGCGTGGGGACTAAAAAATGGAGATAATTCGCCACCTCGAATATTAGGCTCCGCCCACTCCTATGCAAGCTGACCCAGCTCAACTTTGTCGTAGAGCCACGAAATTCGGTACACACATTCGTCACGTGAAGACAAACAAAAAATATTATTATGGCCACGCCCCCTGACAAAGCAGAAGGCGGCCATGTTGGATTGAAATCTTCAAATTGCAGAGTCCATGTTTTTGCTCATGTTGTGTTTGAATGCACTCCTCTGAAGGCGCTTCACCCACAGGACTGAAAATCACTGTACATCATCTAGAGAAGAGCTGAAAATCACTGTACATCATCTAGAGAAGAGCTGAAAATCACCTACATCATCTAGAGAAGAGCTGAAAATCACCTACATCATCTAGAGAAGAGCTGAAAATCACTGTACATCATCTAGAGAAGAGCTGAAAATCACTGTACATCATCTAGAGAAGAGCTGAAAATCACTGTACATCATCTAGAGAAGAGCTGAAAATCACCTACATCATCTAGAGAAGAGCTGAAAATCACCTACATCATCTAGAGAAGAGCTGAAAATCACTGTACATCATCTAGAGAAGAGCTGAAAATCACCTACATCATCTAGAGAAGAGCTGAAAATCACTGTACATCATCTAGAGAAGAGCTGAAAATCACTGTACATCATCTAGAGAAGAGCTGAAAATCACCTACATCATCTAGAGAAGAGCTGAAAATCACCTACATCATCTAGAGAAGAGCTGAAAATCACCTACATCATCTAGAGAAGTGCTGAAAATCACTGTACATCATCTAGAGAAGAGCTGAAAATCACTGTACATCATCTAGAGAAGAGCTGAAAATCACCTACATCATCTAGAGAAGAGCTGAAAATCACTGTACATCATCTAGAGAAGAGCTGAAAATCACTGTACATCATCTAGAGAAGAGCTGAAAATCACTGTACATCATCTAGAGAAGAGCTGAAAATCACTGTACATCATCTAGAGAAGAGCTGAAAATCACCTACATCATCTAGAGAAGAGCTGAAAATCACTGTACATCATCTAGAGAAGAGCTGAAAATCACCTACATCATCTAGAGAAGAGCTGAAAATCACCTACATCATCTAGAGAAGAGCTGAAAATCACCTACATCATCTAGAGAAGAGCTGAAAATCACCTACATCATCTAGAGAAGTGCTGAAAATCACCTACATCATCTAGAGAAGAGCTGAAAATCACTGTACATCATCTAGAGAAGTGCTGAAAATCACTGTACATCATCTAGAGAAGAGCTGAAAATCACTGTACATCATCTAGAGAAGAGCTGAAAATCACTGTACATCATCTAGAGAAGAGCTGAAAATCACCTACATCATCTAGAGAAGTGCTGAAAATCACTGTACATCATCTAGAGAAGAGCTGAAAATCACTGTACATCATCTAGAGAAGTGCTGAAAATCACCTACATCATCTAGAGAAGAGCTGAAAATCACTGTACATCATCTAGAGAAGAGCTGAAAATCACTGTACATCATCTAGAGAAGTGCTGAAAATCACCTACATCATCTAGAGAAGAGCTGAAAATCACCTACATCATCTAGAGAAGAGCTGAAAATCACTGTACATCATCTAGAGAAGAGCTGAAAATCACCTACATCATCTAGAGAAGAGCTGAAAATCACCTACATCATCTAGAGAAGTGCTGAAAATCACCTACATCATCTAGAGAAGTGCTGAAAATCACTGTACATCATCTAGAGAAGAGCTGAAAATCACTGTACATCATCTAGAGAAGTGCTGAAAATCACCTACATCATCTAGAGAAGAGCTGAAAATCACTGTACATCATCTAGAGAAGAGCTGAAAATCACCTACATCATCTAGAGAAGAGCTGAAAATCACTGTACATCATCTAGAGAAGAGCTGAAAATCACCTACATCATCTAGAGAAGAGCTGAAAATCACTGTACATCATCTAGAGAAGAGCTGAAAATCACTGTACATCATCTAGAGAAGAGCTGAAAATCACTGTACATCATCTAGAGAAGAGCTGAAAATCACTGTACATCATCTAGAGAAGAGCTGAAAATCACTGTACATCATCTAGAGAAGAGCTGAAAATCACCTACATCATCTAGAGAAGAGCTGAAAATCACCTACATCATCTAGAGAAGAGCTGAAAATCACTGTACATCATCTAGAGAAGAGCTGAAAATCACTGTACATCATCTAGAGAAGAGCTGAAAATCACCTACATCATCTAGAGAAGAGCTGAAAATCACTGTACATCATCTAGAGAAGAGCTGAAAATCACTGTACATCATCTAGAGAAGAGCTGAAAATCACCTACATCATCTAGAGAAGAGCTGAAAATCACTGTACATCATCTAGAGAAGAGCTGAAAATCACCTACATCATCTAGAGAAGAGCTGAAAATCACTGTACATCATCTAGAGAAGAGCTGAAAATCACTGTACATCATCTAGAGAAGAGCTGAAAATCACCTACATCATCTAGAGAAGAGCTGAAAATCACCTACATCATCTAGAGAAGAGCTGAAAATCACCTACATCATCTAGAGAAGAGCTGAAAATCACTGTACATCATCTAGAGAAGAGCTGAAAATCACCTACATCATCTAGAGAAGAGCTGAAAATCACTGTACATCATCTAGAGAAGAGCTGAAAATCACCTACATCATCTAGAGAAGAGCTGAAAATCACCTACATCATCTAGAGAAGAGCTGAAAATCACCGTACATCATCTAGAGAAGTGCTGAAAATCACTGTACATCATCTAGAGAAGAGCTGAAAATCACTGTACATCATCTAGAGAAGAGCGGCTTCATACGTTACCTCAGTTATTTTGAAAACTCTCACGGTTTACGTGCGGTGAAGCCACAAATTTCAATCAAAATTTAGACAAGATTCAATGTGAAGATTTGTTCCCGTTGGCACAGACTTAGTCCGATCGAGCTGAAATTTGAGTCACTGATGCTGATCTCGGCCTTAATATAAAACACTATAAAGCATATGGAAAATTACACTATAGCGCCCCCTAGTAAAATTAAATGCCAACATTATCGGATTTGTACCAAATTTGGGAATTAAATTCTATGTATGAAAAAAATACAAATTACAAAAAATACATTACGGACATGGTGAATTTTTCACTGTTGGCCACCAGGGGCACAAAGACTTCACAAAAATCCTTTAAAGGTATATATTAGCTATATAATTTTTCTGATGGAGGATGTGTCGGCCTGGGAAGTTTGAATCACTTATATGTGATCTCGGTCTGTATATAATACACTGTAAAGCAGATGAAAAGTGTGGTTGGGGTTTACGGTTATTAGGGTTAGTGTGGGGTGCAGCGTTTGCTCGGCGCGATGTGCAGGGCATGGTGTTTGTGGGGCACGGTGTTTGTGGGGCACGGTGTTTGTGGGGCACGGTGTTTGTGGGGCGTGGTGTTTGTGGGGCGTGGTGTTTGTGGGGCGTGGTGTTTGTGGGGCGTGGTGTTTGTGGGGCACGGTGTTTGTGGGGCACGGTGTTTGTGGGGCACGGTGTTTGTGGGGCACGGTGTTTGTGGGGCACGGTGTTTGTGGGGCACGGTGTTTGTGGGGCGTGGTGTTTGTGGGGCACGGTGTTTGTGGGGCACGGTGTTTGTGGGGCACGGTGTTTGTGGGGCACGGTGTTTGTGGGGCACGGTGTTTGTGGGGCATGGTGTTTGTGGGGCATGGTGTTTGTGGGGCACGGTGTTTGTGGGGCACGGTGTTTGTGGGGCACGGTGTTTGTGGGGCACGGTGTTTGTGGGGCACGGTGTTTGTGGGGCATGGTGTTTGCAGAGTGCAGCGTAGGCACACATGAGGGTCGATCATCGCCGCTTGCAGCTATATTTATTCTTGATATTTCAGACTAAAAGTGTATTGTTGTGCTGCACCTGCTCCGGTGTCGCTCCGGTGTCTCACAATAGGGGGCGCACTGATTTTCCTCTGTAAAGGGTTGGGCCGAGGTCCGATCTTCTTCCTCTGCTTCCACTTCAGAGTGGGCTCTGACACTGAACACACATAACAAGCAAACAAACACCAAACAAACACCAAACAAACAAACAAACAAACAAACAAATTACCAATTCATTCCAAATAAGAGACTGAATGAACATGTGGCCAGGGCACAGGGTCCCCTTCAACCGAAAACATGCACCACAGATCAAATCCTCCATCTGAGGGAGTCCTGACCAAGACTAGCTCCAGATCTGGAGACGGGTCCCACTGCTCCTGACAGACACTGAAGGATATGTCAAAATACAGAGGACACATTACTACTGCTGCCTTGGAGTAACTACAGTCACACACACATTCATACTGGAGACGGTAGGTGGTGCTGGGAGGAGCGGCCACGTTTGTGCCAGTCTGCCTCAGGCCACTCTGGCTTACAACCACCAAGTGTGGAAAGAGGCATCTGACATATGCTAAAAGTTCTTTGAGAAGCTTTTTATTGGCTGCATTTTCTCTACCACAGTCCTAACAGCCCACACATGGTCAGGTGGTGTTTGTCAAAGGTTATTACAGTTCAGAGCTTCTAAAACAGAACTGGGATCTCTGGCCTGTGGTTCAGGAGCTACTTTAATTTCCACTGTAAATGTGACATGTTGATGCCGACTAAACATCTGTCTGTACCCAGATGTGGCTCTTAGATTTACTCTAGACTAGTTTTCAGGCTTTTTGGTTTTGTAAAAGTAGCTCACTGGAGACTTCTGATGCATTACAGAAAGAATAGAAAGTTCTCATTGTAATAAATTGTAATAACATTTGTGTCTATGTAGAACAGGTTTAAGTTTGTGAAGCAGCTGCAGACGAGGCTCATTCACAATTATGTAACTCTGTGTTTAGACGAGTTCAGCCACTGGCAGGTTCTGAAATTCCACAAATGTTTTTTTCATGTTTTTTCAAATGTTTTTTGTTTCACAACCTTTTTTCACTGTAAAGAATCCAGGTTGTCAAGATACAAAAATTCCAAACTCGATTTTGATACTAAGAAATATCCTCAATGCTCAACACCGATTACAATATCACATCGACGATAAAATAGACAATAGAATGTGATTTTTCACATTAAATGTAGTATTTCTTTTCTATTCCTGTGTGTCCTTATAAGTGTGTGATCCTTCAGTGGTCCGGGTATGTTCTATAGTGGTCTTAGGGCATATACTAGTGCTTTTATACTTCATTTATTTATTCATTTGTAAAGGGACAGCACATATTAATGAACATTAAAATGCAAATATGCACAGATTATAGCCAACGTGTGTCATTTCCATCTTCAGTTCCTTGTTCTGATACAGCTCAAGATTATTCTAAAGACACTGAGCAAAGCTTCATTTCTGTCCTGTCAATGGGACTAAAACTAGTATCAAAACTAGATCCTCATTTGAACAGGTCTGATATCTGGTCAGGTGCTTTTCAATACTATTGACATGGTCCCTGTATTTCTCTGATTGGTTAATCTACCTGTGAGTCACAGCCATCAGAATTTGTGGCTACACTTCCAGACTTTAGTTCCTGTAAAAGTGTCTGGTGTTGTCTGGCCACACTCACCTGTTCTGCGCAGCACCTTCCTGGAGTCACTGGAGGTTTGAGGAGGCAGATCCTCTGACACTGGCACTCTGCACACAACAATATTAAAGGTCATTTCTCTTTTACACCAGACTCCTGAGTTCAGGTGGCAGAGTGAGCTCCTCACAGCATGAACACAGCATGAAGGCTCATTCTGACTCAGGTTTGTATGTTCTACCTATGACTTCAACCAGTGTAATAATCCAACTAGATTCTCCTGGCCCACTGCTAACAGATTTAACCCAGACACTGAAGGATGGGTCAAATGCAGGTTTAACCCAGACACTGAAGGATGGGTCAAATGCAGGTTTAACCCAGACACTGAAGGATGGGTCAAATGCAGGTTTAACCCAGACACTGAAGGATGGGTCAAATGCAGGTTTAACCCAGACACTGAAGGATGGGTCAAATGCAGGTTTAACCCAGACACTGAAGGATGGGTCAAATGCAGGTTTAACCCAGACACTGAAGGATGGGTCAAATGCAGGTTTAACCCAGACACTGAAGGATGGGTCAAATGCAGGTTTAACCCAGACACTGAAGGATGGGTCAAATGCAGGTTTAACCCAGACACTGAAGAATGAGTCAGATACAAAGGACAAATAAATAGGTACAACAAATGTTGCCAGGATCCTGACCAGGATCTAGTAGAGCTGAAAAATGAATCACAATTGAATCACAATTGAAGGCTGCAAATTCTGAAGTGCCATCATTTCCTCCACAAATAACTCAATCTCTTGTCTTATTCTGCATAAAAACAGCCTCATAGTTTAGATCTGTACAAAAAGGTTCTGAAACGTGATTCTTGTTTTCGTTTGTCAGTTCAGATTTCAGTCTTTTTGTCAATTCTCCTGGATGTGTTTAAAATGTGAACTTTGAACAGAATCCTGTTATTATGATTAAAGATCAATTACAAATCTTATCTAAATTGGAAGTCATTCATATAAACTTATTATGATGAATAATTAGGATGTTCTGCATAAAGTAAGTGAGGAACTACTTTAGACCACCGCAAACTGCTTAAAATGAACAAGTTCTGTTTTCATGTTTTTAATGCAGTAAAAAGTCCGTTATAGCACCTTTAATAGCCATTCAAAAAACCCTACACGCAGGAAGAACATGCAAACTCCACACAGAAATGCCCCAGGAATCAAAGGCGCAGGTCCCTGCAGTGAATGAATTTTGACAGGATTCTCATTATTGGCGCCAGTGCCCTGGGCTCACCTGAATCCTGCGCTGGCCACAGGGGGCGCTCTCTCGTGTGGGGGGTGGCGGCTCATAATGTGCTCCCTCAGGATCTTCTTCACATCTGCACCTGCACAAACCAAAGATGGGCTGGACTGCTTAGTTTGACCCATAAGAACCCACGGTGACACCAGTGTAACAAACACTCTGAATGCCCCGGTCTCCTCCTTATAAATCCTTATGTCTGACCTTAACTCATGAAGTCCCTAAGCAACATATACTAAACATCCTGGTATGATGATCATGTGACAGTCATGTGACTCTAACAGGAAGTGGGCTCTCAAAAATGTTGATATTGGCTGTGTACAAATTTCAAGGAAGCAGCTAATTTCAAAAAGCTGTTTTTTGACACTACAGGTCATTTCAAACACATTTAACAGTTCTGATGCTTTGATAACATGTCCTGTGTTACATTCAGCCTGGTCTAACCATATTTCTTGAAGAAAGTCATATCAAACCAGTCACGGAAATATCGCTGTTACATATATGTCACATTGGGCCTTAAAATAAGAATAAAAAACCTGATGTGACCTATTTGTCACAATAACAAAAATGGTAATAATCCACCCAATTAATTTAGCTGTGTCAAGTTATATTAAATTGAAATATGTTCTGCTGGTCAATTAAAAGTGTACTGAACAAACAGAAACACAAAATAATGTGAAAGTATTTGGTCTGTATTACTATCCTACTGAAGAATATAATCATTTTTTACTACTTATTATAAATTCATAGTGTGTCTTTAACATGTGCCTCGTAATGAAGAATGTGATCATTTCTACCAGTCATTAGAAAATTCATATTGTGCCTTTAACACCTATGAAACAAAGAAATACTGTGCTGGCTCACAGCAGCTTATCACTAGGGCAGGATGCAGATGTATCTTTGTGTGCAGACTCAGTGTGGGAAACTCATGTCTTAAAGGTCATGGAGTCACGTGAGGTCTGGCTGTGAGGAGACGACAGGAACACCAAATATGGGAAGGAGATGGAGTCAGCTGGACACGGAGAATGTTTACTCATAGGTTCATGAATATTTATAATGCTTGTGTTTAAATGCTGGGCTGAAGGGGGTGTGTGTGTTCTGCAGTTGTGCCTAACCTAAGACACATGTAGATGTGCTGTTTAAGGACCCTTCAGACCCAGAGCTCTGATTAGAATTGTACTGTCAGGGATTAAACTTTGTTCATTTGAATCCATTGAATCTTGGTCGTCTCCTTGATACTGAACACGCACGAAAGAAAAGCTGCATAGGACGCAGGGTTTTTCCTTCACTATACAAATGTAAATGTTTGATTCTTGTTATTCTGTAATCTTTTATTTGTACTATTAGTATGTCGTAAGAACAAGCGTAACACTCTTCAGCACTAGAGGCCATCGTGGGAGATGACAGTGAGTTTGAGGGATGTGACTCAGATGAAAACCCTGCTGAGCCTCTTTACAATCCCAACAGCAAAGACGAGTGACGAGTCACGTGAGTGTGGTGATTCTGACAGATGTACCACAACCAAACGTGATGTAATTACCTCTAATTACTAATTAATAATGAATTAATTAATTACTAATTACCAATTTATTACTATTTAATTAATTACTAATGAATATGATTGATCAAATAATTCATTCTATTAATTAATTAATTAATTACATGAATTAATCACCACTGCCCAAGATGGTTAATTGTGGAGTCACAGATGATGTTTGCACTGACCAAGTTGCCACTGGTCTGTGAAATGTGACAAGTGCCTCTGCAAACTCTGCAAAATCAATGCAACCACCACCGCTCTGTGAGAAATGTGATGTGCATCTTTGCTTCACTGAGGAACTCAACTTTTTTCAAGTCTTACCATCTGGCTTAGGCTAAAAGGCTAAAGATACTTACAGATGAAACAGATATAACTTTCCAAGATGGCGCTGGGTGACCAGCTGCGTGTCACTGACGCTCCGAACCCCCTTTTTCTTCTTTTTCTCTTTTTAGTCTTTTATAGACATTTCGTTTTTTGTGTACAGTAGGCGGAACATTGTGCAGTTCTGCACATGGGAAGCCTACTTTGACTACAGTTTTATTGTTAACTGTAGTGTTTCTCGCACTTTGCGGATCTGCATCGGGGAACTCATCCAACCGCGGCTCGGAGCGCACCACTTACGCGCGGGAGGCCCTCCTCGCCCTACGCGGCCCTTCTTTACTCTACGATGAGAAACTTGACGTTCCAGTGGACATACGGAGGAAAAGAAGAGGACAGAGGTGGACGCAAGAAACGAAGATCATATTTACCGTCGGTAATTATGGGAAACGTCCGCTCCATCTCCAACAAGAGCGAGGAGCTCACTGCGCTGACCCGGCAGCAGAGAGAATACCGGGACTGCAGCCTGATGTG
The DNA here is from genome assembly GCA_030686955.1 of Odontamblyopus rebecca. Classification (NCBI taxonomy): domain Eukaryota; kingdom Metazoa; phylum Chordata; class Actinopteri; order Gobiiformes; family Gobiidae; genus Odontamblyopus; species Odontamblyopus rebecca. The sequence continues at coordinate 501,938 of CM060656.1, read as the reverse complement.
TTTCACCGAGACGTGGTTGAATGAGAAAACATCGGACTATGTAATCTCCCTGGACGGATTCACCCTGAGGCGCGCGGACCGTACTGCCGTGGGGAGCGGCAAGAAAAAGGGAGGCGGACTGGCGGTGTATGTGAGCGCTGGTGCCACCCGGCACACGTGCACGTGAAACAACAGCTGTGCACCCCGGACCTAGAGCTGCTTGCAGTGGGAATGCGGCCCTACTACCTCCCGAGGAAGTTCTCACATGTGATTGTGTTCTGTGTTTACAATCCCGCGTTCGGCCGACGCTGCGGCGGCCTGTGAGCAGCTCCACAGCACCGTGACTCTGATGCAGACGCGCCATCCGCCCTGCTCCAGATCAACGGTGACGTCAATCACACCTCTCTCTCCGCCACTCTCCCCACAGTCACGCAGTACGTTACGTGTCCCACACGGGACAATAGGACTCTTGACCTGCTGTATGCAAATACAAAGGACGCATACACCTCTGTCCCCCTCCCCCCGCTCGGACGATCGGACCATAACATCGTCTATCTGCTCCCCCAATACACACCAAAGGTGCGAAGAGGACCCGCGCAGAAGGTGTCAGTGAAGCGGTGGACTGAAGAGGCCAGTGAGAGTCTGAGGGACTGTTTCCAGACCACAGACTGGAACATGTTCAGCAGCTCTTATGGAGAGGACATCGATGGCCTGACCCACTGCATCACAGACTAAATCAACTTCTGTGTGGAGAGCACTGTGCCAACACGGAGGGTACGGTGCTTCTCCAATAACCACCCCTGGGTCACTCCTGAGCTTAAAGCCCTCCTGAACCAGAGGAAGAGGGCTTTCAACTCCGGAGATAGAGAGGAGCAGAGAAGGGTCCAGCGGGAGCTCCAGAGGAGAAGACGACAGGCCAAGAAGGACCATGGGAAGAAGATTGAGAAGAAGCTGGCCCAGAACAACGTGAGGGATGTGTGGAGAGGACTGAAGACCATCTCCAGACTTGGACAGAGTGCCAGAGGGGCAGCTGATGGAGACCAGCACTGGGCTGATGAATTAAATCTGTACTTCAACAGGTTCGATTCACACCCCATGGACTACCTGACTGACCGACTGCAGTACGTGCGGCTACGCGGCTGTGAGTCTGAGGTGATGGTCTGCAGCACGGGGTCCCCCAGGGAACTGTCCTCTCCCCCTTACTCTTCACCATATACACCTCGGACTTCACCTACAACACAGACACCTGTCATCTCCAGAAGTTCTATGACGACTCGGCCATTGTTGGCTGTGTGTCTGAGGGGAACGAGCTGGAGTACCGCTCGGTCATCAGAGACTTTGTGGACTGGTGTGGGCGCAACCACCTGCACCTTAACACCAGCAAGACCAAAGAGATGGTGATGGACTTCAGGAGAAGGACACCCCCTCATGCACCAGTGAACATCCAGGGGCAGGACATTGAGACTGTGGAGAGCTTCAAGTACCTGGGTGTTCACCTCAACAATAAACTGGACTGGTCCCATAATTCCAGTGCCCTGTACAAGAAGGACTAGAGTCGCCTCCACCTTCTGAGGAGACTGAGGTCCTTTGGCGTGTGCAGGCCCCTGCTCAGGACTTTCTATGATTCTGTGGTAGCCTCTGCTCTCCTCTACGCGGTGTCTGCTGGGCCCCAGGCAGCACTGAACGGGACGGGAAAAGACTGAACATGCTGGTCAGGAGGCTCTGTCCTGGGCTGTCCCCTGGACTCTGTGGAGGAGGCGGCTGAGAGGAGAGTGTTGACCAAACTTACATCCATCATGGACCACACCTCTGACCCCCTGCACCAGACTGTGGAGGAGCTGGACCGTCTGAGACTCCCTCAGTGCAGGAAGGAGCTACTGCAGATCATTCATCCCCACTGCGGTCAGACTGTACAACTGCTCTGTGCAGTGACACTGTCTGTGCCACTACTGGACTGTGACAAGTGCACTGATTTTGTACTTTCTTGATTTTATATATATAGTATTTATATTTCAGTTCTCTTTGTAAATTTTGTACATATACTTATTCACTTTATATTATTATTTTTATTATTATTTCTATTTTTATTATTGTTTATCTTGATTGCATCACACTTTTCCCCTTTTTTGCACTAAACTGTCCTGGAGCTACTGTGACTGTTGAATTTCTCCACTGTGAGATCAATAAAGTCTTATCTTATCTCTTATCTTAATTAATTAATTAATTAATTAATTAATTAATTAATTAATTAATTAATTAATTAATTAATTAATTAATTAATTAATTAATTAATTAATCATTGCATTCATATAGCGCCTTTCAAGATACCCAAAGTGCTTTACAGATCATTGTTATTTATTCACCCCACACTCTGTCATGATAAACTACTATTGTAGCCACAGCTGCCCTGGGGCAGACTGATGGAAGTGAGGCTCCAATCTCCACCATCGGCCCCTCCGACCACCACCAACACTCACGCACACACCACTTTCATACTAGGCAATGTGGGTGAAGTGTCTTGCCTAAGGACACAATGGCAGATTTTTTGTGCCTGGCGCCCCCCTGTGGCATCTGGAATTCCCATAGGTCTAAGTACTAACCAGGCAATGCTGAGCTTTTAAGATCTGACGAGATCAGGCTTTGACAAGGAGGTAAGGCCACATACTGAGAACTGAGAAAATGTTTCAGACATGGTGCTGATGATACAAGGGTTCTATTTCTCTTCAGCATTTAATTTTTTTTTGCACAATTGATGTTTTCAGGTCTGTTCAGTTCTCTGTACCTATGGTAGCTTGTTGCAAAAGCCCCCAAATAGGCAGTGTTATTTATTTTGACGCAGTTGGCATATTTTATGAAGCAAAGCAAAACTGAAGAAGAATTTTATGTTAAACCTGTGCTATTAAAGTCACAGCTTCGATATATGTTGTGGAAATGCAAATAAAAAGGCAAAGCAGAAAAAACAGTTAGGTTTACTTATTTTCAAATAAGGAATATGTTTATCACTCACGCCCAATGTGACACATATGTAACATCACAGATCTCTGGTATTAAAAACTGTTATTCTGAAAAAACATCAGAAATGTGTTCTATGTGGTCCACTTGGTCTGTGATATATCCCACATAATCTTCCTTTAAGGAAAAATGGGTCTGGGTTAATAAAACACACTTAACATCATTATATTTAAGTTAAGTTTACAAAAACAGGTTTTTCCAGTTTGGACATTTTGTAGGTTTAAAATTTTTCTTCATGACATCACACTAGGAAATTCCATAACTGTTACCTAGAAACGTACGTAAATTGTACCAAACTTTTGGACAGAATTCTCCCAGTCTGATGTCATCAGTGTGGGACTCTAAAGATTTCAAAAACATTTTCATTCATTTTTGTTCACAAACTGCTTCTTGGTTGATGTACACCTATAATTTATATTTACAACATGTGTTATCCAAACAAGTTCATTAGAAAAGCTGCACAGTACAGCTTTAAGCTTGACTCACTCTGCTCGCTTCTGTTTCTGCGCAGGATATCGTCTGTTGTGTTGCGCTCCATGTCTGAGTTGAACTGAAATGATCAAACACACACATACACACAGATAGTGTGTGTGTTGAACAGTTATGTACAGAGATGACTCCACAAACACTCAGTTCCAGACACACAACATACAGCTCCATGTAAACATATGCGGCTGCAGCACATTACAAATCAACTGCATGGGTGTGTGAATGGGGGTGTACAGTGGTGTGTGAATGTGTGTGTGAATGGGGGTCTACAGTGGCGTGTGAATGTGTGTGTGAATGGGGGTCTACAGTGGCGTGTGAATGTGTGTGTGAATGGGGGTGTACAGTGGTGTGTGAATGTGTGTGTGAATGGGGGTGTACAGTGGTGTGTGAATGTGTGTGTGAATGGGGGTGTACAGTGGTGTGTGAATGTGTGTGTGAATGGGGGTGTACAGTGGTGTGTGAATGTGTGTGTGAATGGGGGTGTACAGTGGTGTGTGAACGTGTGTGTGAATGGGGGTGTACAGTGGTGTGTGAATGTGTGTGTGAATGGGGGTCTACAGTGGTGTGTGAATGTGTGTGTGAATGGGGGTCTACAGTGGTGTGTGAATGTGTGTGTGAATGGGGGTCTACAGTGATGTGTGAATGTGTGTGTGAATGGGGGTGTACAGTGGTGTGTGAATGTGTGTGTGAATGGGGGTGTACAGTGGTGTGTGAATGTGTGTGTGAATGGGGGTGTACAGTGGTGAGTGAATGCGTGTGTGAATGGGGGTGTACAGTGGTGTGTGAATGTGTGTGTGAATGGGGGTCTACAGTGGTGTGTGAATGTGTGTGTGAATGGGGGTCTACAGTGGTGTGTGAATGTGTGTGTGAATGGGGGTGTACAGTGGTGTGTGAATGTGTGTGTGAATGGGGGTCTACAGTGGTGTGTGAATGTGTGTGTGAATGGGGGTGTACAGTGGTGTGTGAATGTGTGTGTGAATGGGGGTCGACAGTGGTGTGTGAATGTGTGTGTGAATGGGGGTGTACAGTGGTGTGTGAATGTGTGTGAATGGGGGTGTACAGTGGTGTGTGAATGTGTGTGTGAATGGGGGTGTACAGTGGTGTGTGAATGTGTGTGTGAATGGGGGTGGACAGAGGTGTGTGAATGTGTGTGTGAATGGGGGTGTACAGTGGTGTGTGAATGTGTGTGTGAATGGGGGTGTACAGTGGTGTGTGAATGTGTGTGTGAATGGGGGTGTACAGTGGTGTGTGAATGTGTGTGTGAATGGGGGTGTACAGTGGTGTGTGAATGTGTGTGTGAATGGGGGTGTACAGTGGTGTGTGAATGTGTGTGTGAATGGGGGTCTACAGTGGTGTGTGAATGTGTGTGTGAATGGGGGTGTACAGTGGTGTGTGAATGTGTGTGTGAATGGGGGTGTACAGTGGTGTGTGAATGGGGGTGTACAGTGGTGTATGGATGTGTGTGAATGGGGGTGTACAGTGGTGTGTGAATGTGTGTGTGAATGGGGGTTTACAGTGGTGTGTGAATGTGTGTGTGAATGGGGGTGGACAGAGGTGTGTGAATGTTTGTGTGAATGGGGGTGTACAGTGGTGTGTGAATGGGGGTGTACAGTGTGTGTTAATGTGTGTGTGAATGGGGGTGTACAGTGGTGGGTGAATGTGTGTGTGAATGGGGGTGTGCAGTGGTGTGTGATTGTGCGTGTGAATGAGTGTGTACAGTGGTGTGTGAATGTGTGTGAATGGGGGTGTACAGTGGTGTGTACAGCAGTGTGTGAATGGGGGTGTACAGTGGTGTGTACAGCAGTGTGTGAATGGGGGTGTACAGTGGTGTGTACAGCAGTGTGTGAATGGGGGTGTACAGTAGTGTGTGAATGTGTGTGTGAATGGGGGTGTACAGTGCTGTGTGAATGTGTGTGAATGGGGGTGTACAGTGGTGTGTACAGCAGTGTGTGAATGGGGGTGTACAGTGGTGTGTACAGCAGTGTGTGAATGGGGGTGTACAGTGGTGTGTACAGCAGTGTGTGAATGGGGGTCTACAGTGGTGTGTGAATGTGTGTGTGAATGAGGGTGTAGTGGTGTGTACAGCAGTGTGTGAATGTGGGGATACAGTGGTGTGTGAATATGTGTGTGAATGGGGTTCTACAGTGATATGTGAATGGGGTCTCTAGTGATGTGTGAATGGGGATGTGAATGGGTGTCTACAGTGCTTGTGTGAATGGGGGTGTGAATGGGGGTGTGAATGGGGTCTACAGTGCTTGTGTGAATGTGTGTGAATGGGGGTGTACAGTGTTGTGTGAATGGGGGTGTGAATGGGGGTGTACAGTGTTGTGTGAATGGGGGTGTGAATGGGGGTCTACAGTGATGTGTGAATGGGAAGTGCTCCACTGTGTTTTTAAACTCCATACACCTTCATTAGAATCATTTGAATAATTTCCGTTTGCCTTGGAAATGCTGATCTGTACTGAACTAAAGGTAAACAGCAACTGTTCACTTAACAACTACCTCTTCATGACATCACAAGGTGGAACAGAGAATTTGGAGCTTTGGAGATGTCGGCAGACTGATAATGAAGGATGACTGAGATATGTGTGAATGAAACAAAACTCCAGCTCTGTTTTTCAGAGTGTGTTTACCCTGTTACCTTCAGGTGTTTGAGGGGGCAGTGTGTGGTGTGTTTACCCTGTTACCTTCGGGTGTTTGAGGGGGCAGTGTGTGGTGTGTTTACCCTGTTACCTTCGGGTGTTTGAGGGGGCAGTGTGTGGTGTGTTTACCCTGTTACCTTCAGGTGTTTGAGGGGGCAGTGTGTGGTGTGTTTACCCTGTTACCTTCAGGTGTTTGAGGGGGCAGTGTGTGGTGTGTTTACCCTGTTACCTTCAGGTGTTTGAGGGGGCAGTGTGTGGTGTGTTTACCCTGTTACCTTCGGGTGTTTGAGGGGGCAGTGTGTGGTGTGTTTACCCTGTTACCTTCAGGTGTTTGAGGGGGCAGTGTGTGGTGTGTTTACCCTGTTACCTTCGGGTGTTTGAGGGGGCAGTGTGTGGTGTGTTTACCCTGTTACCTTCAGGTGTTTGAGGGGGCAGTGTGTGGTGTGTTTACCCTGTTACCTTCAGGTGTTTGAGGGGGCAGTGTGTGGTGTGTTTACCCTGTTACCTTCGGGTGTTTGAGGGGGCAGTGTGTGGTGTGTTTACCCTGTTACCTTCGGGTGTTTGAGGGGGCAGTGTGTGGTGTGTTTACCCTGTTACCTTCGGGTGTTTGAGGGGGCAGTGTGTGGTGTGTTTACCCTGTTACCTTCGGGTGTTTGAGGGGGCAGTGTGTGGTGTGTTTACCCTGTTACCTTCAGGTGTTTGAGGGGGCAGTGTGTGGTGTGTTTACCCTGTTACCTTCGGGTGTTTGAGGGGGCAGTGTGTGGTGTGTTTACCCTGTTACCTACCGGTGTGTGAGGGGGCAGTGTGTGGTGTGTTTACCCTGTTACCTTCAGGTGTTTGAGGGGGCAGTGTGTGGTGTGTTTACCCTGTTACCTTCGGGTGTTTGAGGGGGCAGTGTGTGGTGTGTTTACCCTGTTACCTTCGGGTGTTTGAGGGGGCAGTGTGTGGTGTGTTTACCCTGTTACCTTCGGGTGCTGGTGTTTGAGGGGGCAGTGTGTGATCAAGTGCCCCAACAGCACCGAGGGGGCAGGAGGAGAGTGCATGTTCATTCCCCGATCACACTGCAGTGATCTGGGGGACACTCGCAGGTCCATGGGCCTGTCCCGACCGTCCACTTCAGCTAAGACTGCATCTGTGAGAGCAAAGATTCAGGATCATTCGGACACATTTGGATTAGAACTTTTGGTCACCACGGTTTCACCATAAGGTGCAATATGTAACTTTTCTGATGGCGGCTCTGCCAAATACTTGTCTCCATGGAGATATTATTGCTTTGCCTGTTGCACAGAATGGCATTAAACTTATTTAGGCCAAGTCCGATTATTATGTGAAGAAGTTCTGTTCAAATATAACATCCTTCATTTCCTGGAGTGTTCCACAGTGTGGCTTTACGTTTATATGTGTGTATGTTATTAGAGGTTAGGCCTTGGCAAAAATGTATTTGTTTCGAAGAAAACTGAGTTTATTTCCTCTGTTTTGTTGCACTGGAAATGGAAGAGGCTCTGCTAACTGCAGTCAGGAGCAGAGTTTGAAGGTGCTCTTCCTCCATGTGCCTCACACAGCTCGGACTGAAATCAGTGAAAGTGTAACACAGCACTGTTAGGGTGAGTTTGTTTTATCTCATTCATAAAATAAAGACAGATTTCCCCAGTGGCCCAAGGGTTCCATGTGAGCACTTCTCCACTGTAGTAACATCAGACGCTTGAGCTGCTTTGAGCTTTTACTGAGCTCAGGCCTTTTCTATTTACAGCACACGACATTGAACCAAGTTTCTGAGAGATGGGGCGTCAAAAATTGCATCAAATCTCTCTCTTTTTTCTTTTTTTTTTTTACAAAATGGCCCAGCCCTTTTACAGATGTATTTATTGTGGGTGGGCTCGCCTCCCCACAGATCCGACATGTAATTTGGCCTTTTGACGGCAGCAGTTGGTCTGAAGATAGATTTATTGATGTACAGTAGAAAATTAAAAGCAAATATTTACATCTTCATGGAGACAAGCAGGCACTGTACCCTCAGTAAAAAAAGTTCCGCAGTGCCCCTTTAGCTCCTGGGTGATTGTGATGTGCCACGTACAGTAAAAGTGGGCCACACACTGAAAACTTTCCACAGTTTGTTTGGTTTTGTTGGTTTTGTTTGGAGACAAAGTCGCGGCATTTGTGAACATGAGCACGATTCAAATGAAACTCGACACGGTGAAACTGTGTGAAGAACGTCCAAAGACACAAAAGAGACAAAAGACACGAGCCTGAGGGACACACTGGAAAAATACTGACTCATGTACAGGGAGGGCATCTGGACTAGATAAGGGTGCTAAGAGGTTTGGTCCTGGTTTAGTCCTGATCACAGTAATACTGGTTTAGTCTGAGTTTCTTTGGCTTTAGTCCTGGTTTAGTCCAGTTCTAGTCCTGATTCACACAGGTTTAGCCCTGTTTAGTCCAGATTAAGTCCTGATTCACACAGGTTTAGCCCTGTTTAGTCCAGCTCTAGTCCTGATTCACACAGGTTTAGCCCTGTTTAGTCCAGATTAAGTCCTGATTCACACAGGTTTAGCCCTGTTTAGTCCAGCTCTAGTCCTGATTCACACAGGTTTAGCCCTGTTTAGTCCAGCTCTAGTCCTGATTCACACAGGTTTAGCCCTGTTTAGTCCAGATTAAGTCCTGATTCACACAGGTTTAGCCCTGTTTAGTCCAGCTCTAGTCCTGATTCACACAGGTTTAGCCCTGTTTAGTCCAGATTAAGTCCTGATTCACACAGGTTTAGCCCTGTTTAGTCCAGCTCTAGTCCTGATTCACACAGGTTTAGCCCTGTTTAGCCCAGCTCTAGTCCTGATTCACACAGGTTTAGCCCTGTTTAGTCCAGCTCTAGTCCTGATTCACACAGGTTTAGCCCTGTTTAGTCCAGCTCTAGTCCTGATTCACACAGGTTTAGCCCTGTTTAGTCCAGCTCAAGTCCTGATTCACACAGGTTTAGCCCTGTTTAGTCCAGCTCTAGTCCTGATTCACACAGGTTTAGCCCTGTTTAGTCCAGCTCAAGTCCTGATTCACACAGGTTTAGCCCTGTTTAGTCCAGCTCTAGTCCTGATTCACACAGGTTTAGCCCTGTTTAGTCCAGCTCTAGTCCTGATTCACACAGGTTTAGCCCTGTTTAGTCCAGCTCTAGTCCTGATTCACACAGGTTTAGCCCTGTTTAGTCCAGCTCTAGTCCTGATTCACACAGGTTTAGCCCTGTTTAGACCAGATTAAGTCCAGAAATGTGAATATGCATCTTTTTCCTTTTAAAAAGCCTTGATAAGACTTTGATTCAGTCATAATGTCATAAAAGTATTTCATTTATTTCTTTATGTAATCTGCATTGAAGCAGCAAAGGATCATGGTCTATGTAGTTCCTTCTGTTGTGCAGCTGTCACTGCACAATAACTAATAATTCACTGTATTGTGACGGTCCTTGATGTTAATAATATTGTGAGACTTTACAATACAATCTCAGGATATTTTAGTTATGAGAATGTCCCTGGTTTAATCGTGGGTTAGTTTGACTTTAGTCTTGGTCCTGGTTTAGTCCTGGTCCTGGTTTAGTCTGGGACTGGGTTTGTAAATGGCAATAGAAATGTCCTGATTAAGTCCAGCCTTTCAAAGTCAGGAGTCACCCACAACCTCAAACATGACGATGCATCTTTGTCCACGTCACATGATCACTCCAGCCCCGGGTCACATGACTCACTGGGGTCTGTCGCCTATGGCAACAACACTGTGGTTTCACTGTAAAGACACAGTGTGGGAAAAACAAACCGTAGTGTGTTTTTTGTGTAAGAAGAGACATAAATCTAACTGTGATCAATAGGTCCAGACAAACCGTGTGCAGTCAGTGCTTGTGTCATTCTCTGGTATTTTCCTGGCAAAAGTATCAGGAATCAGATACTAATCCATACTAAAACTAGTATCAAAACTCATACTCATTTGAGCAGGTAATGATATTAAAAAAGTCCCATTTACAGGATAGAAATGAATATTTCCTAAGCAGCTTTAGAACAGACCTGGGCTCCCTGTGTTTATCAAACCACAACATCTGGAAGGGCATCTGACACACCACAACACCTGCAGATTAACTAGAGACATTTGACCTGCCCCCATCCCAGTCTAACACTGCAGGATACAGGAGGATGGGAGGGCATCTGACACACAGGGATACAGGAGGATGGGAGGGCATCTGACACACAGGGATACAGGAGGATGGGAGGGCATCTGACACACAGGGATACAGGAGGATGGGAGGGTGCCTGACACACAGGGATACAGGAGGATGGGAGGGCATCTGACACACAGGGATACAGGAGGATGGGAGGGTGCCTGACACACAGGGATACAGGAGGATGGGAGGGCATCTGACACAGGAGAACGGGAAAATGCTGCTACTCGGGTACAGATTAGAGTAAGGAAGTCCTGTTTTACTCCTATTTCAGTCCTGGTTTAGTCCTGTTTTAGTTCTGGTTTAGTCCTGGTTTAGTCCTGTTTAGTCCTGTTTTAGTCCTGTTTTAGTCCTGCTTTAGTCCTGTTTTAGTCCTGCTTTAGTCCTGTTTTAGTCCTGGTTTAGTCCTGCTTTAGTCCTGTTTTAGTCCTGCTTTAGTCCTGTTTTAGTCCTGCTTTAGTCCTGTTTTAGTCCTGTTTTAGTCCTGCTTTAGTCCTGCTTTAGTCCTGCTTTAGTCCTGGTTTAATCCTGTTTTAGTCCTGTTTTAGTCCTGGTTTAGACGTGGTTTAGTCCTGTTTTAGTTCTGGTTTAGTCCTGGTTTAGTCCTGTTTAGTCCTGTTTTAGTCCTGTTTTAGTCCTGGTTTAGACGTGGTTTAGTCCTGTTTTAGTTCTGGTTTAGTCCTGGTTTAGTCCTGTTTAGTCCTGTTTTAGTCCTGTTTTAGTCCTGCTTTAGTCCTGCTTTAGTCCTGGTTTAATCCTGTTTTAGTCCTGTTTTCGTTCTGGTTTAGTCCTGGTTTAGTCCTGGTTTAGTCCTGGTTTAATCCTGTTTTAGTCCTGTTTTAGTTCTGGTTTAGTCCTGGTTTAGTCCTGGTTTAGTCCTGTTTTAGTCCTGTTTTAGTCCTGGTTTAGTCCTGGTTTAGACTTGTTTTAGTCCTGCTTTAGTTCTGGTTTAGTCCTGTTTTAGTCCTGTTTTCGTTCTGGTTTAGTCCTGGTTTAGTCCTGGTTTAGTCCTGGTTTAATCCTGTTTTAGTCCTGTTTTCGTTCTGGTTTAGTCCTGGTTTAGTCCTGGTTTAGTCCTGCTTTAGTCCTGCTTTAGTCCTGGTTTAGTCCTGTTTTAGTCCTGGTTTAGTCCTGGTTTAGTCCTGTTTTAGTCCTGGTTTAGACCTGGTTTAGTCCTGGTTTAGTCCTGCTTTAGTCCTGGTTTAGTCCTGGATTAGTCCTGGATTAGTCCTGGTTTAGTCCTGGTTTAGACCTGGTTTAGTCCTGGTTTACATGATGATTATTTCTGTTTGATTCGTTTGTGTGGTGAGTTGAATGTGTTTCTTGTCCTCTAAAGTACTTTGAATACTTGAATGAATTGTGCTCTACAAACTGACCATACTCTGCCTTGGGAGGGCATCTGACACAGAGGGAAACAGCATGTGCACATTAGCCTGCTGTTGGATGTCCCATTGAAATATGCTGGAGAGCTGGTGAAAGGCGGCTCACCCGGTTCCAGCGGAGTCCAGGGACAGCTGCATCATGCTGTTCACGGAGACATGGCTAACCCCGAACATCACTGACTCAGCCATCGCTATGGAGAACTTTCACCGGCACGGATCAGACGGCTGAGTGCGGTAAGAGGAGAGGAGGGGGCCTGGCTGTGTTTGTGAATGGAGCGTGGTGCAAACCTGGACACTGTACAGTGAAGGAGCAGATGTGTAACAAGGACATTGAACTGCTGGCGGTTAGCATGAGGCCCTACTACCTGCCGAGGGAGTTTTCACATGTCATTGTGATAGCTGTGCATGTGCCCCCCTCTGCTAACGCTGATAATGCTTGTGAAGCGCTGCTCTCCTGCACCGGTCGACTGCAGACCCAGCATCCCCAGGCTCTCTTCCTAGTGTCAGGAGACTTCAACCACAGCTCCCCCAAGACGGTGCTGCCCACGTTCACCCAGTATATTAAATGCCACACAAGGGACAATAAAACTATGGACCTGTTTATTGCAAATGCCAAGGAGGCTTACTCTGCATCTGCACTGCCCCCCCTGGGAAGAGCAGACCACAACATTGTCCATCTGCGACCTGTGTACGTTCCTATTGTACACAGGCAGCCTGTTGTGCCACGTGTGGTGAAAAGGTGGACTTCTGAGAGCGAGGAGGCTCTGAGAGACTGCTTTGACACCACTGTGTGGGCAGAGCTCTGTGACCCGCATGGGGAGGACATTAATGCGATGACAGAGTGTATCACGGACTACATCAACTTCTGCTACGAGAACACTGGACCATCTCGCACGGTGCGGTGTTTTCCTAACAACAAGCCGTGGATTAACACTGACATAAAAGCCCTGCTAAAGGACAAGAAGAGGGCTTTTAGGTCAGGGAACAAAGAGGAGCTGAGGTCTGCACAGAGGAGGCTGAGGAGGAAGATCAGGAAAGCCAAGGCCCAGTATCGGAGGAAGATGGAGCTGCAACTCCAGAATCAGAACATCCAGGGGGTGTGGAGAAGCCTGAAAACCATCTCAGGCTTCAAAACGCCCCCTGTCCAGGCGGAGGGTGACCTGCAATGGGCTAATGATCTGAACCAACACTTCCTGAGGTTTGATCAAGCACCCACCCCTCCCCCCGCACAGCTGCACACCACCACCTCCATGAATGGACAGACAGCTGCTACTGTTCACACCTCTGCACCTGTTCACACCTCTGCTCCAGCTCTGAGACTCTCCACTACTGCAGAGGGAGGCTACAGACTACAGCCCAGGTGAGGGGAGAGCTGAAGAAGATCAAGGCAAGGAAGGCAGCGGGACCAGACAACATTAGCTCCAGGCTCCTGAGATCCTGCGCAGATGAGCTGTGTGGAGTCATGGGGCACGTCTTCAACATGAGCCTAAGGCTGAGGACGGTACCACAGCTGTGGAAGACCTCCTGTGTGGTACCGGTGCCAAAGACACCACACATCAAGGACCTCAGCAGCTTCAGGCCCCTGGCTCTCACATCACATCTGATGAAGACACTGGAGAGACTGGTCCTGGGCCACCTCCGCTCCACCGTGAGCTCAGCAATGGACCCACTGCAGTTCACATACCGGCCTGGCATCGGAATGGAGGACGTCGTCATCTTCCTGTTACACCGCTCCCTCTCTCACCTGGAGAAGCCCGGCAGCACTGTGAGGATTCTGTTCTTTGACTTCTCCAGTGCCTTCAACACCATCCAGCCGCTGCTGCTGGGGGACAAGCTGGAGGCAGCCGGGTGGACTGCGACCTGGCAGACTGGATCCTGGACTACCTCACAAACCGGCCCCAGTTTGTGAGGACCCGGGACTGTGTGTCTGATGTTCAGACCTGCAGTGTAGGGGCGCCCCAGGGCACTGTCCTGGTGCCCTTCCTCTTCACCCTCTACACTGCAGATTTCAGGCACAACACGGACAGCTGCGTCCTGCAGAAGTTCTCTGATGCCATTATCGGACTCATCACGGACGACGATGACGCAGAGTACAGGGGACTAACGCAGGACTTTGTGGACTGGTGTCAGCAGAACCACCTTCTCATCAACGCCGGGAAGACCAAGGAGATGGTGGTGGACTTCCGCAGACGCCGCTCCACTGCCCCCCCACCAGTGAACATCCAGGGAAGGGACATTGAGAGAGTGACTCATACAAGTACCTGGGTGTTCATCTGAACAACAAACTGGACTGGACTCACCACACAGATGCACTGTACAGGAAGGGCCAGAGCAGGCTCTACCTCCTGAGGAGTCTCAGGTCCTTTGGAGTGAAGGGGCCCCTCCTGAGGACCTTCTACGACTCTGTGGTGGCATCAGCCATCCTGTACGGTGTGGTCTGCTGGAGCAGCAGCATCACAGAGAGGGACAAGAGGAGACTGGACAAAGTCATCAGGAAGTCCAGCTCTGTCCTGGGCTTTGCCTTGGATTCGGTGCAGGAGGTGGGGGACAGAAGGGTCCTGACCAGATTCACTTCTATGCTGGACCTGGAGTCTCCCCCTCTTCAGGGCCCTGTCTGCTCTGGACCTGGAGTCTCACCCTCTTCAGGGCTCTGTGCTCTGGACCTGGAGTCTCACCCTCTTCAGGGCCCTGTGCTCTGGACCTGGAGTCTCACCCTCTTCAGGGCTCTGTGCTCTGGACCTGGAGTCTCACCCTCTTCAGGGCCCTGTGCTCTGGACCTGGAGTCTCACCCTCTTCAGGGCTCTGTGCTCTGGACCTGGAGTCTCACCCTCTTCAGGGCTCTGTGCTCTGGACCTGGAGTCTCACCCTCTTCAGGCCCTGTCTGCTCTGGACCTGGAGTCTCACCCTCTTCAGGGCCTGTCTTCAGTGACAGACTGATCCACCTTCGCTGTGTGAAGGTTCCGCAGGTCTTTCCTTCCTGCTGCTGTCAGACTTTACAATGAGCACTGCTAACTCTGCTGCCTGTGCAATACTGGGACCCTGTGCAATAATGTAAGATAGTAATTTAGTGTTTATATTGTTTTAAGATAGCAATTTATATGATACATAGTTTTATAATCCTTATCTTTATAGATCTTTATAGTGTTTGTCTATTTTTAACTTAACTGTACTTCTATTGCTGCTACTGTTTCTTGCTGTTCTCTTTACTGTGCGTTGCAACACTGAAATTTCCCCATTGTGGGACAAATAAAGGATATCTTATCTTATCTTAAACAGAGAGATAGAACAGCTGATAAGAATCAGAGACAGATTTAGGTAAAAACTAAAAATAGAAACACTTCTGCTTTTGTGCAAAGTCACAGTCACAGCAGACTTCCTCTTCACCACATATCCTCACACACACACACACGCACACACACACACACGCACACACGCACATGCACACACGCACATGCACACACGCACGCACACGCTCACGCACGCACACACGCACGCACGCGCACGCACACACACACGCACACACGCACGCACGCACACGCACACATACGCACACACACACATGCGCACACACACACGCGCACACACACACGCGCACGCACACACACGTGATGGTACTTACATTCTTCTCACATGTCTCCATAGATGTGATTTCTTTGCTTGGAATGTCCCACTGTATGGCATTAAGCCTACTGTGTCTATGTTGCATTATTCAGTTGCAGGCCTGGTTGTCCTGGTTGCGTTACCTGCATGTCTCAATGAAAGACAGATGATGATACTGTGGAATATTTCAGGCAAAGCAGTAACATTTCTGGATGTAATACTAATAAAAGAAACAAGTCTGCTGACTTCTGCGTTAGAAAACTGCAGTGCCCAATGGGAGCTGACAAGACCGTAAACGTCATAACAACAAAGTGCCGCTGTGGGCCCCTCCTATGGAGAGGTGCACATCACACTAGAGCAGAGCGATTCTTTACATTGGGACCAAAATCACAACATGGTGACACCCAATCCTACCTGTATCATTAAGAAAATCAAACAGGAGAAGAAAGTGTGTATGTCACAGTGGGCATGTACAGGTGCAGCTGAAAACAGGTCTTAAATGGTGTCTTGAAAATAAGTGAATAACGATAACTCAAACATGCATCAGAGGGTTAGTGAGAAGAAACTACTAGAACATAGTTCTAGCTGTGAAAAGACAGAACAGTCTGATTTAAATAACTGAAATAGATGTTCCATTGGAGACAACATTATTATTACTTTAGATAGAAAAAAAACCTAAAAAGCTTCTCTCTGATCTGAATGGTCACTCCCTAAACCCCAGCACCTACAGGCTATCCTGAATCAGTCCTAGTGCGGCCTATGCAGCTCAGGGAGGGAATTCTGGAGGTCCTGAGCCTCACATGAGGCATGGCCTGTCCATATCCAGAGAATGAGACACACTTGGATGTATCCCATGACTGTAATATATTTATCTGAGCACGAGCCTCATACAGTCACTTTAATGGAGAGACCTAGAGCCAATCAGAATCCGCTGATACGGCAGTATCGATTCTATTTTCTCATATGGCCTCAGCCTAATGCAGGATATTGAAATGTAAAAGTCACATCATCTCAGTTCAAAAGCAGTTCCTCTCTGTCCTTCTCTAAACATAGCTGGTGCAGTTGTGTCAGATGCCCTCCCTGCACACAGAGCTCATTGTGCCCCCCTCTCCACAGCTGTCGGCCCCTCCTCCCTCTGCTCTGTCCTGGTGTATGGAGCAGGATACTGTATTCTTTGTGTCACATTTAAACTCCACCTGTCCACACACACATGTTCACACACATGTTCAGTATTTATAGAATCCTCAGGGGGGGGCGCTATAGAGCCTGTGAGTAAGAATAGCATCAGCAGCTGGCTCCACATGTGTCAGTGCAAAAGGTAAGTCACTGTATTAAGGGCAGATCAAAACTGTACTTAAATCAGACCTATTGCACTTGTGTGTGTCTGCCCTGTACTTCTAACCTCTGACCCCCAGGAATCATTATGTTATATTTGGATATTTTAAATAAGACTATTCCTCTAAAACAACTTCATAAAAGAAACAAATCCTCTGACTTCCACATTAGAAAACTGTGGTGCCCAATGGGAGCTGTTGTGGCCGTAAACATCATGACAACAAAGCAACGCATACTGTGGGCTCCTCCTATGGAAATCTGCAGACTATACAACTCTGCCGAATCCTACGTGTTACATATCACTTAAATGAGAAAATCAAACTGGAGAAGGAAGTGTGTACGTCACAGTGGGCGTGTACCAGTGGATCTGAAAACGGGGGTAGATGGGCAAAAGTTGTCTTGAACCTAAGCGAATTAAGATAACTCAAACATACACGAATCACTCAAAGCTTTGAGTAAATGGAGAGAAGAAACTATGTAGAACGTAGAAAAAATGTAGTTCAATAGAAAGTACAGACACTTGCTCTCACATGCAGGGAAGTAAAGGAAAAAGCTGAGTTCAAAATTTGGCCACTACAGTATTTTTCAGTCCGGTCACAAGTTTGCATTTTGTTGAAAAAATTAATCATAGGCTCCTCCGACCACCATCACTCACACCACTTTCATACTAGGCAATGTGGGTGCCTAAGTCTTGCTTAAAGACACAATGACAGTTTTTGCGACTGGCGCCCTCCTGTGGCACCTGGAATTCCCAGTGGTCTCCCATCCAAGTACTAACCAGGCCCGGCCCTTTCCCCACGGGGCCCGGCCGGGCCCAGCCCGAAGGAGTGACTTGGGGCCGCCTTCTCATGGACCCACCACCCGCGGGAGGAGCCATAGGGGCGGGTGCAGAGAGATCTGGGCGGCAGTCGAAGGCGGGAGCCTCGGCGACCAGATCTCCGGACATGGAGACTAGCTCTGGGGACATGGAATGTCACCTCGCTGGGGGGGAAGGAGCCTGAGCTTGTGCGGGAGGTCGAGCGTTACCGGCTAGATATAGTCGGCCTCACCTCCACACACAGCTTGGGCTCTGGAACCCAACTCCTTGAGAGGGGCTGGACTCTCCATTTCTCTGGCGTTGGCCACCATACATACATACATACATACATACATACATACATACATACATACATACATACATACATACATACATACACACATACATACACACATACATACACACATACATACATACATACATACATACACACACACATACATACACACATACATACACACATACATACATACATACATACATACATACATACACACATACATACATACATACATACATACATACATACACACACACATACATACACACATACATACACACATACATACATACATACATACATACATACATACATACATACATACATACATACATACATACATACATACATACATACATACATACACACACACATACATACATACATACATACATACACACACACATACATACACACATACATACACACATACATACACACATACATACATACATACATACATACACACATACATACACATACATACATACATACATACATACACACATACATACATACATACATACATACATACATACATACATACATACATACACACATACATACACACATACATACATACACACATACTAACCCTAACCCAAAAACTTGGGTCTGGGAGGAGTTCGGGGAGGCCATGGAGGAGGACTATCGGACGGCCCCAAGGAAATTCTGGCAAACCGTCCGGCGCCTCAGGAGGGGGAAGCGGCCCTTCACCAACACTGTTTACAGTGCGGGGGGAGAGCTGCTGACCTCGACTGGGGATGTTGTCGGGCGGTGGAAGGAATACTTTGGGGATCTCCTCAATCCCACCGTCACGTCCTCCGAAGAGGAGGCCGAGGCTGGGGACCCAGAGGCGGACTCATCCATCACCCTGGCCGAAGTCACTGAGGTGGTCAGAAAGCTCCTCGGTGGCAAGGCTCCGGGGGTGGATGAGATCCGTCCTGAGTACCTTAAGTCTCTGGGTGTTGTGGGGCTGTCTTGGCTGACACGTCTCTACAACATCGCGTGGCGGTCGGGAACAGTACCTCTGGACTGGCAGACCGGGGTGGTGGTCCCTCTGTATAAGAAGGGGGACCGGAGGGTGTGGTCCAACTACAGGGGAATCACACTCCTCAGCCTCCCCGGTAAAGTCTATGCCAGGGTACTGGAGAGGAGAGTTCGGCTGATAGTTGAACCTCGGATCCAAGAGGAGCAGTGTGGTTTTCGGCCTGGTCGTGGAACACTGGACCAGCTCTACACCCTCCATCGGGTGCTCGAGGGTTCATGGGAGTTTGCCCAACCAGTCCACATGTGCTTTGTGGACTTGGAGAAGGCATTCGACCGTGTCCCTCATGGTGTCCTGTGGGGGGTGCTCCGGGAGTATGGGGTCCGGGGCCCTTTGCTAAGGGCTGTCCGGTCCCTGTATGACCGGAGCAGGAGCTATGTTTGCATTGCCGGCAGTAAATCAGACCTGTTCCCGGTGCATGTTGGACTCCGCCAGGGCTGCCCTTTGTCACCGGTTCTGTTCATTGTATTTATGGACAGAATTTCTAGGCGCAGCCAGGGGCCGGAGGGGGTCCAGTTTGGGAACCACAGGATCTCATCGCTGCTTTTGCGGATGATGTTGTCCTGTTGGCTCCATCGAACCAGGACCTGCAGCACTGGGGCGGTTTGCAGCTGAGTGTGAAGTGGCCGGGATGAGAATCAGCTGTTCCAAATCCGAGGCCATGGTTCTGGACCGGAAAAAGGTGGATTGCCCTCTCCGGGTGGGTGGGGAGTCTCTGCCTCAAGTGGAGGAGTTCAAGTATCTCGGGGTCTTGTTCACAGTGAGGGGAGGATGGAGATTGACAGGTGGATCGGTGCAGCGTCGGCAGTGATGCAGTCGCTGTATCGGACTGTTGTGGTGAAGAGGAGCTGAGCCGAAAGGCGAAGCTCTCGATTTACCGGTCAATCTACGTTCCTCCCCTCACCTATGGTCATGAGCTCTGGGTAATGACCGAAAGAACGAGATCGCGGATACAAGCGGCCGAAATGAGTTTCCTCCGCAGAGTGGCTGGGCGCTCCCTTAGAGATAGGGTGTAGAGTCACTGCTCCTCCACGTCGAGAGGAGCAGCTGAGGTGGCTCGGGCATCTGGTCCGGATGCCTCCTGGACACCTCCCTCGGGAGGTGTTCTGAGCATGTCTCACCGGTAGGAGGCCCCGGGGAAGACCCAGGACACGCTGGAGAGACTATGTCTCTCAGCCTGGGAACACCTCTGGGTCCATCCGGAGGAGCTGGAGGAAGTGGCTGGGGAGAGGGAAGCTTGGGAGCCCCTGCTTAGACTGCTGCCCCGGCGACCCGGCCCCGGATAAGCAGAAGAAGATGGATGGATGGCCCTGCTGAGCTTCTGTGATCTGACGAGATCAGGTTTTAACAAACCGGTATGGCCACGAAGATGAATGTGATTACATAAAAAAATAAAATGAGCTGTGAGCCGGGAAATTCTCACTTTGTTCCTCTGTCAGGAGTTAGTGTGTCAGCAGCGCCTCACAGCGAGAAGGTCCCCAGGTCTGTGTGTCAGGACATACATTCAGTTGTTCAGCTGCAGGATTCATCATACTCAAAATTGCATTTTGAATGGACATAATTAGCAAGTACCACAGTCAGTCACATTTAAAATGTTTCCATTAAAACATACATCTAAATCTAATGGTAATGTTTTCAGAAAAATCACTATAACATATTTTTAGCAGATGGTTCAGCCTCTCAACTAGAGAGTCTCTGCTCTGTGAATCTAGCAGAGTATCTGAAGGTACGATCAGGAGGTGAGATAAGTAACAGTCATGGTCATGGTCATAAGTCATGGCAGTAGTAGTAATTATGGTAATACTACTAGTAGTCGTCATGGTAGCTGTATTAAATGTAGTTAATATGATTAACTGAGGTTTGGGAGCAGGACCATGCCTCAACTGCCTCGACTCCTCTCCAGCTCCACAGTTCACTTCTGCCACGCCTATTTATAGCAGCCTAATTCGGCAACCCAGTTCGTTCCGAATAACTTGACCCCACCCTCCCATCCCATATCTGTTCGTTTCCAGACATAAGACGCCTACGAGGGGAGTCCCGTCCTGCTGGGCCATGTGAAGATTGAAACTGTACCCCCACCCTGAGTCTCAACCCAGCCGACCTGCCTTGTCTCAATACAATAAACACTCATTCATCTCATTTTAATCTAGAAGAAACAAGACTGTGTGTTAAATGGCACTGACCCTTCATTCCATGAGGTGTGATGCTAACTGGACGCACTGTTCTGTCTGAAACTGTTACTCAAGTTAAACTTTAGCTTTACTTTAACACAATCTGACTAAGGAACTGGCTTAGCTGGAACTACAGCAGGTCAGCTGATTTGTTTCCTTCAAATATGATTACACTTACACGCTAGCTAGCATTAGACAACAGTTTTTCAGTAGTTTGTGTAATTGAGGACCCCCACCAAAACGAGATGGTGAGACATCTCAAGGGGCTTATCATCCAAACAAAAGTAAATTCAAATCCCTCAATCGTCCAGGAAGGATCAATAGCAAAATACACTTTTTTAGTTAGTCACTCTCACCTTTATTTGCAACTCAAACTCCTAAACAGAATCATGAAGGCTTGAATTGTTTTCAGACACCTAAAAACTTCAGACAGTGTTTGCTAATATGTGCAACGTGTCACCATGGTAACTACTGAACAGTCCACCATAGACATACATGAAGAACATTGATATGAGGAGGAAAATGATGACATGTGGTTATGGGTCATGTGAGCGTCCAGACTGTTACTGTCCCGCTGGTTTGAGGTTTGAAATAATATCAGGAACCGCTGACGCCTTTAAAAACAGGTTCAGATGATTATAACACTATAGTTTTCCCACTAAACTATAAACCAGGTGGGGTATACATGCTTTTTATTATTATCACTGATTTTCTGTGATTTAGGTAAACAGCAATACTATATATTATATTCTTAGAGTAATGCTCATCACCCCAGACAGTCACAGCCTGGTTTCAGATTAGGACCTGGATTTGAGATGATTTCCTATTGTCCACATTTCCAAGTAAGAAATATAACCGCTAGCCTCATGAGCTTCATTTGAGTGGAGCTGAATGCCATGGGTGACGTCACACTTGCTTAGTCCACTTCTGTGTATTCTGGCAGCTCTAAATTGTGATGACTTTCTAAAATTTTTCAATAATAAAATCACAACTATCCAAGACATATTAAATGAAATTGCTCCCACAATCAGCCCTGATCAAAACTTTGGAAATAGAGGCCTCTGTAAAGCCAGCTAAAACTTTGGACTGCTTTTCCACAGTGGACCAAGCAAAGATCACATCAGTTGTAATGTCCTCCAAAACTTCAACTTGTCTTCTAAACCCAATACCCACTAAGCTTTTTAAAGAAACTTTCCCCCTAATTAATGGTATTATACTGAATATAGTGAATACCTCACTAGAGACAGGCTACGTCTCCCAGTCCTTTAAATATGCAGTGATTAAACCTCTGCTGAAAAAAAGAGACCCAGGCCTTCTGGCCAACTACAGACCAATATCAAACCTTCCTTTTGTTTCAAAAGCTCTAGAAAGAGTTGTAAATAAACAGCTTTGTTGCCGCCTACAGGACAACAACTTACTTCAGATTTTCCAGTCAGGATTCAGACCCCATCACAGCACAGAAACTGCATTAGTTCGAGTCACAAATGATTTGTTATCAGCTGCAGACAATCGGCTGCTCTCAGTCCTGGTTTTGTTAGACCTCAGTGCAGCTTCGACACGATCGACCACAACATCTTATTACAAAGATCAGAATGTGATGTAGGGATTAGAGGAGTGGCCTTGTGCTGGTTTAAATCTATCTGAGAGGTACCAGATTGTCAATGTACATGGTAAATCTTCAGAGTGCACTAATGTTAACTACAGAGTGCTGCAGGGGTCAGTACTTGGACCCATTCTGTTTATGCTCTACATGCTGCCCCTAGGAAATGTAATCAGAAAGCACAGCATTAACTTTCCCTGTTATGCAGATGACACACAGTTGTACTTATCAATAAAACCTGGTCACAGTGACATGTGGAAAAGCTCAATGCCTGTGTCAGAGACATAAAGACCTGGATGACAGTTAACTATCTCCTTCTAAACCCTGAAGAAACAGAGGTTATTATATGATATAAGATAAAAGTATGACAGAATAATGCAAATCTAAAGCACAAATTACAAAAAGATATTCCATTTATAGATTTGTATTTTATTCTATTCTAATTAAAAGACATTACATCTGCATTACATCATAATGCAGTGTCGTCTTTGAAGCAGGTCTAAACCAGGTCTAAAATAGGTCTAATATAGGTCTAAACCAAAGGACCCTCCACATCATAATGCAGAGTGTCATCTTTGAAGCAGGTCTAAACCAGGTCTGAATCAGGCCTAAAACGGGTCCTTTAAGTTGACGACTGCCCAGCAAACTGTTGAGTCCTGCAGAAAATCCTCCTCGTCCAGGTCCATGATATCATCAGCCTGGTTCTTCTCTCTGTGGTCCTCATTTTTGTTCAGAAGTTCCCTTTCAAATCCTCCTCCAGGTCCATGGTCTGCTCTGGCATGTTCTTGCCATGGGGTCTCCTTGGGGTCTTCATCCAAATCATCATCATTGTCTTCAGAATTTCCTTTAAGCTGACAGAGGTCTGTTTAGGTCCAGAGCCTCTGTCAGGTCCGTGATGAGCTTCTCAGTCTCCTGTCTCTCTCTATCAGCTCCATGTTCTCACAGCACCCTGCCAATAAGTCCCATGACATCTTATAAAATCTTCCTGGAGAGACACGTCCAGACACTGCACCTCCTCTTGTCTCTCACTGACTTGCTGCATCAGTGTTTTCGCCTCAGAGACTTCAGGCTCCTTCTGAACCAGGAGCTTTGTGGACTTCAGCTGCTCGTTCAGTGCAAAGTTCATTTAATTGTTTTTCTGGAGGTCCTGGAAGTCTGAGATTGTGTTTTTTCTCTCTCATTAACTCAAACTCACAACCTCTTGCTCTTTACGCTGCAGGTCTGTTTTCACACTACATAAAGAGTGTTTTTGATTATCATTGTGGTATCTGAATCAGAGGATTGAGTCTGTTCCTTAGTATCAAAATTGAGTTTGACATTTTAACATTGTGTGTTTTGATGAAATACCTATTGAACTGTTTTCACTTAGATTTGCTGTGAGAAACTGTTACTTCTGTGTAAATGTACTGCGTTTTGTGGTAGAAGTACACAAAAGTACAGAAAAGCCCTACAATGACAGGAGTAAAAGTGATCCAGAGTCCAGGGAATAAATTTACAGTGTATGTCTGAAACAGGAGCAGAGGACCAGAGGGCAGAGGGGACAATAGTGTTAAATTGTTTATTTTAGTTACCGTGGATACCAGAAAATCGAATCTATTCATCGCAAATATAATCCAGGACTAAACCAGACTAAAGCATGTATAAAGCACAAACACAAATAAACAAGGATGAAATGAAATATGTAAGACTAAACCAGGACTAGGATCACATCAAATTACAAACCCACGACCTAACAGCACATATCCAGAAATAAACTAGGACTAAAGCAGGACTAAATGAGGTCTGAAGCAGGACTAAACTAGTATGGCTCAAGCTGAAACTTTAGAGACTAACCTTGGACTAAAAAAATAAAATCTTAGGCTAGAACGTAACAAAGACTAAACAGGGCGAAACCAGGACTAAACCAAGATTAAACCTGGTTCAAGACTAAACCAGTACTAAACTAGGACTAAACAGAACTAAACCAAGTCTAAAGCAAGATTAAACAAGGACTAGAGCAGGACTAAACCAGGTCTAAACCCTTTAATAGTTGGCCATGTAGATGACTTGATGTATTTAGATTGAAGTCTTGTCTCGTGTTACAGCTCCACACATTGGACTCACTGTGTTTTTGGGGTCTGAGCCTCAGGAGGTTTCACTACAACAGAATACTACAGATATTTCATACATGCAGTAACGTTATACTTCATGGTACTATACATAATTCACATGTGCAGTAACTTTATAGTACTAGTAATATGCACTGACCAGAAGACTGCTGAGTCTCACACAGAAGAGAACAGAGCTGGTCTGGGGACCTAAAGGGGCTGTTCTAGACGTTTCCCATGTGTCTTTGCCCGGTACAGATCTGTGTACCGGGCAAAGACACATAGATCTGTGGAAGCAGCTGCTGAGGTCAAAATACTGTAAGTCGACTGTGTACTCTCTGCATTTCATTATAAAATGTCTTATTGTCTCATAATCAGAAAGCCCATGTTAGCATGCTAGTTGTTTTCTGAACGTTGTGAATTAGGATGCTCAGAATGCAGAAGAAGTGAGCTGACCTCCTTGTCAAAGACAGATGTACTTTTGTTCAGCAGGGCTGGGCCTGGTCAGGACTTGGACGGGAGACCACTGGGAGCCACAGTCGAGGGCCTGTGGCTAAAACTGTAGCTGTGTCCTTGGGCAAGGCCCTTCACTCACATTGCCTAGTCTGAACAAGATGCATGTGTTGGTGGTGGGAGGGGCCAATGTCACGTATTGGCAATCAGCATTCTTCACCGCTATCACTGATGAAGAAAATCAAACTGGAGAAGGAAGTGTGTACATCACAGTGGGCACGTTCCACTGGAGCTGAAAACAGGGGCAGATCGACAAAATGGCACCTTGAAAACAAGTGATTAAAGATGACTCAAACATGCACGAATCACTCCAAATACAACTTCAGAGGGTCAGAAAATGAAAGCTTTGAAAAGTTTATTTTATAGAAAAGGTCCGATTTAAGATCATTTAAATGACAAAATGCAAAAGGAAAAATCTGACCAAGTGGTCAGAGGGACCATGATCAGAGAGAAATCAGATGATTTGGCCGTATCATTTGAATCATCTTATATAACTTATCATGAGCTGACTTGGAGTGTGCATGGAACCAGCCAGTGATTTTAGACAGTTATTCAGTGATTCTTGTGTGAATGTGTCACGGTTCTTTCTGTTCTACATTGACATTACAGATGCAGTATGTTGTAGACACAAATCTGACACATTCTGTTCATGAGCACTCAGAGTATAACTCCACTGTTTGAGTAAAAGCTCTGTTCATGAGTTCATGTGTTTCGTCTACACATGGAGCAGAATGATCCACATGACTGATTCACACACTGACTGTCAGGATGAGTGCAGCTCCAAATACTAGTGTCCTGACTGCAACAGCAGTAATACTGAGAGTAGTTATTGTAGTACACATTCACTTAGAGTAGTTATTGTAGTACACATTCACTTAGAGTAGTTATTGTAGTACACATTCACTTAGAGTAGTTATTGTAGTATAGTAGTTATTGTAGTACACATTCACTTAGAGTAGTTATTGTAGTATAGTAGTTATTGTACAGCAGAAGAGTAGTAGTACTTTAGTCACAGAGTAGACACATAGGTACTGGTGTTAGTAGTTGGTAAAGGCAAATTTACTCATCAAAAGTAGTTGTAGTAGTAGGCAGTAAAAGTTGTACTAGTTCGATAGTAGTAGTAGAAGTAGTAATAGCAGTAGAAGCAGTAGTGTAGTTATAGTAGTAGTGGTGGTTGACAATGACAAATGTATAGAGAAAAATGTAAACTACTGCAAAAACTTAAACGCTCTGCACCCCTTTTTGGACCCTCAAGACAAAACCATTGCTTTAGAAGGAAGTCCAGCGGCACGGGGGTGTCTACTGAGTGGTGGGGCAGGTGTGGGTCCTGCTGCGGCGCCGCTCCTCGTTTAAGGTGGGCGTGGGTGTTTTGAAGTGGAGTTTGTTCGTATCAGTGATATCGCTGCACACGCGGAGCTGATATGCTGGAGTGGTGCGCGGTCGGAGGTGTCATGGCCGAGCACGGTTCGGTTGCGCTCGCGCTGGGCAAGTGCATTTAGAACGTTTAACTCGTCACGTTGCGTCTGTGCGCAGCTCTCATTATTGTGGGCTGCAGAAACACTCGTCTGTTTCATTTTCCTCGTTCGCACGGCGAAATATTTGCTCGCAAATGCAAGTGAAATGGGCGCACTGTAGATAGAGCCCTGGTCCTAGTCCTGGTTTAGTCCAGGTTTAGTCCTAGTCCTGGTTTAGTCCTAGTCCTGGTTTAGTCCGCGGGACAAAAGCAGGAGGCGGAGGCGAGCGCAGCACAGAGAAGGTGAGACAAGCGAAGCGGCGAAACGAGAAGTAAACATAAGCATTACAGCAATATATGGATATGTCAGGATTCATATCCAGTTTCAAAAATATCTCGATATATTTTAAATTTACCCCTAACTACTATAGTAAAAGGAGTAGTATTAGTACTACTAATACTAAGTTAGAAGTAGTAACAGTAGTTGAAGCAGTAGTGGCTGTCATAAAATTATAGTAGTAGAAGTAGAGACAAAAACATTTTGTGTGTGTGTGTGTGTGTGTGTGTGTATATATACACACACACACACACATATATGTGTGTGTGTGTGTGTGTGTGTGACAAGGCCCAGACTGATGACGCTCAGAGAATGTCTCAGACAGTGGGGCAGAGGAAGAGGTGCTGGAGGGACCATCATGGAGGACAAACCCCTACATGGGGCGAACCACCGGAACATAACTGAAGTGGCTGATATCAAGAAATCCTCCCAATGGCTGGAGAGGGCTGGTCTGAAGGACACAGAGGCTCATCCTGGAGCACAGGAGCCTTGAGCACCTGAGCAATAGACGCCCAGACCTACCAATTCAATTCAATTTATTTTGTAGCACCCAAAATCACACCAGTTTCCTCTAAGGCCGTTCCAAGATTTGGATGAGTTAAACACACACAGACATATCAAAACAGGAATAAACAACATTCATGTAAAGCAGCAAATGAAACATGGTCCAGTCATCCCCTGTCCTTAGACCCTCCTTCTCAGCAAGGAAAAACTCCAAAAAACCCAGGGTCCTGGGAAAAAGAAGAAACGTCAGAGAGAACTACAGTGAAGGAGAGATCCACTCCCATGGACGGACAGGCTATAGATGTCCAGGCCCGTGGGCCAGTTCAGTATGACCACAGCTACCCAGGTGGGGAGGAGCCGGGGAGGAGGAGGAGGGCTGGGCAGTGGGTGGAGGAGGGCCAGGCAGGGAGGAAGGGGGCCAGGTGAGGAGGAGGAGAGTCAGGCGAGAAACAGGAGAGGGGTCCAGCTATTATCAAATAGGAGGAAACAGAGGACAGTGCTCAGGTTGCCACACTTCCCCCAGCTTGTTATCTCCTGCGGCAGACCTCCGCTACCAGACAAGACCCAAGGTGTAGGTTGTGCACAGAAGTGCCTGAGACAGTCCAGCACATAACTGCAGGGTGTCAGATGCTGCAGGGAAACATGGAGTGACATAACCAAGTAGCAGGCATAGTGTACAGAAACATCTGTGCAGAGTACGGGCTGGAAACCCCAGGATCAAGGTGGGAAACGCCTCCAAAGGTTGTGGAGAATGAGCCAAGATCCTGTGGGACTTCCAAATACAGACTGACAGAATGGTGATGAACCAACCAGACACTGTGGTTCTGGATAAGCGAGAGAACAAAGCCGTGGTGGTGACATTGCAATACCGAGCGATGGTAATGTCAGGAAAAAGGAACACGAGAAACTAGAGAAATACCAGGGGCTCAAAGAAGAGCTGGAGAGGGTCTGGAAGGTGAAAGCATCGGTGGTGCCTGTGGTGATCGGAGCACTCGGGGCCGTGACCCCCAAACTGGATGAGTGGTTGCAGCAGATCCCAGGAAGGACAACAGACATCTGAGTCCAGAAAAGTGCAGTACTGGAACAGCAAAGATACTGAAGAACTCTCAAGCTCCCAGGCCTCTGGTAGAACCCGAGCTGATGAGGGTGAGAGACCAACCACCGTGGAAGGTGAGAAACGTGTTTATATATATATAAAACGCATATATATATATATATATATATATATATATATATATATATATATATATATATATATATATATATATATATATATATATATATATATAAAGACACAACATTGCAGGGTGATAGAGAGTAAAGTTAGGCAGATATCACACTTTGGCCAAAAAATGACTTAAACAATTATGCTATCAGGCTAACGATTTATGAAAAATGTACACAATGACATTGCGAGTATTCTAGTAGTAGCAGTAGCTCCTAGTATTATGTGTAGTATCAGAAACAGCAGCAGTACACAGCTCTTACCTGGTGAAGCTGCAGGTATCTCTTGTGTCTCTCATGTTCGTGTCTCTGCTCAGACTTGAACTAAAGGTGAATCTGCAGATAAAGCGCACGGTGAGGGCGTAATACGCGCGGCTGTTCTGTGCTCTGATTGGAGGAACCCGGAAACGCGCGTATCAGAGCCACACACCGAGACAGAGAGAGGAGCTCTGAGCCCGGGGAGGGAGCGCGGAGGGAGGGAGGGCTGGAGGTGGAGAGAGGGCGCCCCCTGCTGAATGTTACCCAAGTATTACAGATGTGGGGTTGGATAAACAGCGGGTCAATACACCTTTCACTGATGTTCACACGCGCATACAATCTGTTCAGAGTCATCTGATTTCTGACTGTTCATACCTGTGCCGGTTTGGACCATTATACAAAAAAGACAAACTCATGGTAAAGACAAAACTGAAGGAGAGAATATTCAACTTTGCCAAAGAGCAGAAAGGTGAGTTTCCTCACAAGTCTAGTGTGACCAGACAGTCCCAGCTCTAAGCTGTGAGCCCACCATTCCCCTGCACACCACACATCACACCAGTGTGATGTAGAGCCGCTAACACTGTCAGTGCAAAAGTGACTCTTGTGAGCTTTAAGCCATGTTATAATGTTGGTACCTATTCAAAAACATTCACCCTGCATTATTAGTCTGTCGACATCTCCAAAGCTCAGAATACGCTGTCCACCTTGTGATGTCATGTAGTGATAGACTTTTACCTTTAGTTCAGTAGAGATTGGCAATTCATGGTCTGAAATGATTCAAATTATTCTAATGAAGGTGTGTGGACTTTAAAAACAAAGTAGGGCACTTCTTGTATTACCACATGACATAAGAAGGTGGAACAGAGTGTTTTCTGCAGGGTTTTAAATGTGTTTGTGACGAGAAAACAACATTAGAACATGGATCAGTGATATGTCATATGGGCCCTTTGTGCAGGTTGGCTGCATGTGTGTAACAAAAGCATTTCCCCTCCGGGTCAGTAGCAGTGGTTCTGTTTTATTTATTCATCTTTATTTAAACACTAAAGTGATTAGAGGCCACTGAGCTGAGCTCTTTGAGGAATAGAAATGTAATTTTGAGCACAGATTTGAATAATTTCCACAACAGGTGTTTTGACTGAATGTTTTTCCTGACTCACAGGGACAAACTAAAGCACACCACACACTCCAGAGAAAATGTCTCACACACTTGTGCTTTCAGGTCAAAGGTCACACAGGTGCACCCCAGCAGCCACATGCAGGGTCAGTGTGCCCCAGGGCAGCTCAGCACCAGGATCACTACAAACAAAGTCCTTTAGACCTCCAGCAACATCCACCCAGAGCTGAGCAGGTCCCTCAGCACACACAACACACACACAACACAACACACACAACACACACAACACACACACAACACACACAACACACACACAACACACACAACACACACAACACACACACACAACACACACAACACACACAACACACACAACACACACACAACACACACACACAACACACACACAACACACACAACACACACAACACACACAACACACACACAACACACACACAACACACACACAACACACACAACACACACAACACACACACAACACACACAACACACACAACACACACAACACACACACAACACACACACAACACACACAACACACACAACACACACAACACACACACACAACACACACAACACAGTGCAGCAGCACAATAAGTGCCCAGTGTCCAGTGTGTGCTCAATGCTCAGACATGCAGGAACACACTCCCCACACTCCCCACAGTCCCCACACTGCTCTCGTACTCATGTTCCCCACACTGCTCTCGTACTCATGTTCCCCACACTGCTCTCGTACTCATGTTCCCCACACTGCTCTCGTACTCATGTTCCCCACACTGCTCTCGTACTCATGTTCCCCACACTGCTCTCGTACTCATGTTCCCCACACTGCTCTCGTACTCATGTTCCCCACACTGCTCTCGTACTCATGTTCCCCACACTGCTCTCGTACTCATGTTCCCCACACTGCTCTCGTACTCATGTTCCCCACACTGCTCTCGTACTCATGTTCCCCACACTGCTCTCGTACTCATGTTCTAAAATGCCATTATTTCAGTTTGGGCTCAAATGTGAATCATGACCTGTCTGAAATGTGAACTTTGAACAAAAACGTCCTATTTCCACATAAACTTGTCAGTAATGCTCTGAGCAACTTTTCCAAAAATAAAGAAAAGATTCCTCTTACCTTTTTGAGTGAACGTCTGTGTCCAAAATGGTGAGTAAAATTTGAAATATGTGGGTTTATTTTGACGAAGGAGCAGCGACAGAGCGACACCGAGAGGTTCAGAGTCAAACACTGACTGTTTCTCACTGCTCAACTCCTCCTCCACTGTGCTACTTTAAGAGACACAGAGAGAGAGACGGACAGAGATGGAGAGAGGAGTGTGAGAAAGAGAGAGGGAGAGAGAGAGACAAAGACAGGAAGTGAAGTTCAAACAAAAGTGAAAAAGAAAGTGGTGCGGCGGACTGAAAGCTGCACTGTAAAAAACAGGACCAACAGATTCAAATATAGTTCGTTAGACTTTGATTTGTCCTCTAATTTTTTCAGGTTTTTTCCATATTATTTTTTCAAGGTTTTCTGTTAAAGCAAAAAATAAACGGAACTTAAAATAAATATAGAAATATTAAAGGTCTTAAATGATGCAAAATTGACTCTTGTTAAGAATTTGTTCAGTTCAAATCATGTGATAATGTTGTTACCTCCTCAAAAACAGACATGGACTTGTGTTTGAGGAACATGTTTTATTAGTCTGTCTACATAACAGCTCCTTTTGCCTTTAGTTCACTACAGATGGGCAATTCCAGGTCTGAAATTATCTAAATGATTCTAGTGAAAGTGTATGGAGTTTAAAAACACAGTGGAGTACTTCCTGTATTATGACATGACAAGTTTTTTCACAAATATTTTCTGTTTAAGAGAAGATCTCTGTGCCCTCAGAACACCAGGGGATTACACACTTTTGACCACACTGCAAACCAATTCTGCACGAGCCTGTTTTGTATTTAAACTGTGGCACAGCTCTGGGGCGACACCACACGGTCTTATGTACAGCACCTGTTTCACTCTGGAGCCTGCCCAGCGCTGCCATCAGGCACACGTCTCACTCTGGAGCCTGCCCAGCGCTGCCATCATGCACACGTCTCACTCTGGAGCCTGCCCAGCGCTGCCATCAGGCACACGTCTCACTCTGGAGCCTGCCCAGCGCTGCCATCATGCACACGTCTCACTCTGGAGCCTGCCCAGCGCTGCCATCATGCACACGTCTCACTCTGGAGCCTGCCCAGCGCTGCCATCATGCACACGTCTCACTCTGGAGCCTGCCCAGCGCAGCCATCAGGCACACGTCTCACTCTGGAGCCTGCCCAGCGCTGCCATCATGCACACGTCTCACTCTGGAGCCTGCCCAGCGCTGCCATCAGGCACACGTCTCACTCTGGAGCCTGCCCAGCGCTGCCATCAGGCACACGTCTCACTCTGGAGCCTGCCCAGCGCTGCCATCAGGCACACGTCTCACTCTGGAGCCTGCCCAGCGCTGCCATCAGGCACACGTCTCACTCTGGACACTGTGCTGTCTCTCATTTTGAAACAATATGCAAATTCAAGGAGCTCCTGACAGCACAGGGATGAGCCCCTCACACTGACTCTTTTGGATGAGAGGAGGGGAGAGGAGGGTGGAGGAGGGTGGAGGAGGGTGGAGGGGGTTGGATGAGAGGAGGGTGGAGGGGGTTGGATGAGAGGAGGGTGGAGGGGGTTGGATGAGGAGGGTGGAGGGGTTGGATGAGAGGAGGGTGGAGGGGTTGGATGAGGAGGGTGGAGGGGTTGGATGAGAGGAGGGGGTTGGATGAGAGGAGGGTGGAGGAGGGTGGAGGGGGTTGGATGAGAGGAGGGAGGAGGGGGTTGGATGAGAGGAGGGAGGAGGGGGTTGGATGAGAGGAGGGTGGAGGGGGTTGGATGAGAGGAGGGTGGAGGAGGGTGGAGGGGGTTGGATGATAGGAGGGTGGAGGAGGGTGGAGGGGGTTGGATGAGAGGAGGGTGGAGGAGGGGGGTGGGGGTTGGATGAGAGGAGGGTGGAGGGGGTTGGATGAGAGGAGGGTGGAGGAGGGTGGAGGGGGTTGGATGAGAGGAGGGAGGAGGGGGTTGGATGAGAGGAGGGTGGAGGGGGTTGGATGAGAGGAGGGTGGAGGAGGGTGGAGGGGTTGGATGAGAGGAGGGTGGAGGAGGGTGGAGGGGGTTGGACAAACTGTGACACAGTTTTAATGTTGCATTTTGATAATTGTCTTAACTCCACTTTTTGTATATTTAATAAAGGAAGGAACAGTTAAACCCAGTTGTGTGTGTGTAGGTGTGTGTGTGTGTGTGTGTGTGTGTGTGTGTGTGTGTGTGTGTGTGTGTGTGTGTGTGTGTGTGTGTGTGTGTGTGTGTGTGTGTGTGTGTGTGTGTGTGTGTGTAGGTGTGTGTGTGTGTGTAGGTGTGTGTGTGTGTGTGTGTGTGTGTGTGTGTGTGTGTGTGTGTGTGTGTGTGTGTGTGTGTGTGTGTGTGTGTGTGTGTGTGTGTGTGTGTGTGTGTGTGTGTGTGTGTGTGTGTGTGTGTGTGTGTGTGTGTGTGTGTGTGTGTGTATGTGTGTGTAGGTGTGTGTGTGTATGTGTGTGTGTGTGTGTGTGTGTGTGTGTGTGTGTGTGTGTGTGTGTGTGTATGTGTGTGTGTGTGTGTGTGTGTGTGTGTGTGTGTGTGTGTGTGTGTGTGTGTGTGTGTGTGTGTGTGTGTAGGTGTGTGTGTGTGTATGTGTGTGTGTGTGTGTGTGTGTGTGTGTGTGTGTGTGTGTGTGTGTGTGTGTGTGTGTGTGTGTGTGTGTGTGTGTGTGTGTGTGTGTGTGTGTGTGTGTGTGTGTGTGTGTGTGTGTGTGTGTGTGTGTGTGTGTGTGTGTAGGTGTGTGTGTGTGTATGTGTGTGTATGTGTGTGTGTGTATGTCTGTGTGTGGTTCCTTGTTGTAAATCGCTTTGAGCCTTGTAGGTGGAAGAGCATACTCTTTTCCTTTTCTCCCCCTTTCTCCTCTCCCCCTTCATTATTACTTCTATCTCCTCTCTCTCTTCTATGGATCTTTCTCTCGTCTCTTCCTCTCTACTTATTTCTCTCTCTTCTCTGTCTCCCTCTTCTTTCTTCTCTCTCTTTCCTTTCCTCTCTCCTTTCTTCTTACTCTCTCCTCTTCTATCTCTCCATCTCCGCCTCTTCCCTCGCTGTTTTTTGCTTTTGAAGTTTTTCTGAGACATAGACAACAAGAAGCACCTGTCAATACCACAAAACAGAACTACACAAATACTACTACTATGACTACTACAAATACTACTACTATGACTACTACAAATACTACTACTATGACTACTACAAATACTACTACTATGACTACTACAAATACTACTACTATGACTACTACAAATACTACTACTATGAGTACTACAAATACTACTACTATGACTACTACAAATACTACTACTATGACTACTACAAATACTACTACTATGACTACTACAAATACTACTACTATGACTACTACAAATACTACTACTATGACTACTACAAATACTACTACTATGACTACTACAAATACTACTACTACAAATACTACTACTATGACTACTACAAATACTACTACTATGACTACTACAAATACTACTACTATGACTACTACAAATACTACTACTACAAATACTACTACTATGACTACTACAAATACTACTACTACTACAAATACTACTACTATGACTACTACAAATACTACTACTACTACTACAAATACTACTACTATGACTACTACAAATACTACTACTATGACGACTACAAATACTACTACTACAAATACTACTACTATGACTACTACAAATACTACTACTATGACTACTACAAATACTACTACTATGACTACTACAAATACTACTACTACTACAAATACTACTACTATGACTACTACAAATACTACTACTATGACTACTACAAATACTACTACTATGACTACTACAAATACTACTACTATGACTACTACAAATACTACTACTATGACTACTACAAATACTACTACTACAAATACTACTACTATGACTACTACAAATACTACTACTATGACTACTACAAATACTACTACTATGACTACTACAAATACTACTACTATGACTACTACAAATACTACTACTACAAATACTACTACTATGACTACTACAAATACTACTACTATGACTACTACAAATACTACTACTATGACTACTACAAATACTACTACTATGACTACTACAAATACTACTACTATGACTACTACAAATACTACTACTATGACTACTACAAATACTACTACTATGACTACTACAAATACTACTACTATGACTACTACAAATACTACTACTATGACTACTACAAATACTACTACTATGACTACTACAAATACTACTACTATGACTACTACAAATACTACTACTATGACTACTACAAATACTACTACTATGACTACTACAAATACTACTACTATGACTACTACAAATACTACTACTATGACTACTACAAATACTACTACTATGACTACTACAAATACTACTACTACAAATACTACTACTATGACTACTACAAATACTACTACTATGACTACTACAAATACTACTACTATGACTACTACAAATACTACTACTACAAATACTACTACTATGACTACTACAAATACTACTACTATGACTACTACAAATACTACTACTATGACTACTACAAATACTACTACTATGACTACTACAAATACTACTACTATGACTACTACAAATACTACTACTACAAATACTACTACTATGACTACTACAAATACTACTACTATGACTACTACAAATACTACTACTACAAATACTACTACTATGACTACTACAAATACTACTACTATGACTACTACAAATACTACTACTATGACTACTACAAATACTACTACTACAAATACTACTACTATGACTACTACAAATACTACTACTATGACTACTACAAATACTACTACTATGACTACTACAAATACTACTACTATGACTACTACAAATACTACTACTACAAATACTACTACTATGACTACTACAAATACTACTACTATGACTACTACAAATACTACTACTATGCCTACTACAAATACTACTACTATGACTACTACAAATACTACTACTACAAATACTACTACTATGACTACTACAAATACTACTACTATGACTACTACAAATACTACTACTATGCCTACTACAAATACTACTACTATGACTACTACAAATACTACTACTACAAATACTACTACTATGACTACTACAAATACTACTACTATGACTACTACAAATACTACTACTATGACTACTACAAATACTACTACTATGACTACTACAAATACTACTACTATGACTACTACAAATACTACTACTATGACTACTACAAATACTACTACTATGACTACTACAAATACTACTACTACAAATACTACTACTATGACTACTACAAATACTACTACTATGACTACTACAAATACTACTACTACAAATACTACTACTATGACTACTACAAATACTACTACTATGACTACTACAAATACTACTACTATGACTACTACAAATACTACTACTATGACTACTACAAATACTACTACTATGACTACTACAAATACTACTACTACAAATACTACTACTATGACTACTACAAATACTACTACTATGACTACTACAAATACTACTACTATGACTACTACAAATACTACTACTATGACTACTACAAATACTACTACTATGACTACTACAAATACTACTACTATGACTACTACAAATACTACTACTACAAATACTACTACTATGACTACTACAAATACTACTACTATGACTACTACAAATACTACTACTACAAATACTACTACTATGACTACTACAAATACTACTACTATGACTACTACAAATACTACTACTACAAATACTACTACTATGACTACTACAAATACTACTACTATGACTACTACAAATACTACTACTATGACTACTACAAATACTACTACTACAAATACTACTACTATGACTACTACAAATACTACTACTACTATGACTACTACAAATACTACTACTATGACTACTACAAATACTACTACTATGACTACTACAAATACTACTACTACAAATACTACTACTATGACTACTACAAATACTACTACTATGACTACTACAAATACTACTACTATGACTACTACAAATACTACTACTACAAATACTACTACTATGACTACTACAAATACTACTACTATGACTACTACAAATACTACTACTATGACTACTACAAATACTACTACTATGAGTACTACAAATACTACTACTACAAATACTACTACTATGACTACTACAAATACTACTACTATGACTACTACAAATACTACTACTATGACTACTACAAATACTACTACTATGACTACTACAAATACTACTACTATGACTACTACAAATACTACTACTACAAATACTACTACTATGACTACTACAAATACTACTACTATGACTACTACAAATACTACTACTATGACTACTACAAATACTACTACTATGACTACTACAAATACTACTACTATGAGTACTACAAATACTACTACTATGACTACTACAAATACTACTACTACAAATACTACTACTATGACTACTACAAATACTACTACTATGACTACTACAAATACTACTACTACAAATACTACTACTATGACTACTACAAATACTACTACTATGACTACTACAAATACTACTACTACAAATACTACTACTATGACTACTACAAATACTACTACTATGACTACTACAAATACTACTACTATGACTACTACAAATACTACTACTACAAATACTACTACTATGACTACTACAAATACTACTACTATGACTACTACAAATACTACTACTATGACTACTACAAATACTACTACTATGACTACTACAAATACTACTACTACAAATACTACTACTATGACTACTACAAATACTACTACTATGACTACTACAAATACTACTACTATGACTACTACAAATACTACTACTACAAATACTACTACTATGACTACTACAAATACTACTACTATGACTACTACAAATACTACTACTATGACTACTACAAATACTACTACTATGACTACTACAAATACTACTACTATGACTACTACAAATACTACTACTCCTACTACTACTACTACAAATACTACTACTGCAAATACTACTACAAATAATACTACTACTAGTACTACAAATACTACTCCTGCTACTACTACTACAAATACTCCTACTACAAATACTACTACAAATACTACTACAAATACTACTACTATAAATACTACTACTACAACTACAAATACTACTACTACAAATACTACTACTCCTACTACTACTACTACAAATACTACTACTGCAAATACTACTACAAATAATACTACTACTACTACTACAAATACTACTCCTGCTACTACTACTACAAATACTCCTACTACAAATACTACTACTACTACTACTACAAATACTACTACTACTACTACTACAAATACTACTACTACTACAAATACTACTACTACAAATACTACTACTACTACTACTACAAATACTACTACTATGACTACTACAAATACTACTACTATGACTACTACAAATACTACTACTATGACTACTACAAATACTACTACTATGACTACTACAAATACTACTACTATGACTACTACAAATACTACTACTACAAATACTACTACTATGACTACTACAAATACTACTACTATGACTACTACAAATACTACTACTATGACTACTACAAATACTACTACTATGACTACTACAAATACTACTACTACAAATACTACTACTATGACTACTACAAATACTACTACTATGACTACTACAAATACTACTACTATGACTACTACAAATACTACTACTATGACTACTACAAATACTACTACTATGACTACTACAACACTACTACTACAAATACTACTACTATGACTACTACAAATACTACTACTAAATGACTACTACAAATACTATGACTACTACAAATACTACTACTATGACTACTACAAATACTACTACTATGACTACTACAAATACTACTACTATGACTACTACAAATACTACTACTACAAATACTACTACTATGACTACTACAAATACTACTACTATGACTACTACAAATACTACTACTATGCCTACTACAAATACTACTACTATGACTACTACAAATACTACTACTACAAATACTACTACTATGACTACTACAAATACTACTACTATGACTACTACAAATACTACTACTATGCCTACTACAAATACTACTACTATGACTACTACAAATACTACTACTACAAATACTACTACTATGACTACTACAAATACTACTACTATGACTACTACAAATACTACTACTATGACTACTACAAATACTACTACTATGACTACTACAAATACTACTACTACAAATACTACTACTATGACTACTACAAATACTACTACTATGACTACTACAAATACTACTACTATGACTACTACAAATACTACTACTATGACTACTACAAATACTACTACTATGACTACTACAAATACTACTACTATGACTACTACAAATACTACTACTATGACTACTACAAATACTACTACTATGACTACTACAAATACTACTACTATGACTACTACAAATACTACTACTATGACTACTACAAATACTACTACTATGACTACTACAAATACTACTACTATGACTACTACAAATACTACTACTATGACTACTACAAATACTACTACTATGACTACTACAAATACTACTACTATGACTACTACAAATACTACTACTATGACTACTACAAATACTACTACTATGACTACTACAAATACTACTACTATGACTACTACAAATACTACTACTATGACTACTACAAATACTACTATGACTACTACAAATACTACTACTATGACTACTACAAATACTACTACTATGACTACTACAAATACTACTACTATGACTACTACAAATACTACTACTATGACTACTACAAATACTACTACTATGACTACTACAAATACTACTACTATGACTACTACAAATACTACTACTATGAGTACTACAAATACTACTACTATGAGTACTACAAATACTACTACTATGACTACTACAAATACTACTACTATGACTACTACAAATACTACTACTATGACTACTACAAATACTACTACTATGACTACTACAAATACTACTACTACAAATACTACTACTATGACTACTACAAATACTACTACTATGACTACTACAAATACTACTACTATGACTACTACAAATACTACTACTACTATGACTACTACAAATACTACTACTATGACTACTACAAATACTAATACTACAAATACTGACTACTACAAATACTACTACTATGACTACTACAAATACTACTACTATGACTACTACAAATACTACTACTATGACTACTACAAATACTACTACTATGACTACTACAAATACTACTACTATGACTACTACAAATACTACTACTATGGACTACTACAAATACTACTACTATGACTACTACAAATACTACTACTATGACTACTACATACTACTACTACTATGACTACTACAAATACTACTACTATGAGTACTACAAATACTACTACTATGACTACTACAAATACTACTACTATGACTACTACAAATACTACTACTATGACTACTACAAATACTACTACTATGACTACTACAAATACTACTACTATGAGTACTACAAATACTACTACTATGACTACTACAAATACTACTACTATGACTACTACAAATACTACTACTATGACTACTACAAATACTACTACTATGAGTACTACAAATACTAC
Source organism: Odontamblyopus rebecca (assembly GCA_030686955.1). Classification (NCBI taxonomy): domain Eukaryota; kingdom Metazoa; phylum Chordata; class Actinopteri; order Gobiiformes; family Gobiidae; genus Odontamblyopus; species Odontamblyopus rebecca. Next base: position 461,068 of record CM060656.1, on the reverse strand, counting down.
TACTATGAGTACTACAAATACTACTACTATGACTACTACAAATACTACTACTATGACTACTACAAATACTACTACTATGACTACTACAAATACTACTACTATGACTACTACAAATACTACTACTATGACTACTACAAATACTACTACTATGAGTACTACAACACTACTACTATGACTACTACAAATACTACTACTATGACTACTACAAATACTACTACTATGACTACTACAAATACTACTACTATGACTACTACAAATACTACTACTATGACTACTACAAATACTACTACTACAACACTACTACTATGACTACTACAAATACTACTACTATGACTACTACAAATACTACTACTACAAATACTACTACTATGACTACTACAAATACTACTACTATGACTACTACAAATACTACTACTATGACTACTACAAATACTACTACTACAAATACTACTACTATGACTACTACAAATACTACTACTATGACTACTACAAATACTACTACTATGACTACTACAAATACTACTACTATGAGTACTACAAATACTACTACTATGAGTACTACAAATACTACTACTACAAATACTACTACTATGACTACTACAAATACTACTACTATGATTATTACAAATACTACTACTTATGACTACTACAAATACTACTATACAAATACTACTATTATGACTACTACAAATACTACTACTATGATTACTTACAAATACTACTACTATGATTACTACAATATTACTATTATGATACTACAATACTATTATGACTACTACAATACTAATTACTACAAATACTTATTACTACAAATACTACTACTATGACTACTTACAAATACTACTTACTATGATTATTACAAATACTACTATGACTACTACAAATACTACTACTATGACTACTACAAATACTACTACTATGAGTACTACAAATACTACTACTATGAGTACTACAAATACTACTACTATGACTCCTACTACTACAACACTGGCTCACACAGCTGAAGTGTTCCAGTCACTTCCCCAGAACTACAGTGAAGGAGGGATCCACTCCCATGGACGGACAGGCTATAGATGTCCAGGCCCGTGGGCCAGTTCAGTATGACCACAGCTACCCAGGTGGAGGAGGAGGCCGGGGAGGAGGAGGAGGAGGAGAGGGGAGGAGAGGGGCGAGGAGGAGGAGACCGGGCGAGGAGGAGGAGCGGGGCGAGGAGGAGGAGAGGGGCGAGGAGGAGGAGGAGAGGGGCGAGGAGGAGGAGGAGGAGAGGGGCGAGGAGGAGAGGGGCGAGGAGGAGGAAGCCGGGCAAGGAGGAGGAGCCGGGCGAGGAGGAGGAGAGGGGCGAGGAGGAGGAAGCCGGGCAAGGAGGAGGAGGAGCCGGGCGAGGAGGAGGAGCCGGGCGAGGAGGAGGAGCAGGGCAAGGAGGGGAGGCCGGGCGAGGAGGAGGAGCAGGGCAAGGAGGAGGAGCAGGGCGAGGAGGAGGAGGCCGGGCGAGGAAGGAGGAGCCGGGCGAGGAGGAGGAGCAGGGCGAGGAGGCGGACAGGGGCGAGGAGGAGGAGCAATGCGAGGAGGAGGAGGAGCCGGGCGAGGAGGAGGAGCCGGGCGAGGAGGAGGAGAGGGGCGAGGAGGAGGAGAGGGGCGAGGAGGAGGAGCGGGGTGAGGAGGAGGAGGAGGAGCCGGGCGAGGAGGAGGAGCAGGGCGAGGAGGAGGAGGAGAGGGGCGAGGAGGAGGAGCAGGGCAAGGAGGAGGAGGAGCCGGGCGAGGAGGAGGAGGAGAGGGGCGAGGAGGAGGAGAGGGGTCCAGCTGCCATCAGGCGTCTGAAAAAGCTCCACTCCACAGGGGGAGTGGGACAGGGGACATGTGACTGGAGGTGTCCAGGGCGTTTTTTGGAGCTCCGGTCTGAACGCAGCACAACTGCAGATTTACAAGATTCAACAGCAGCTCATTAAAAAACTTTAAAAGGAGCTGTTTCAGTTCTGTCACAATTTAAAACCAGAGGAATTTCTCCCTAATGCCATTAAAGTCCAGATAAGACTGGAGTTGATTGTTCACAACTGTATCTAAAGCCGTTGATAGGCTGATAGGCAGGGAACACCAGTGGCTCTAGACTCTTCTTCATACAGTCTAGAGTCCAGACTGTATAACAAAGTGGACTAAGAGAGTGTGACATCATCCACAGTGTTCAGCTCCAGCCAAATGAAGCTCAGTGAGTTATAGCAGCTAATTTGCCACCAGGGGCCATGGAAATGTGAGAGCAAAACCAAAGAACAAATAAGAAGCAAGGCTGTAACACCCCTTCCTGCTCACACCTCTCGTCATCTCTGGGTCAATCAAACCTGTTGCTAGTGTTACAACCTTGGGGAAAGAAGGCCCCTGATTGTCTTATTGTATGTATTTAATTGGGACAGTGCAGGTTAATGGACAGATATGATGTAAACATATTGGATTATAGCCAAAGGCTCATTTCGATCTGCAGTCCCAAAGGGCCAAACAATAATCAGAACAAAAGGAGCTGTGCCCATTCATATATAGTCTGTGGTGCACTGTGCCAGTGTGTCCTTAGGCAAGATTCTTCACTCACATCGCCTCATATGAAGCGGCGTGTGAGTGAGCAGGTGGTCGGGGATGTATATTACATGTATTGCAGTACTTCTGTAGTAGTGTGTGTTTTGAAGTAGGTCGACCACAGCAGGTGTCCCCTGTTCAGCTGCGAAACTCTGTGGTTTTACTCCGAAATGCCCCAAGACTCAGACACAGGCAGGTCTCCTCTGCACACAAGCCTGCATGAAACTACAGGCCCTCCACTCCTGTGTGCACGAGGCACAAACTGGACTCATGTAAGAGTCTAAACCTCACATATGGAGCTTGTGTTTGCTCTGGACTTATCATCTATGACACCACTTCATCTGCACACTTTACATCACAGTACTGATCTGAAACAAATTCGGCTGGATATAAACTAAATGATACCTGAAGGAGCTGCAAGAAACACAAATGTTCAGATCATTTTTGTCACATGAAGCTTTTGTCCCTTTAGAATTCCCCACAGTGGGAAGAAGAAGCAGGACTTTTCCTCCCTCTCTGAATACATGAGCCTGTTGTTCACACTGTTCTTCTGTCATTACATGTGGAAACGTGAAGTTCAAAGTGGAAAGAGTGTGTAACTTTTTCAGGGGGAGGGTCAGCCACCTGCTCCTCCATGGAGATGGTATTACTTTGTCTGGAATGTTCTGCAATGGACACTTCACAGCTGATGTCACCTTCATTCTCTGGAGCAGTGATGCTAACTAAAGGCACTACTCAGTCAGTAGCTCTATTAAACTTTAATCTGAGCTTTATTTAACACAGTCTGATCGCAAAGACTTGGCTTAGTTGGAACTACAGGTGAGCTGATTTGTGCTGTTAAACAAGTCCCTCTCAAATAACATTACAGTCCCAAACTAGCATTAGCATTAGCATTAGCATTAGCCAACAGTTTTTCAGTCACTCTCACCTTTTAGTTGAAAACCAAACTCCTAAACAGAACTCTGAACACTCAGACTGATCACAGGCTCCTGATAATCTGTTGTTTAAATCCATTCTAACACAATGCACAGTGCACTGCTGAAGATTCCACCACAGAGATAAATGTAGAACACCCCCAGCGTGATGTCACTGCAAAGTAACAAGATGAAGTTATGTATATCCATGTAGACAGGCAGTGCCATATGTGGAACATAACAGTTAAAGCAATGACATCTCCATGCAGACAAGCACCAGGGAAGTTCCATAGTGTCTCTTTAATGTGCTCCCTGTTGCCGTGGCATTTCCCCTCACACAGAGAGCTGCACATACACACAGAGACAGTGTAGGAGTCAGTGCTCTGTTGTAAATGTCACACTAAACACTGTGGTTTCCTGAACATTCACCTCAAGTCTGCTGTCGGCCTCTGAGGAGAAACATGAGCCGAACTGCACGACTTTAAATGAAACAAACTTTGAGAAGGGTCAACTTTTGTGGATCAGAGGTTAGATTATTTCTGAATACAGAGATATACCCAACCCAAAACCTGCACTGTGGAGTGTGAGTGTTGGTGGAAGGTCTGGAGTGAATGGACAGTGCTCTGTTAATAAAGCTCTTGCACATGTGTCTGTGAAAAGCACTATAGCTGTTGTTGTAAGGTGACCATGGGTGTCAAGAAAGCCACCAAATAAATCAAATGCTCCTCCATCTGAGATTATGACTATGACAAAGATCTGCACAAGTGAGTGTAATTCTAACACTTTAATGGAGTGTTTAATGCATCCACTCTTTTTAGTGTTACATTGAGTTTTGAATGTCTAAAAAGTCAATGTAACAATGATCTAGAGTTGGGCGGTATCCAAATTTTGATACCGTTAAACCGTCTCCACATTTTCCCGGGGTATACGGTATTACTGCTAAGGCTAAAAAAAAAAACACTTTGTAGCACTAAGGTGGAGTCCGCTGGCCAAATGGCAGCTGCACTTATACCGTTTAGAAACAGAAAAGCATCACATAGGCCTAATGATACTGAAAACAGAACAAAACATGTAAAAAATTAGTAACTTTTATTAACAAATGTTTAAAAAGTGCAAATACAGCAGTCAACCGACAGAACGAAATAACAAATTGTCTATGGGCTAAAGCCCACTTCCTGTACAGTCATCTATAGGCTACATCAATGAAATTACACAGCCCTGTATAATCCAGCACTCACAGGCTTATCAAATAACAACAATGACATTAAATAACAAAGGCAGGAACAAACCAACAAGAATCAAATAAATAAAATACTTGATCTTATCAAATAAGAAAATCTGAACAATAAACAGGCTAACAAGACATAACCGAAAATGTGCATATGAGAACGCAGCGGAAATGCTCGTTTGTATATTTTTAAAATATATTAACATGAATCAAATAAATTAAAAGTACAACTATACAACATTTCAAACCGTTTTTGTACGTCAGAAAAAGCCACTCATTGAAAATAAAATGATTAAGCTATTGAATGTTTTTCGCCAGAAAAACCAGCATGTTCACTTTTCCGGCTTGAGTAGGGCACGTTGTGGGTTGACAACTTTGCCCGCGGTGCCGAAGACCCGTTCCCGATGGAGAGCCGACCGGATCTGCCCGGCTCTTGTCATTTGGCCGAACCGAAATGCTGCCAAATTGCAGACGTTGTTTTTCTTGGGACCAACTCGCGGCCTGTCATGTTGTCTTCTCCTTCTCCTTCGGAGCGGTAATGTCACATGACTACGCAACATCCCGGAACTTCATCAACAGTTAAGAGCAACATTACACTATAACATAGTAATATTCGTTTTAAACTGTAATAGTATTAAATTAACAAACACAACCACACAAACATAAGTGCTGAAAAACACTCTTTATTTAGGCATTAAATCAATTATAGTTAATATTATATTAGGGCAAGATTTTTTACTGACGGTAATGAATCTGATACCGTGGCTATTTTTAGATACCAAGGGAAACCTTATTACCGTATTACACGCCTCAACCCTACAATGATCTAAAGTTACTTTTAACTTCTATAGTGTTAAAAACAACACTCACAACACTGCAGTGTGGATGAAACTACAAGCACAATGACTCTTAACACTGGTGGTGCAGTGACTTATAAAAGAGCAGCGGAGCTGAAGAGGAGGCTGCACTTTTACACACTCAAAATCAGCCGTACATTTCCTTGTAAACTTGTGTTTGTTTTGTGCTGCGTCACAGACAGTTTGGTCTCTTATGAGGACATGTAAGAGTGTTTCACTTTTACAGTGACTAACCTGAGTGCAGAGAAAAGAAGGAACACAGACAGTTTAGTCCCTTATGAGGACATGTAAGAGTGTTTCACTTTTACAGTGACTAACCTGAGCGCAGAGAAAAGAAGGAACACAGACAGTTTGGTCCCTTATGAGGACATGTAAGAGTGTTTCACTTTTACAGTGACTAACCTGAGCGCAGAGAAAAGAAGGAACACAGACAGTTCGGTCCCTTATGAGGACATGTAAGAGTGTTTCACTTTTACAGTGACTAACCTGAGTGCAGAGAAAAGAAGGAACACAGACAGTTTGGTCCCTTATGAGGACATGTAAGAGTGTTTCACTTTTACAGTGACTAACCTGAGTGCAGAGAAAAGAAGGAACACAGACAGTTTGGTCTCTTATGAGGACATGTAAGAGTGTTTCACTTTTACAGTGACTAACCTGAGTGCAGAGAAAAGAAGGAACACAGACAGTTTGGTCCCTTATGAGGACATGTAAGAGTGTTTCACTTTTACAGTGACTAACCTGAGTGCAGAGAAAAGAAGGAACACAGACAGTTTGGTCCCTTATGAGGACATGTAAGAGTGTTTCACTTTTACAGTGACTAACCTGAGTGCAGAGAACAGAGGGAACACAGACAGTTTGGTCTCTTATGAGGACATGTAAGAGTGTTTCACTTTACTGTGACTAACCTGAGTGCAGAGAAAAGAAGGAACACAGACAGTTTGGTCCCTTATGAGGACATGTAAGAGTGTTTCACTTTTACAGTGACTAACCTGAGTGCAGAGAAAAGAAGGAACACAGACAGTTTGATCCCTTATGAGGACATGTAAGAGTGTTTCACTTTTACTGTGACTAACCTGAGTGCAGAGAAAAGAAGGAACACAGACAGTTTTGTCCCTAATGAGGACATGTAAGAGTGTTTCACTTTTACAGTGACTAACCTGAGCGCAGAGAAAAGAAGGAACACAGACAGTTTGGTCTCTTATGAGGACATGTAAGAGTGTTTCACTTTTACAGTGACTAACCTGAGTGCAGAGAAAAGAAGGAACACAGACAGTTTAGTCCCTTATGAGGACATGTAAGAGTGTTTCACTTTTACTGTGACTAACCTGAGTGCAGAGAAAAGAAGGAACACAGACACTTTAGTCTCTTATGAGGACATTTATGAGTGTTTCACTTTTACTGTGACTAACCTGAGTGCAGAGAAAAGAAGGAACACAGACAGTTTGGTCCCTTATGAGGACATGTAAGAGTGTTTCACTTTTACAGTGACTAACCTGAGTGCAGAGAAAAGAAGGAACACAGACAGTTTGGTCTCTTATGAGGACATGTAAGAGTGTTTCACTTTTACTGTGACTAACCCGAGTGCAGAGAAAAGAAGGAACACAGACAGTTTGGTCTCTTATGAGGACATGTAAGAGTGTTTCACTTTTACAGTGACTAACCTGAGTGCAGAGAAAAGAAGGAACACAGACAGTTTGGTCCCTTATGAGGACATGTAAGAGTGTTTCACTTTTACAGTGACTAACCTGAGTGCAGAGAAAAGAAGGAACACAGACAGTTTGGTCCCTTATGAGGACATGTAAGAGTGTTTCACTTTTACAGTGACTAACCTGAGTGCAGAGAAAAGAAGGAACACAGACAGTTTGGTCTCTTATGAGGACATGTAAGAGTGTTTCACTTTTACAGTGACTAACCTGAGTGCAGAGAAAAGAAGGAACACAGACAGTTTGGTCCCTTATGAGGACATGTAAGAGTGTTTCACTTTTACAGTGACTAACCTGAGTGCAGAGAAAAGAAGGAACACAGACAGTTTGGTCCCTTATGAGGACATGTAAGAGTGTTTCACTTTTACAGTGACTAACCTGAGTGCAGAGAAAAGAAGGAACACAGACAGTTTGGTCCCTTATGAGGACATGTAAGAGTGTTTCACTTTTACAGTGACTAACCTGAGCGCAGAGAAAAGAAGGAACACAGACAGTTTGGTCTCTTATGAGGACATGTAAGAGTGTTTCACTTTTACAGTGACTAACCTGAGTGCAGAGAAAAGAAGGAACACAGACAGTTTGGTCCCTTATGAGGACATGTAAGAGTGTTTCACTTTTACAGTGACTAACCTGAGTGCAGAGAAAAGAAGGAACACAGACAGTTTAGTCCCTTATGAGGACATGTAAGAGTGTTTCACTTTTACAGTGACTAACCTGAGTGCAGAGAAAAGAAGGAACACAGACAGTTTGGTCCCTTATGAGGACATGTAAGAGTGTTTCACTTTTACAGTGACTAACCTGAGTGCAGAGAAAAGAAGGAACACAGACAGTTTAGTCCCTTATGAGGACATGTAAGAGTGTTTCACTTTTACTGTGACTAACCTGAGTGCAGAGAAAAGAAGGAACACAGACAGTTTGGTCCCTTATGAGGACATGTAAGAGTGTTTCACTTTTACAGTGACTAACCTGAGCGCAGAGAAAAGAAGGAACACAGACAGTTTGGTCCCTTATGAGGACATGTAAGAGTGTTTCACTTTTACAGTGACTAACCTGAGTGCAGAGAAAAGAAGGAACACAGACAGTTTGGTCCCTTATGAGGACATGTAAGAGTGTTTCACTTTTACAGTGACTAACCTGAGCGCAGAGAAAAGAAGGAACACAGACAGTTTGGTCCCTTATGAGGACATGTAAGAGTGTTTCACTTTTACAGTGACTAACCTGAGTGCAGAGAAAAGAAGGAACACAGACAGTTTGGTCCCTTATGAGGACATGTAAGAGTGTTTCACTTTTACAGTGACTAACCTGAGCGCAGAGAAAAGAAGGAAACTTGTGTTTGATTCTGTTCCTGGAGGAAACGGAGGAAATGTTTGTCTCACAGAGTTTCCACCAAGACTTCCTCCAAATAAAGACTTCAGACTGATGGACAGAGGGAGGAGGGAGAGATGGAGAGAGAGAGAGAGAGAGAGAGAGAGAGAGGGAGGGGGGGAGAGAGAGGACTGAGAGAGAGAGAGAGGGAGGGAGGGAGGGAGGAGGAGAGAGGGTGGGAGGGAGGAGGGAGAGAGGGAGGCAGACAGAGAGAGAGGGAGGGAGGGAGAGATGGAGCGAGAGAGGGAGGGAGGACAGAGGTAGGAGGGAGAGAGGAAGAGAGGGAGGAAGAGAGGGAGAGAGAGGGGCAGAGAGAGAGAGTGAGGAGGACAGAGGGAGGAGGGAGAGAGAGGACAGAGAGAGAAAGGGAGGGAGGGAGAGAGGGAGGGAGGACAGAGAGAGAGAGAGGAAGAGAGGGAGGGGGGACAGAGGGCAGAGGGAGAGAGAGGGAAGGAGAGAGGGAGGAGAGAGAGAGGGAGGGCGGAGGAGAGAGAGAGGGAGGAGGGAGAGAGGGGGGAGGAGAGAGAGAGGAGGGAGAGGGAGGAGGGAGAGAGGGAGGGAGAGAGGGTGAGAGGAAGAGAGGGAGGAGGGAGAGAGGGAGGGAGAGAGGGAGGGACAGAGGGAGGAGGAAGAGAGAGAGGGAGGAGGGAGAGAGGGAGGACAGAGAGAGAGAGGGGGAGAGGGAGGGAGGACAGAGAGAGGGAGGAGGGAGAGAGGGAGGGAGAGAGGGAGGACAGAGGGAGGAGGAAGAGAGAGAGGGAGGAGGGAGAGAGGGAGGACAGAGAGAGAGGGAAGAGGGAGGGAGAGAGGGAGGAGGGAGAGGGAGGGAGAGAGAGAGGACAGAGAGAGAGGGAGGAGGGAGAGAGGGAGAAAGAGAGGATGAGAGGGAGGAGGGAGAGAGGGAGGACAGAAAGAGAGAGGAGAGAGAGAGGAGAGAGGGAGAGGGAGGGAGGGAGGGAGGAGAGAGAGAGAGAGGGAGGACAGAGGGAGGAGGGAGAGAGGGAGGGTGAGAGGCAGAGAGAGAGGACACAGAGAGAGAGGGAGGGAGGGAGGGAGGTAGAGATGGGGGACAGAGGGAGGACAGAGAGAGAGAGGGGGAGAGAGAGAGGGAGGACAGAGGGAAGAGGGAGAGAGGGAAGGAGAGAGGGAGAGAGGGAGAGAGGAAGAGAGAGAGAGAGGGAGGAGGAAGAGAGGGAGGGAGAGAGGGGGAGGACAGAAGGAAGAGGGAGAGAGGGGAGGACAGAGGGAGGAGGGAGAGAGGAAGAGAGGGAGGAGGGAGGGAGAGGGAGGGAGAGAGGCAGAGAGGGAGGAGGGAGAGAGGAAGAGAGGGAGGAGGAGAGAGAGGGAGGAGAGGAGGAGGGAGAGAGGAAGAGAGGGAGGGAGGGAGAGGGAGGAGGGAGAGAGGGGAGGGAGAGAGGGGAGAGAGGGAGGGAGAGAGGGAGGAGGGAGAGAGGAAGAGAGAGGAGGGAGAGAGGGAGGGAGAGAGAGAGAGGAGGAGGGAGAGAGAGAGAGGGAGGAGGGAGAGAGGGAGGAGTGAGAGAGGGAGGAGGGAGGAGGAAGAGAGGGAGAGACAGAGAGAGGGAGGACAGAGGGAGGAGGGAGAGGAAGGAAGAGAGGCAGAGAGAGAGGGAGGGAGGGAGAGAGGAGGGAGAGAGGGAGGACAGAGGGAGAGAGAGGGAGGACAGAGGGAGAGAGAGAGATGGAGAGAGACAGAGAGAGAGGGAGGGAGGGAGAGATGGAGAGAGAGAGGGAGGGAGGACAGAGGTAGGAGGGAGAGAGGAAGAGAGGGAGGAAGAGAGGGAGAGAGAGAGAGAGGGAGAGCGGGAGGACAGAGGGAGGAGGGAGAGAGAGAGGGAGGGAGGGAGAGAGGGAGGAAAGAGAGAGAGAGGGAGAGAGAGAGGTAGGAGGGAGAGAGGGAGGGAGAGAGGGAAGGAGAGAGACAGAGAGAGAGAGGGGAGGGAGGGAGGAGGGAGAGAGAGAGAGGAGGACAGAGGAGGAGGGAGGGAGAGAGAGGAGGTGAAAGAGAGAGAGGGAGAGAGAGAGTGGGAGGAGGGAGAGAGGTAGAGAGGAAGAGAGGGAGGATGGAGGGAGAGAGGGAGGACAGAAAGAGAGAGGGAGAGAGAGAGGTAGGGAGAGAGGGAGGACAGAGAGAGAGAGGGAGGAGGAGAGAGGAAGATAGGAGGAGGAGAGAGGGAGGACAGAGAGAGAGAGGGAGAGAGAGAGGGAGGAGGGAGAGACCGTCATTATTATTTATTATATTTATTATTTTATTATTTATTTATTATTTATTATTTAAGGAGGAGGGAGAGAGAAAGGAGGACAGAGAGAGAGGGAGGGAGAGAGAGGGAGGGAGGAGGAAAGAGAGAGAGAGGAAGAGAGCGGGAGGGAGGACAGAGAGAGAGGGAGGAGGGAGAGAGGGAGGGAGAGAGGGAGGACAGAGGGAGGAGGAAGAGAGAGAGGAAGGAGGGAGAGAGGGAGGGAGAGAGGGAGGGAGAGAGGGAGGGAGAGAGGGAAGGAGAGAGAGCGGGAGGGAGGACAGAGAGAGAGGGAGGAGGGAGAGAGGGAGGGAGAGAGGGAGGACAGAGGGAGGAGGAAGAGAGAGAGGAAGGAGGGAGAGAGGGAGGGAGGGAGAGAGGGAGGGAGGGAGAGAGGAGGACAGAGGAGGAGGAGGTAGAGAGGGAGGAGGGAGAGAGGGAGGACAGAGAGAGAGAGGGGGAGAGAGAGAGGGAGGAGGGAGAGAGGGAGGGAGAGAGGAGGACAGAGAGAGAGAGGGAGGAGGGAGAGAGAGAGAGGGAGGGGAGAGAGGACAGAGAGAGAGAGGGAGGAGGGAGAGAGGGAGGGAGAGAAAGAGGAGGGAGAGAGGGAGAGAGGAAGAGAGGGAGGGAGGACAGAGAGAGAGAGGAAGAGAGGGAGGGAGGACAGAGGGAAGAGGGAGAGAGGGAAGGAGAGAGAGAGGGAGGGAGGACAGAGAGAGGGGGAGGAGGGAGAGAGGGTGGGAGAGAAGAAGGACAGAGGGAAGAGGGAGAGAGGGAGGACAGAGGGAGAGTAGGAGAGAGAAAGAGAGGGAGGGAGGAGGGAGAGAGGCAGAGAGGGGAGGAGGGAGAGAGAGGGAGGGAGAGAGGAGGAGGGAGAGGGAGGAGGGAGAGAGGGGAGGGAGGAGGGAGAGAGGAAGAGAGGGAGGGAGGAGGGAGAGAGAGAGAGAGGGAGGGGAGGAGGGAGAGAGGGGAGGGAGAGAGGGAGGTGGGAGAGAGGGAGGGAGGGAGGGAGGTAGAGATGGGGGACAGAGGGAGGACAGAGAGAGAGAGGGGGAGAGAGAGAGGGAGGAGGGAGAGAGGGAGGGAGAGAAGAAGGACAGAGGGAAGAGGGAGAGAGGGAGGACAGAGGGAGAGTAGGAGAGAGAAAGAGGTAAGAGAAGGAGAGAGAGAGGAGGGAGAGAGGGAGGGAGAGAGAGGGAGGGAGGACAGAGAGAAGAGGGAGCGGTGGGAGGATGCAGTAAAGGCTTCTCGTGTTTTGTGTGTTGTATTTGACAAAGAACTAAATTAGACGAGCTTTGGTTGCTTGGTGATGGTTGCTAGGTAACCATTCCTATAATGCTTTAAAATCCATATTCAGGTCACTTTTTAAACTCATCTGGGAGAAAAACCCCAAATCTGAACTTTAAATGAACACACATCATGTGACACACAGGGACATTTCAGAACTACAGCAGCTTTACAGCATAAGACCCCATGGAGACACAGGGAGGGCATCTGACACACAGGAATATTTAGGTCTCAAAAAGGACATTATAATGCATAAATAATAAGCAGTACATTTTTGCAGCAATTTACATCCCAAAGTATATTTCAGTGTTAGAACTGTGCAGCCCTTAACCCAATAACAAATGCCAAACAAAAGAGTGAGTTTATCAGGACTAAGCCAGAACTGAACCAGTATCAGTGACAGAGACGGTCCCGCCCGCTTGAGACTAAAATACCCTCTGAGTCCTGGGACCACCCTGAAACCGGGGCTAGACCTGCTTTTTATCTGCTCCAAGATTCAAGCCACACCCAAAACCAAAGTCCTGCAACTAAGAAGATGTCCTGAAGAGACCCTGAGTGGGCTTTAAAGATGCACTCAGGAACTTTTCTGGTGGAGGGTAGCTACCGCGGGTCTCCATGAAGATGTTATTGCTTTGTAGTGTATAATTAACATTTCAAACTTGACTTCAATATGAAGTAACAGACTTTGCAGCTGAGGGTATGATGCTAACTGTAGGCACGCTTTGTCTGGGGCTTTGTTACACTGTAATCTGAGCTCTGTTTCAACACAATCTGACCAGCAAAAATAGACTTTTTTTAACCTATATTTAACCAGGAAAGTCCCACTGAGATCACTAATCCCCTTTTAAGGGAGTCCTGCCCTGCACACACCACTTTCATACTTTCATACTAGGCAATGTGGGTGAAGTGTCTTGCCTAAGGACACAACAACAGTTTTAGCCTCTGGTGCCCCCCTGTGGCACCTGGAATTCCCAGTGTCTCCCATCCAAGTACTAACCAGGCCCTGCTGAGCTTCTGAGATCTGAGGGATCAGGCTTTGAAGAGCCACTTATCTGAACTACAACACGTGAGCTAAGTGTGCGTGAGCATTAACAACAGTTTTTCAGTCACTCTCATCTTTTTATTGAAAATCAAACTCCTAAACAGGACCATGAACGCTCGGAGTGATCACAGCCTCCTGAAAATGAGCTCTTTCTAAAAATGTATCAGGCTGTTTTACATTGTGTCACCGTGGAAACTGCTGAACATTCCACCATAGATACACGTAAAACATGTATGAAGAGAAAAACAACTCAGGAAAAAAGTTATTTAAAGGTTCCGGTCGGTAGTCCTGATCTATTCCTGGTCTGGTCCTGGTCTAGACTAGGTACGGTAGTTTAGTCTCTGTATAGTCCTGGTCTGGTTCTGACCTTAGTCCTGGTCTCATCTTGGTGTATTTAGACCCGAGCACCAGAGGCTGGTGAAGGGCCTATTAGTATCGCATAGTGATGCTCATAGGGGGCGGGAACTAAAATGACGCGATGTGACTCGCCTGTAGTGACCAGGGACCCTCACCATGACGTAGCTGCACCAGAGGTTTCCGAAAATGTAGAGTTTGACGGCCAAAAAAAAGCAGAACATTGATCTCATATCAGAATATTCTTCTTCTTCTTCTTCTTCTTCTTCTTCTTCTTCTTCTTCTTCCTTATTTTTCTCCTAACGCACTCACCCATTTTTCACCCAGTGAACAATGATGAAAAGAGACTCCAGATCTCTAAATAAATAAAATGGCTCATCAGCGCCCCCTAACGAGGCAAAAATACATTAGGGAATATGAATGACACAAAAAAACTTGAACATAGACTCATGAAATTTAACACAGAAGTCGCTCATGACAAGACGAGTAAAAAATATTATTATAGCCACGCCCCCTGACACACCAGGGGGCGGCCATCTTGGATTAAAGTTTGTGAAGCTGAAACGCACTCCTCCACGGGCGTCACCCGAACGGCCTCAGATTTGGTCCACATTATCTCCAGGACGAGAACATCAAAAAATATCCACAGATCCCAAATCTGTCTGACGTCTCTGAGCACTGAAGCCACAAACAATGAACACAAGTTTTGGATTTTTACAAATTGCTCCTATTTGCTCAAACAAACTCTGATTTCAATGAAATTGACACAGTTCTTAAACTCTCTGCCCTAAAGCGACTGAATGTGAAAAAAATGAACTGAAATAAAACATGACCCCGCAAACATGTTGAAAAATGTTCAAAAACTCACCAAACATTGCCAAAAGTTCAGAAATGATGAGACATTCAAGAAAATATAGTTTTCACTTCATCTAGAGGGAGGGAGGGAGGAGCGCGCTGTTTGCGGGACGCGCTGTTTGAGGGGCGCGCTGTTTGCGGGCCGCGTTGTCTGAGGGGCGCGCTGTCTGCGGGGCGCGCTGTTTGCGGGGCGCGCTGTCTGCGGGGTGCGCTGTTTGCGGGACGCGCTGTTTGAGGGGCGCGCTGTTTGTGGGACGCGCTGTCTGCGGGGCGCGCTGTTTGAGGGGCGCGCTGTTTGCGGGGCGCACTGTTTGAGGGGTGCGCTGTTTGCGGGGCGCGCTGTTTGAGGGGCGCGCTGTTTGCGGGGCGCGCTGTTTGAGGGGCGCGCTGTCTGCGGGGCGCGCTGTCTGCGGGGCGCGCTGTTTGCGGGATGCGCTGTTTGAGGGGCGCGCTGTTTGAGGGGCGCGCTGTTTGAGGGGCGCGCTGTTTGAGGGGCGCGCTGTTTGAGGGGCGCGCTGTCTGCGGGGCGCGCTGTTTGAGGGGCGCGCTGTTTGCGGAGCGCACTGTTTGAGGGGTGCGCTGTTTGCGGGGCGCGCTGTCTGCGGGACACGCTGTCTGCGGGACACGCTGTCTGCGGGACGCGCTGTTTGAGGGGCGCGCTGTTTGAGGGGCGCGCTGTTTGAGGGGCGCGCTGTTTGAGGGGCGCGCTGTTTGCGGGGCGCGCTGTTTGCGGGATGCGCTGTTTGAGGGGCGCGCTGTCTGCGGGGCGCGCTGTTTGAGGGGCGCGCTGTTTGTGGGACGCGCTGTTTGAGGGGCGCGCTGTTTGAGGGGCGCGCTGTTTTGAGGGGCGCGCTGTTTGAGGGGCGCGCTGTTTGAGGGGCGCGCTGTCTGCGGGGCGCGCTGTTTGCGGGATGCGCTGTTTGTGGGACGCGCTGTTTGAGGGGCGCGCTGTTTGCGGGGCGCGCTGTCTGCGGGGCGCGCTGTCTGCGGGACGCGCTGTTTGCGGGGCGCGCTGTTTGAGGGGCGCGCTGTTTGCGGGGCGCGCTGTTTGAGGGGCGCGCTGTTTGAGGGGCGCGCTGTTTGAGGGGCGCGCTGTTTGCGGGGCGCACTGTTTGAGGGGTGCGCTGTTTGCGGGGCGCGCTGTCTGCGGGGCGCGCTGTTTGCGGGATGCGCTGTTTGAGGGGCGCGCTGTTTGAGGGGCGCGCTGTTTGAGGGGCGCGCTGTTTTGAGGGGCGCGCTGTTTTGAGGGGCGCGCTGTTTGAGGGGCGCGCTGTTTGCGGGACGCGCTGTTTGAGGGGCGCGCTGTTTGAGGGGCGCGCTGTTTGCGGGACGCGCTGTCTGCGGGATGCGCTGTTTTGAGGGGCGCGCTGTTTTGAGGGGCGCGCTGTTTTGTGGGGCGCGCTGTTTTGAGGGGCGCGCTGTTTGAGGGGCGCGCTGTTTGAGGGGCGCGCTGTTTTGAGGGGCGCGCTGTTTTGAGGGGCGCGCTGTTTGAGGGGCGCGCTGTTTGCGGGACGCGCTGTCTGCGGGATGCGCTGTTTTGAGGGGCGCGCTGTTTTGAGGGGCGCGCTGTTTGAGGGGCGCGCTGTTTGCGGGACGCGCTGTCTGCGGGATGCGCTGTTTTGAGGGGCGCGCTGTTTTGAGGGGCGCGCTGTTTTGAGGGGCGCGCTGTTTGAGGGGCGCGCTGTTTGAGGGGCGCGCTGTTTGAGGGGCGCGCTGTTTGAGGGGCGCGCTGTTTGAGGGGCGCGCTGTTTGAGGGACACGCTGTTTGAGGGGCGCGCTGTTTGAGGGGCGCGCTGTTTGAGGGGCGCGCTGTTTGAGGGGCGCGCTGTCTGCGGGGCGCGCTGTCTGCGGGGCGCGCTGTTTGAGGGGCGCGCTGTTTGAGGGGCGCGCTGTTTGAGGGGCGCGCTGTTTGAGGGGCGCGCTGTTTGAGGGGCGCGCTGTTTGAGGGGCGCGCTGTCTGCGGGGCGCGCTGTTTGAGGGGCGCGCTGTTTGAGGGGCGCGCTGTTTGAGGGGCGCGCTGTTTTGAGGGGCGCGCTGTTTTGAGGGGCGCGCTGTTTGAGGGGCGCGCTGTTTGAGGGGCGCGCTGTTTGAGGGGCGCGCTGTTTGAGGGGCGCGCTGTTTTGAGGGGCGCGCTGTTTTGAAGGGCGCGCTGTTTGAGGGGCGCGCTGTTTTGAGGGGCGCGCTGTTTGAGGGGCGCGCTGTTTGAGGGGCGCGCTGTTTGAGGGGCGCGCTGTTTGAGGGGCGCGCTGTTTGAGGGACACGCTATTTGAGGGGCGCTCTGTTTGAGGGGCGCGCTGTTTGAGGGGCGCGCTGTTTGAGGGGCGCGCTGTTTGAGGGGCGCGCTGTTTGAGGGGCGCGCTGTTTGAGGGGCGCGCTGTTTTGAGGGGCGCGCTGTTTGAGGGGCGCGCTGTTTGCAGGGCGCGCTGTTTGAGGGACGCGCTGTTTGAGGGACACGCTGTTTGAGGGGTGCGGCGTAGGTGCGCACGAGGGCTGATCATCGCCGCTTGTGGCTATATTTGTGCTTTAGTTGTTGTAGTTAAAATACCATGAAAGTCGATGTGATCATTTGTTCGTATCATTATTATTTATATTTACTTAAAGGTGCACTGTGTAACTCTTCGGTTTTCCAAGTTAGGGCAGATCTGCGGAGAAGTGAGCCAACTCTCAATAACAGTGCATGTTTTACAGGGAATATCTGAGCAGAAAAACACATGGAGTCATACAAGAGAGATGTTTAATGCCAAACTACGCAACATCCAGAGGCAGAGGCAGCAGACCCTCCACCAGAAGTTACACAGGAAAAGGTGAAAGTCCAGGACGTTCTTCACAAAAAGGATTCTAAACCCTGTCTGTTCCCTTCTCACAAACAAACCTGGAGTTTCATTCACACATGTTTGAATAACTCTTTATTATTAGTCTGTCTACATCTCCAAAGCTCAAAACGCTCTGTTCCACCTTGTGATGTCAAGAAGTGACAGTTTTCAAGTCAACAGCTCCTTTTACCCTTAGTTCAGTAGAGCTGGGACAAACAGCTGTGGAGGTGTGTGGAGTTTCAAAAGAGAAGAACTCAGCCTAAATGTGCAGAGAACAGAACAGAGATGAACAGTGTCATCTGGGCCCTGTGCACATTCAGCAGAGGTGTGAGTGGTGCTCTGCTTGTGTTTGCTGTTATCTGTGGGGGAGCTGTTGGCTCTGGGCTGTTGGGTAACTGCCTGAGCCCTGGATCTGTCTGATAAAAACCACGACAGCCGACTCACAGCGGAGCATCACAAATTTATCTCATGTCCAGAGAAAAGAGGAGAAAATCTGGAGAGAGCAGATTCCAGCAGGGCACATGTGGACAGATAGAGGGGCTGACAGACCTTTTTTATTTAACCTTTATTTTACCAGGTTCATTTTCACCGATCGGGTTCTGTCCTGGGTTAGACCGGGTTCAGTCCTGGGTTAGACCGGGTTCAGTCCTGGGTTAGACCGGGTTCAGTCCTGGGTTAGACCGGGTTCAGTCCTGGCTCAGGCCTTCTTGTATGGGCCTGGTTTAGTCCTGTTCTAGCCTGGTTTAGTACTTTTATTCCTGGTTTAGTCTTTCATGTATAGTCCTATTTTAATCCTGGTTCAGTCCTTCTTATTTGGTCCTGGTTTAGTCCTAGTTCAGTCCTGGTTCACACCGGGTTCAGGACTGGTTTAGACTGAACCCCGGCTTAGTCCTGGTTTAGGCTTTGGTCTTATATGGTAGTACGGAGTTACATTTTAAAGGCTCATTATGTAACATTTCTAGTGTGAGGTACATCAGCTGCTTGGGTTCATTGAGATGTTATTGCTTTACCTGGAAGTAGATGACCATAAAAATAAAAAAAACTTCTCTATATTATTAAGTCTTGGTTTGTTTTGGTTTAGTCCTTGTTTGGTCCTGGTTTAGTCCTTGTTTGGTCCTGGTTTAGTCCTGGTTTAGTCCTGGTTTAGTCCTTGTTTGGTCCTGGTTTAGTTCTGAGTAAAAATGAAAAGGTCACGGGGTCAATCAAGGCCAGAGACGAGGGGCGACACTGCCCTCTGGTGGAGACATGAGGCATGAGACAGAAGAAATCAGTTCTAAAACATGTTGACGGTGTTTTAGTGCCGTGACACTAAAATTCAAACTCTGTTTCAATACTAAGGAATAAAGTCAGTGCTCAGTGCCGACGCCCTGATGTGAATACAACAAAAAATAAACCCGCCCTTTGTTTAGACAATAGAACGTGATTTTCAACTTTAAATGGTGGTACTTTTTCTGTTCCCATGTGTCCTCCTGTGTGTGGAATCCCCCAGTGCTCCAGGGGCAGATACCCCCAGTGCTCCAGGGGCAGATTCCCCCAGTGCTCCAGGGGCAGATACCCCCAGTGCTCCAGGGGCAGATTCCCCCAGTGCTCCAGGGGCAGATTCCCCCAGTGCTCCAGGGGCAGATACCCCCAGTGCTCCAGGGGCAGATACGAGGTACTTTAGTGCTTTTAGACTTGTTCTGATGCATTCAGAGGTTCTGCTCTGTCCTGTCAGTGGTTCCGCTGGTTTATACTTCGGCCATTTCTCTCTTGCAAATACGATTCTGAATCTGTGGGACTTCCTGGTTCAATAAAGGGGCAAAAATAAGAATAAACTTCTTACCTGATGCATCTGGGCGACACAGTGGTTCACATTCCTGCCTCATAACCAGAAGTTGACAAGTTTGATCCTCACGCCATAAGAAGTATCTGTGTGGAGTCTGAATATTCTCCCTGTGTCTGTGCAAGTCTGCATGTTCTCCCTGTGTCTGTGCAAGTCTGCATGTTCTCCCGGTGTCTGTGCAAGTCTGCATGTTCTCCCGGTGTCTGTGCAAGTCTGCATGTTCTCCCGGTGTGTGTGTGGGTTCGCTCCATGATCTCCTCCACCGTAAAGAAATGTGTTTACCTGGGATCAGAACATGCAGAGTACAGATGGGTGTGAGTGACAGGTGGATAAACCAATCAGGGCCAAGCACAGTCTGTCCTGTCAAAACAAATCTGGCTGCTTATGAGGACAAAAGAAAGGACAAAAAAAAAACAACATGGAGGATTTCTGCAGAATCAATAAGCGAAACACTAAACCCTGTTCATGTGAGGAGGGAGACAGGACCAGACTCATGTCCCTCTGAAGAAAACACAGACAGAAATAATTCTGGACTGAACAGGTTATAAATGTGCACTTTTAATGATCACAAATGGTTATTGTGATATTTAACAATGAACAAATAAATGGATTCCTTCATTTTTCATCCTGTGAATGGACAAAAACTAAATGTCCAACTATAAACCAGTTCTTGTTACGAAATTTTCTCAAAACAGTAAAAAATAACATCTTTTTGACAAAGTAAAAAGTGCATTCAGTCCACACAACTTTAACTGAATAATGACCACACAGAGAATTACTGCTATGTACAACTGTTTATTTTTGATTTGCAAAACATTTGACAAAAATAACATTACATTAACACCAAATTTATAAAAGGAAAAAAAAAATAATCTTTGAAAAAATAAGAGATAAAAGATTTAAATTTATTTTAGAATTTCAGGTGACATTTCGTAATTTTTTTTTTTTAAACTAATATTCGAGGCCACCTCACCGCCCTCTAGTGGCGGATTGTGGCTATTACTAATCTAATTATTACTTTTGTACAGTAAGTGCTTTTGTTGGTTCAGGGAAATTTTCCTTTTACTAATAAGTGACATTTTGGTTCACAGTGCAGAGTTTAACATTTCAAATCCAATTGTACAATATTCCAGAGCACGATGAGAGTCAACACGGCTGCACACGCCACCAGGCCACAGGAGAGTTTGTTTAAACGGCATTTTTAGAATCAGCAAAAGTTTGATCGACTTTTCACAAACTAAGAATTTGCTTTGGTGATTTGATGCAAATTAAAACAATGAGTAAAGTTGAAGTCTTTGCTTTACACATTTGGTACAAAACCAGCTGTTTACTTCTGGCAGCACGAATTTGTTACCAAGAGACTAAACTACACGAGGAGTGCTTATAGGCAAGAGGTGTGCAGAGCAACTGCCCCTTAACCAGAGGATGCCTGGTTTAAGTCTGGGGCTGTATATTAACCGATGTGAGACGGGAAAATTCATTTGAAAGTGGATTTTCATTCTTTTAAGTGCTTCCTGTTTAAAAATATTGGATTCAAATGCAAAGCAAACGTCTACAAATCGGTTACAGTTAAGATTTAAAGCAACACTCAGTCACAGTTTAATCTGAAACGGTCGGTTAGTATTAAAATGAATTGTTAAAGGGGATAAAATGCCCGACTTCTCCCCCTGCTGGTCGTCTTTGGGACAAAAATCACAGTGTTAAGTTAAACCAGAACATGCCAACGATGTTCATTTACAGAATTATGATCATGGAAATGTTACACTCTGAAATACAGGGAAATATACAACTTTCCAGTTCTTAAGAAACAAACTGGATTTTTTTTGCCAGCTTTAGTTTGGAAATGAGCAAACTTTCCCTTTCCCCAGAGTCGTGTGCAGCTCGAGCTGAAAACCGCAGCGTCTTTACACCGTGACACAAATCCAACAGCCAATTGAATCTCTCATTTTGGGACAATCCGTAGTTTTCCTTGGAAATTTTGAAGCCAATTTTAGAAGACACTTTTCCTAAAAAAATGGCACAGCGCTCGGCTTGAAAATTTCCTCAGAATTTGATTTCAAAGTGGATTCTTTCAGTGTTAACCTGAAGCAGTTTGACATGAGAGAAACGAAAATATAGAAATCCAAAATTCACAAAAAAAAAAAAAAAAAAATACAAAGTAGTTGCTCAGTTATAATGAAAATAAAACTTGAATTTGATGGAATTTTAATAGGAAAAAGCAGCGTTTCAAACTAAATGTGAAAATGAGTGAAGTGGGGACAGATCCAGGGCAAAAGTTTGGGCACAGCTTTTCATTCAGTGTTTTTCTTCTTTATGCTGGACACACAGAGCAAATATATGAACCACATATACGGAATTCTGTAGAAAGGAAAAAACAACCCAATGCTCAATGCTGCAAACCCTCGGCCGTCTCTCACTGAGCTTCTTTATGACGGCTCCTGAAATGGTTTCCACTTGTGCACATGAGAAAAAATGATCTTGTAATTTTTTCCCTCTCAATTTACATTTGGCTTGGATAAAAAAAAGAATAAAATCAAAAATGTTGGTGGGTTTTACAGTTTGAGAAGTAGTAATTCCCAAAAGTAGAACTACAACGACCAACGACGGCTAAGGTATAAATAAAAAACGCTAAGGTATAAATAAAAAAATAGTCAGGCCAAAACTGTGAAATGATGCAGAACTTTTTAAAATGACAAATTCTGTTCAAATCTCTTCTTGTCGACCTCGTGGTTTCATCTTGTGAAAAGTGGCCCTACTTCACAGATGTGCCGTGTCAGGGTCAACAAATGCCAAAAGGACAAAAAAAAAGCAGCGAAAAGCAAAAAAAGAAAAGAAAATGTTGCTATTTGACTTTAGTTTCACTTTCAGCACTTGTGTCCATTCAGAGCTCTGACGCTTTGTGCCCAAACTTTTGATGGGTCGTGTAGGTGCCGCTATAGTCAAAGAAAGAGAAGCACTGATGAACAAGGGGAGGAAGGGAACGAGGGACTGAAGAAGACAAATAAAAGAGAATAAAAGAGGAGCAGAGACACCGGAGCAAAAACTGGGCAAAAAGCACCACTAACGTCCTGTTACTGCTGTCTGGACTTTAGCTTCAGCCTCGGGCTCAGTCTGCAACATAACAGACTCGATACTCAGTACTGATCCTGATACTGATGCTGACAAAACCCCTCTTTCTATAGACAACAGAATGGTATTTTCCACCTTAAATGGTATTTTCCACCTTAAACGTGGTACTTCCTGTT
The DNA here is from genome assembly GCA_030686955.1 of Odontamblyopus rebecca. Lineage (NCBI taxonomy): Eukaryota > Metazoa > Chordata > Actinopteri > Gobiiformes > Gobiidae > Odontamblyopus > Odontamblyopus rebecca. The sequence goes on along the minus strand of CM060656.1, from coordinate 438,766 downwards.
CTGTTTCCCTCAGTGGTCCCGGTGGCTCCATAGTGGTTCATGGCTGTGGACTATGTGCTTATGTTTGTACAGCTCCACATATTCAGAAAAGGTTCATTTCTAACTGTCAGTTCTCAGTATCGATACCTGTTCTCAGTATCGATACCTGTTCTCAGTATCGATACCTGTTCTCAGTATCGATACCTGTTCTCAGTATCGATACCTGTTCAAATGAGGATCTGTTTTCCAAACTTGCTCCAGACTTTTAATGTAGATTAAAGATTGGATTTTTGATGTCACTTCTAAATGTCCTTCTTGCCCAGTTTCAGACTGCGGTCGTCCAATGTGCAGGCACTATATTTCTGAAGAAACACTCCTGGTTTTGTTTCATTGTGCGTTAAAAAGGCAATGTTAAATCTGCAAAAAAAAAAAAAAAGTTTATAACTGTACAAAAAAGAAAAAAAGAAAAGTGAATTACTTCATTTGAACTGGACTCTCCCAAATGTTTGTGAGAAATCTGAGGTATTCATTTCATTTTCATTCCATAATAAATACAACACGATACAAATACTTATTACAAAAGAGGCAATGCTCGATGCTAAAGCAAAACTCGGCTAAAAGAGGTAGTCAGTCCTGTACGTAGGTAGATAACGGTGGTACATCCATTTCATTAGAACTACATTGAAATGCATTACAATCCCTGTCCATGGAGGAAGAGCACAAATAACACGCCACTTTGAATGGGACTTTTTCCACAGCGTCGTTTAAACGTTTCTGGATTTCAAACCGTTTTAATATCAGTATAAGATGAGCAGGTAAAGTTTCACAATCAAACTTTTCTCACGCTGGTTTCCATGGAGATGTTATTGCTTTGCCTGGAATGTCTCACACTACGGCCTTAAATGGAAATCCCTCGAAAAACCTCTTCTATCTGACTGTGAGCGGACTCGCCAAACCTCTGATCTGACCTGTAACATGTGGGATGCTTGTTTCTATAGTGATAACACTGTAGAAAATTCAGGCGAAGCTTCATCACCATGGCGACACTATGCAAAATATAACAGAACTCACTGATTTCCCCTGCAATATTTTTCCATTTATGAGATATTTCGGAACCACTATACAATAAACTGGGCGCTTTGGGGCATCGTCATGGCAACACGATGGGGAACGACATGGGCCCCGTAGACCTGTTTGACAGGGACCTGAGTCAGTGTGTCACATTTCACATTCTTTCATGATACGAGTTATTCTGACAGTGGTGAATTTGTGGATCAGTCCCATTAGAATAAAAACATACGGTTTACATGGTTCCAAACGCAGGATTCTTTGTGCCGTTATTGATCCAGATTCTGTAATATAAAAACATGAGGAGAGCAAAGCTGGTGATCGTGTACCTTAAGTCAGTTCAGATTCAGATATTGCAGCCATTGAGTTATTTTGACGCCAATCCACAAAAATCCAAAAATTACCAAAAAAAATCACGATTGAAACTGTAGATTTATTGCAATTTTTTGATCTTTGTCACCGTCTGGTTCAAGTTCCACTGTTAAAACCGCAACACAGAGCAGCAGCCGACTGAGGAGGCAGAGGATGAGCCGACCGAGGAGGCAGAGGATGAGCCGACCGAGGAGGCAGAGGATGAGCCGACCGAGGAGGCAGAGGATGAGCCGACCGAGGAGGCAGAGGATGAGCCGACCGAGGAGGCAGAGGATGAGGCCAGTGGCTTCAGTCCAAACAGGATTTTACATAAACCACATCTAAAGGATTTTATATTTTTATCTGTGATAATGGAGGAAACTTAGACATGTTGTAATTAAATACAACTTACAGTTCACCAGCTATGATACATGGGCTAAACCAGGGCTAAACCAGGGCTAAACTGGATCTAAACCGAGTCTATAGGTCTAAACCAGGGCTAAACCAGGTCTAAACTGGATCTAAACCGAGTCTATAGGTCTAAACCAGGGCTAAACCAGGTCTGAACTGGATCTAAACCGAGTCTATAGGTCTAAACCAGGGCTAAACCAGGTCTAAACTGGATCTAAACCGAGTCTATAGGTCTAAACCAGGGCTAAACCAGGTCTAAACTGGATCTAAACCGAGTCTATAGGTCTAAACCAGGGCTAAACCAGGTCTGAACTGGATCTAAACCGAGTCTATAGGTCTAAACCAGGGCTAAACCAGGTCTAAATATTGCAATCGTTTTGTTTTTACTTATTTTATTTTATTTTTTGCCAAATTTTAATATAAAAATAGCTTTCCTCACATTTCTCAATATTAATGGAGGGAAATTGACTGTTCTGCAAATGTGTGTCTTTTTTTTTACTTATTAATTCAAACATGTGAAGTCACATTGGAGCTCTGGTCCACATCCTCTGCATTTCGTGTAAAAATCTCTTACCCTGTTCTTAGGTGTTGGGATCTGTCCCCATCTGGCACTTGCTTAAGAAATCCACTAATTCTCCCATTTTTAAACATACGACATCAACCGCTCCAAATATCAAAAAAGCAGAAAAAGAATTCACCGAAAGTAACCGCAAACATGGACAAACTCCAAAACGATCAGTAACCAAGCACATCGCACAGCTCCCCCCCCTGGCCAACGAGTGGTACTGCCTCCAAACCATTCTACTCTTTCACAGCAATGACAGAGACTTTCGTCCCAGTAATTTTGAGATTTCCAAACTGCGACAAAACAAAGGACAAATCTACAGATTATTTTAGAAGCAAAAATTAAAAAAAAAAAAAAAAAACAATAAAATGTTCTGAAGAGGCTGGATGAGGATGAGGTTAGCGCAAAGATGCTACAAGCTAATTGTACACGTGTTGTTACTGAATATGCTCCGGATAAGTAACGTGTTTCTAAGATTGTATAGAAAGTTTATTACTTTTCCAGTGTTTGTTTATTCCATTATAACTGAACTAGCATTTTCGACGCTCCATGTTCCCCCTCCCTTTGCTCTTGCCGCTAAGTCACCCCCCCTTCAGAGCGCTATCACAATAACCAGCGTGCATCCGGCTAATGAAACTACTGCACATCAGGTTTGTGAAGCTGCTGTGTACAGTTTTGTTCTGTGTTTGTATATTTATGGAGAATTGTCGTGGCAGAGCACGGCACAGGCACAAGCTTGTGGGCGGAGCCTTCAACACGTTTGTACTGCTAACCGTGAGGAGAGATCGCTCAATTGCTCAAACACATATGGATGTCATCTCAAAGCTCTTCAGGCGTGTTTCTGAGGAGGGGCAATGCTGAAGCAACTGAAGAAACTCTTTTTGACTAAAGAATTAACTGCAGGCTTCATGGAACAAATTTAAAGCAGCTTATCCCACCTCTCTGCTCCTACAGCCTCATTTAGAACAAAACAGGGCCGAAAATAAAAACAACTTTAACCAAAAATTTGCTCCAAATTTACACAAAGTATTTAAAATTTCAATGATAAACGGTTTAACTGCTTCTGTCCAATATCACAGTGAGTTCATGATCAGAATAGACACAACATTAGAGACAAAGCTCTTGTCAACAGCCACAAATCTAGATTCATCTCCTAGTTTCAACTTTAATCAGCAAATCCAAAATAATCCAAAATAATCCAAAATAATCCAAAATAATCCAAAATAATCCAAAATAATCCAAACTGCAGAGGCCACTTTATTAGGTACGTTATGGTCATCTGATGGTAGAAATATTTCTGAGGTTCAGAAAGTCTTGGTGCAGTCCTGTTTTAGTCCTGGTACAGTTCTGGTTTAATCCCAGTTTAAGTCCTGACTGGAGATGGTGTTTTAAACCATTTTCAGTCAGATTTAGACCTGGATATGTTTAGATCTTTAGTCTTGGTTATGTGGCCTGGTCCTGGTCCAGTCTGGTCCTGGTCCAGTCTGGTCCTGGTCCAGTCTGGTCCTGGTCCAGTCTGGGTCTAGTTTTGTCCAAGACAAATGTCTTGATTTGTAGAAAGTCCTAATTGACCATAGTCCTGGTCTAGTCCCAGGACTCTGTCCCTAATAAAGTGGTGTGGTCAGTACTGGCCGTTCGTGGTCGGCCTTTTCGATGGACAGCAAGTGACATTGTAAAAACTGTAAAAATAGGCGATCTATGGCTTTTTTTTTTTTTAGAGCAGCACGTTTAGCATGTTAGCTTGTCCTTGTTATTAAAATGAAAATAGAAACTCCGTCAAAACAACACACTCTCACATACAACATAATAATAGTGATGATTCAATATTGTACTTGCATATATTTATTTTTCCCGAAAATAAAGACGAGAAATCATAATAATCTATGTAGCCCTATTTACAGCGGCGGATTTAGCAAACTGCTCCTTATATATTTCTACCTGGTATTTACAGAAGAGCCAGCAGAGGGCGGTACACCTCAACATTGTTCCCAGTCAAAACGAAAGGGCCGTGAGTTCTGAGGAGGTTTGTATACTGTATACGGAACGGCAACAATTCATGGAATTGCATCATTATTAAAAACGTCATAAATGTAGAAAAACAATAAGAGCTTTTGCATCAGTTCTGCGCACGGCACACGCACAGAAGAGTGTGGGGAATTATGGGTAATTTTAGAAGTTAACATTTAAAATGTCACATGAACAACCTGAACAATATTAGTGACTAACTGCCTATTAAAAGTGGTCCTTATGTGGACTGTTCAGACTGTAGAAGCTTCACCACCATATATCATGTGATTCTGGCAGTACTTCACAATGTCATGCTAAAGTGCTAAAGTCCACTTTCTGTGACAGGGAGGGCATCTGAATTAGAATAAAATGGTGACAAATCTTGGTTTGAAATTTGGTTTTCAAATTCCACTAAATATATTAGATTCCACTGGCTAAAGTCCAGTGTAATTTTTGTCATTTAGGGCAATATTAAAAAATGCACAGACTACTGTTACTGCTGGTTTCCCTTCAGTCCCTCGTTAGACCTGGCCAGAATCCTGGTTCAGTTCTAATGTTGTCCTCTTTAGACCTGGTCAGAATCCTGGTTCAGTTCTAATGTTGTCCTCTTTAGACCTGGTCAGAATCCTGGTTCAGTTCTAATGTTGTCCTCTTTAGACCTGGTCAGAATCCTGGTTCAGTTCTAATGTTGTCCTCTTTAGACCTGGTCAGAATCCTGGTTCAGTTCTAATGTTGTCCTCTTTAGACCTGGTCAGAATCCTGGTTCAGTTCTAATGTTGTCCTCTTTAGACCTGGTCAGAATCCTGGTGCAGTTCTAATGTTGTCCTCTTTAGACCTGGTCAGAATCCTGGTTCAGTTCTAATGTTGTCCTCTTTAGACCTGGTCAGAATCCTGGTTCAGTTCTAATGTTGTCCTCTTTAGACCTGGTCAGAATCCTGGTTCAGTTCTAATGTTGTCCTCTTTAGACCTGGTCAGAATCCTGGTTCAGTTCTAATGTTGTCCTCTTTAGACCTGGTCAGAATCCTGGTTCAGTTCTAATGTTGTGCTAATGATGCACGACTGGTTTAGTGCCAGTTTTAAACAATTATAGTTTTAGACATTTGTCTCTACAGGGTGTAGTTCAGTTTTACTCCCTGTTTGAGTTGGATGTGGCCAAGCTTAATGGAGTCTATTAAAAGATGATGCTCGGAAGGGCATCCGTCTTAAAAAGCAGCTGCTAAATTCTAATGCAGTTTACCCAAACCACATAATTAGTAACGATTATCCCAAAGTAGAATATGATACACTTTGACATTTGACATTTTAAATTTAACGACCAAATTCTTCCCCACAAAATTCTAGATTTTGTGAAATGCGCTTGTTTTTTGCAGTCAGACCTGTGGCATTCGGCCTGTAAAATATGCAAAACTGTCCAGTTGGAGTTTGGCGTATTAGCCCTTTTACCATTTCATGTTTACAGATAGAGTCACGGTCTGTGTCACTACATGAGTTAAAGGTGGTAACAGTGCTGAGCGTTAGAAGTGGAAGCAATGAACCTATTTACACTCATTTCGGATAAAGAAAAGAAAGGAGAAAGAAATGATAAAGCAGGATTGATCTGAGTGACAGTTGAGGAGTCGTAGTGTAAAAGTTAGTGGTCACCAAAGCCACACGAAGAGTCCAGAAACAGACTGTGTGAAGGTTAAATGCAAAAATAAAATTCCTGTTCCTTCATCATGTCGAAAAATGGAAGAGAGCGAACCTTTGGCGACAGGTATTTGAGCCACAGCCATCGAGCAACAGTACGACCATAAGGCTGAATATGCACCAAAACCAGGGCTAAACCAGGACTGACCCAATACTAAACCAAGAGCAAAACCAGAGCTAAAAACAGGTCAAACCAGGTCCAAAACTGGATTAAATGAGGTTTAAACCGGGTCTATAATGTGGGTCAAAACAACAAACGCTGCAGTTTTGGAGATGTTCTGACTTTTTCTTCTACATATGTAATTTTTGTCAAATTTACTCACTGTTTTACACATTAATTCAAACAACTTGTGAATAGTTTTTCCATAAGAGCCCATTGAATAGGTGCATTGGTGAAGAGCCAGCCTTTCTCCACCTGTGGTCATCATACTGTGTCCCATCGCTGTATTCAGCTGTATACAAATGCTGCCTTGAGAATAACATGTGAAAATAACAGTTGTGTAGGCACTGTGTCATCAGGACTGTGGTCTAACTGTAAAATAATGTGTCACACAATCTACAAATACATCTCATAATTTAAAAAAACAACCCAAGGAGGTAGGATAACAGAATGGCTGAACTGAGCTATGGAGGTTGTGTGTTGAAACATGGACTTGTACCAAATCCACATGTGTTAAATGTCCAGGCATTTTAAGCAGCAGAAGTTGGATTTTAAATACATTAAAATATAAGTAGGCAGAAAATGTATAATATTGATATAATAATAATAGTATCTTATAGAACGTTCCCTTGTTCCAGTGGTCCTCAAATGGCCTTAAATTGGGATCCAAATAGAATTTTTTTCAGCAAACATTTGACAACAACTATTTCTTTTTGGCAATTTTGGAATTTTTAAATAAAAATGTATGGATGACTATATTAAAAGCCAGTTAGAAAAAGTGAGATATTATTTCTAGAAAGGAAGATTTTAACACCATCAAACCTTCTGGGTCAGAAGGTTAAAAATATAATGCAATTTCAAGGGAATAAACAAGGTCAAAATAATTTGGACTTGTTTTTGGTATTTGCAGGAAAATCAGTTTAAATACAAAATTGATCCTTTAAGACTTTCTCATCAGTGCAGGACAGGACTGAACAGAAACATAATGAGTATGTGACATTATTTTGGAATTTAGAAATTGTTGGAGGAGGAAATGATTATTAAAGGGGGTATTTTACTTCTGTGGGGAATTCACTTTTAAGAAGCATATTTAGATTCCCGGGTCTCCTTTTATTTGAAAATGCGGCAAAAACAACGGATCAACATGTTTTATAAATTTCAGTTTCGTTTTTGATGGTCTGAGTCTCTCCCCCTTCAGAGAGACATGGCAGCACCAGCAGTGCACATCCCACTCATGAAACGACTGCAGGTTTGTGAAGTCGTAGTGCAGTGTTTTGTATGATGTACTGATACTGTATATTTATGATAAATTCTGTACATTTCACAGAATCTTACAGCTCCAGAAAGGAGGGTCTGAATAGTGCCCGGGAGAGATGCTATTTGTGGAAGACCCCCTCTTTAAGTTTGCCATCAGACAGCTAACGTTGGGCAAGAACGAAAAAACTTCAATCAAAAATTCCAAACCAATGACTGATTTGAAAATTGAAATTACAGCAAACAACTGTAACATTCATATAAGTGCTTTAAGTTGATCCAATACAGTTTATACATGAGTTTCACAATATTATCATTTCATGAAACTTTTTTGGGCTGAAATGTGGAACTATTTTCAACCAATTTATGAATTTGTTTCCCGGCCCACCAGTTGAGAACCACTGGTTTTAATCTAACATATCATCAACTCTTTTTCCAACTTTAACCTAATTTCCAAGAAAATTCTCAGACAAGACAAACATAAAAGCTCTATTCCTATGTCCCCTTCTCCACAATGAAATGTTGACTATAAGCAAATGCATCACCTCATCTGTGTCAATCTGAAAACTTTGTGGAGTGAAGAACTTTTGAGTAGATTTAACCTGTTTTTTCAATCGACATAATTCAAAACTGAACCTTTCAACAAAATTCAAAACTCAAAATATTGATTTCATTTGTTGAAAATATTTGAAGAAAGGTTTTGAGCAGATTTTTGTGTTTAAATTGTAATATGTCATTCTTCTTTTCGATAAAGCAGGTACGGTTTTCAGATGAGCAGGTCACTGTGCAGGTTTTTTAATGAAAAGAAAATAGCACATAAAAACATGGGTTTCCGTCACGTGTGTTTTTTCTGTTATGGAAGCCGCTTTGAGGACTTTTAACAATAACATTTTTGTCACTTTGAAATCCATGAATACTGCCCCTCATCTGTGAGAATGACGTCATCTGAAAACCGCCAAAAACACATTTAATTATCGTCAACATTTCAATATATTTGAGTCTCCATCTTTTTGAATCATATATTTATATTTTTCACTGCTTTCCACACAGCTCGTCTCCTCCTCTGCAGTGAACCGTGTGTCACCTGCCTTTAGCGGCGGCCATCTTAAGATAGGAGGTAGTTTTAGGAGACTTCGCTGCCGAACACCTCAAGCACAAGTGGAGTTAGCTGCATGCTGTGCTCTGGCTGAAAGGACAGCGAGCGGTACTGCTTTGAGTGCTCCTCGTTCAGACTGCGCAGATCCGCAAGCTTCTGGATCATCTTAGCGTAGAGCAGTCTGCCTCCGGGGTGGTGCAGCTGGATGTAGGCCTGTAAGGTCTCAGACAGGCGGTCCTGAAGGGCCTCAATACGGGCGTGATCCTGGACTCCAGGTCGGTCTGAGGAGAAAGGAAGAGAGACAGAGGAGGTGAGGAGGGGGAAGGGAAGCTAGTGAAAGTGTTTGGAGAGCAACAGTATCAAAAAAAAAAAGCCCAATGCGGCAAATGCGGCTGCTGGGGTTAGTGCAATTGCCAACCAATGTGAAGTTTAGGGGATTGATTCCAGCTCTGACCAAGTCCTGCTGTTGTGTCCTTAAGCAAGAAACTTCACCCACCTTGCCTAGTGTGGTCAGTGTGGTGCATGAGTGTTGGTGGGTGGAGGAGGCTCACTTCTCTCAGTCTGACCTCAGTGGAGTGAATGAAGAATGTCGACAGTGCAGCGCTTTGAGATACAGTCGTCCCTCACTATAACGCGGTTCACCTTTCACAACCTTGCCCTCTTTTTTTTACAGCATATGAACACGTATTGTGTTCTACACCCTGATCGGCTGTTGGCTCAAAGGTGGCACGCTCCTCAGTTTAGATCGTGGGCCAATTTGCATGGAGCGATCTCCCCCCACGCTCCTCACTTTAGATCACGGAGTGCCCCCCCCACGCTCCTCAGTTTAGATCACGGTGTGGGCCCCCCCCACGCTCCTCAGTTTAGATCACGGAGTGCCCCCCCCACGCTCCTCAGTTTAGATCACGGAGTACTCCCCCCCTCCCGCTCCTCAGTTTAGATCGCAGAGTTCTCCCCCCCCACGCTCCTCAGTTTAGATCGTGGAGTGCTCCCCCCCCACGCTCCTCAGTTTAGATCGTGGAGTGCTCCCCCCCACGCTCCTCAGTTTAGATCGTGGAGTGCTCCCCCCCCACGCTCTTCAGTTTAGATCGGGGCGTGCCCCCCCCCACACTCAGTTTAGATCGCGGAGTGCTCCCCCCCCACGCTCCTCAGTTTAGATCGTGGAGTGCTTCCCCCCCACCCTCCTCAGTTTAGATCGTGGAGTGCTTCCCCACACTCCTCAGTTTAGATCGTGGAGTGCTCCCCCCACGCTCCTCAGTTTAGATCGTGTAGTGTTCCCCCCCCACGCTCCTCAGTTTAGATCGCGGAGTGCTCCCCCCCACACTCCGCAGTTTAGATCGCGGAGGGCTCCCCCCACGCTCCTCAGTTTAGATCGCGGAGTGCTGCCCCCCACGCACCTCAGTTTAGATCGTGGAGTGCTTCCCCCCCCCACGCTCCTCAGTTTAGATCACGGAGTGCTCCCCCCCACTCTCCTCAGTTTAGATCGCGGAGTGCTCCCCCCCACGCTCCTCAGTTTAGATCGCGGAGTGCTCCCCCCCACGCTCTTCAGTTTAGATCGCGGTGGGCTCCCCCCCCCCCACGCTCCTCAGTTTAGATCGCGGAGTGCTCCCCCCACGCTCCTCAGTTTAGATCGTGGAGTGCGCCCCCCCCACGCTCCTCAGTTTAGATTGCGGAGTGCTCCCCCCCACGCTCCTCAGTTTAGATCGTGGAGTGCTCCCCCCCACGCTCCTCAGTTTAGATTGCGGAGTGCTCCCCCCCCACGCTCCTCAGTTTAGATTGCGGAGTGCTTCCTGACAGCAGATGCATGAGTTCATTTCACTGGATTGGAGTTGGAATGAATCATGTTGGTGTGTTAAGCACATGTGCTTTGGTGTAATCTGAAATCACATGTGCTGTTCTAATGACAGGCATGAGTGCGCCTCACCTCATGGCCTCTCTGCATTGTTAATGAGGAGAACGGCAGATGAATGCAAGTGCATAGTTAGTCACAGGTGGAGCAGCAGCACATGTATAAAACATAGACTCTCTCCAAACGCTCTCACATGAAACAAACACTGTTCCATCACATTCAAATGAGGAACCACCATGTTTCTACAGTGAGATTTCCACTGAACCTCACCAAATGGATCCACTGCAGCTCAGGATTTAGAACATAAGCTCAGACATACATTTTAAGGCCCTATATTATACAAAATTGACATGTGAGTTTTAAGCCACGGTTTAATCTTGTTACCTCTTCCAAAACAAACCCAAGTTGTTATTTCATTCACCCTTTTTATAAATAATCAATCTAGATCTCCAAAGCTCATTTTGCCATCCTGTGATGTCATGAAGTGGTAGTGTTCAAGTTGACAGCTATTATACTTTTCGTTCAGTAGAGAGAAGCAATTCCATGGCTAAAATTATACAAATGATTCTAGAAAAGGTGTAAGGTGAAGGTGGAACACAAGGGAGCATTTCCTGTATTACCACATGACATCACAAAGTGGAATAGAGTGTTTTCTGTTTGAGAGTCAGCCTAAATATGCAGGATTTGTGTATTTTTTAAAAACACAACTCCAGGTATGATTATGATGAGGAAACTACATTAGAACATAGAACAGAAAATAGCCTAATATGGAAAGGAAATATCCCAATAACGATACACCAATGGTTCCACAATATCATGTTTAGTAATCTTGTTGCTGGTGTAATGTCCAGTCTTATAATTGGAAGGTCGCTGGTTCAATCACAGCTTTGACCAGTTGATCACTGAGCAAGACACTTCTCACCTTGTGAAGGGCCACTGGCACTTATTCTGGTTCTTTGGTGAAAACAGACCTGTGCCAAGGCCCCAAGCAAACAGTGCCCATCGAAACTGACTGTAGTGTTCGGATGAGTAAAAGCAGCATTTGTATTAATAGTTTGTATTACCTGGGGACAGCAGGCAGATGGCCATCAGCAGAACATGTTCCTCCTCGTGAAGGTTCAGCTTCTTCAGTCCGACCTGAAACTTCACCAGAGGCTCCAGCAGTTCCAAAGTGTGGCCAGCTACAGCAGAGAGAACAAAACATTTTATGTGAATGAGTGTGACCAAAAATATATTGTTTATGGTGGTAAATGATTCCGTTTGACTGAGTTTGCTAAAGCCTGGTGTTGGACCTTTCGTGACGTCGCTGATCTGGTACTTAAAGTCAGGGGCTCCACAGCTCCAGGACATGTCCTCCAGGTTAAAGCTCTGGTTGGACCGCAGCATGATCACCTCAATGGCACTGGACTTGAGCAGCGCAATCTGGTCCTCTGCGGTCAGCTCTCTGTGAAGACAATACAATACTACTATTATACTACTATTACTATGACTGTTACTACAACTATTGCTCTGACTGTACCCTCTGCTGTCAGCTCTCTGTGAAGACAACACAATACATGAGAATAGTGATACTACTGCTAATGTTACTACTATTACTATGACTGTTACTACAACTATTGCTCTGACTGTACCCTCTGCGGTCAGCTCTCTGTGAAGACAACACAATACATGAGAATAGTGATACTACTGCTAATGTTACTACTATTACTATGACTGTTACTACAACTATTGCTCTGACTGTACCCTCTGCTGTCAGCTCTCTTAGGATAATACATGGAAATACTGCTGCTAATGGTTCTACTACTGCTGTATGAACCACTCCAGTCAGCTCTCTGCCAAGTAAATATACTTACTATACACCAATATATAATAACTAACTTAAATACACACGTGAATACTGGTGCTACTTTTAAGGTAAGGTTTTTTATTTATTTATTTAAAATAGGGACAAAACACATTAATGAACATATACAAGATATGTAAATATGTTTGTCAGATTGTAGCCCGGGGCTAATTTCCATCTGCTGTCCCTAGACAGACTGATGTCATCATAAAACAAACACAAACAGTAAAAACAATACACATAGACAGACAATAACACAAACAGACATAAAGAAATGGTCGGTCTCAAGATCACAGACTCAGGTCAACTAAAGGAAGTTGGATTATTTGATCAAAATTGCACGCTGCCCTGTTTAATTAAGGTGCCAGTGTATAAGTATTGCACCCAGCCCACTGATAAAATTATTATAGTACATTGCACAACCCTTAAAAAAAAAGAAAAAAAAAAGTGCAAGGTGAAATTGCTAAATAACCCGGCTTCTAAAGTGCTATTCTATTCTATTCTACTTCTATTCTATTCTAATGTATTGCATGAACCCTCAAAGGTAAAATTCTTTAATATATTGCACATTGCCTGTAAGTAAAGTATTAATAAATAATTAATTAATTAATAAATAGCATATTGCACATTCCCCATTGCACATTATAAATGATTATACATGATCACACACCTGTGTTGACCTGAGCCATGTCTTTAAATGGCCTTTAAAAGTAGTGAAGCTGGGGGAGTCTCTAACTGTGGGTATTAGACTGTTCCACAGAACTCTTATATGAAAACACATTTTGACTGAAAGAGGTTCATATTTTTTAAGAAAGCCTATGTCAAGATTGTAATTGTCCTTAGCTTTGCTATTCTTCATTGCATTAATGATGTTAATAACTTCTGATGCTGTTATCTGACTTATGTCAAAAGTTTGTTGAGTACCATTTTCAGGGCTATAGGAGAACTCAGGAGACTTAAAGCACTTGGATATTTCTTCCACAGATCGTATGAAGGACAGATTTAGCTCATCTGCTAAAACAGCAGGGTCATTGTCAAGCTGAGTGTTAACCTTTAGTTCTGTGTCTTTGATGTCTTGCTTTTTCTGTCTCATAGTCAGGGCTCTACGCTAACTTTTGTTTTCAGGAGCACATGTGCCCCTAAGTTAGAAATTTTAGGAGCACAGAAAAAAAAGGGGGCACAAGTAGGTTTTCGTTTTGAACGATTATTACAGTGCAGAACTTGCGCACAGCAACACCAACACTGAATAAATTTAATACAAAAAAAAGAATCATGACTGTACTTTTCCTGCATGATCGCAATGTTTTTATAAATATATCTTCATTTTATCTGATTAATATTTAGACTTAAAATAAGCCAAACAACACTCTTTTTGGACCCTCACCCACAGTTTAAGAACCTCTTCTTTAAGAGAACTTCCACTGGCACTTTACACAAAACTGTTTTCAAAGTGTAAAAAGTGGGTAGGATTTTTAAACCTGTATTTTCAAATTCCAAACTGGAGTTAGATTCTCTTACTGGTTTTACAGTGGTTTTTAGCCTCTGCACATTCACCAAACCAAACGCACATTGTGACAAACAGATTTATTTGGCATTTTCTTAGTCAAACTTCAGCCCACATATCACCTGCTCTGTGCTGTAGCTCTGCTCTGTGCTGTAGCTCTGCTCTGTGCTGTAGCTCTGCTCTGTGCTGTAGCTCTGCTCTGTGCTGTAGCTCTGCTCTGTGCGGACACGGACATAAAATTAATATTGGTGTATTTGATGTGAGGCGGGTGGACAGGTGGGATGTTTAACCTGCGCTGTGATACACACTGGGACACGAGGGTGTGTGCAGTGGCGGACAAGCCGTGCGCTGGCGGTGCCGCATGGAGTGTCTGCGGGCTCCAGCGCACAGGTCCCGCACACGGTACAAGTTTATTGCCGACAGCAGCGGCAGTAATGAAATGTGACCACACTCAGTATTCAGACGTTGAGTCCGTGACGAGACAGAGTCCAAATGCGCTCAAGTCTAAGACAAGACCGAGACAAAGCTCTCGCTTTAGCGGAGGAGGACGTCCAGCGGTGTGGGGGTGTCTACTGTGGTGGGGCAGGTGTGGGTCCTGCTGCGGGGCACTTCACGTTTAAGGGGGCGTGGGTGTGTTTTGAAGGGGAGTTTGTTCGTATGAGTGATATCGGCGCACACGCGAAGCTCATATGTTGGGGTCGTGCTCGGTCGGAGGTGTCGTGCCCGGGCACTGTTCGGTTGCACTCGTGCTGGGCATGTGTGCGGCGCTTTAGGGCCCCTAAAGCGCGGCCGGGCTTGGGCACGGTTCTGAAGTCCTAGTGTGAGTGCGCCCCTAATGTCTAATACATTTAGAATGTTTCACTTGTCACGTTACGTCTGTGCGCAGACGTAATGTCTCTCCATATTGTGGCTGCAGAAGCGCTCGCACTGTTTCGGCTGTTTTGTTTTCCTCGTTCGCACAACGAAATATTTACTCACAAATGCGAGTGAAATGGACGCACTGTAGAGCCCTGCTCATAGTTAATATTCTGCCAGATTTGTTTCCCATTCCCTTTTGCATTTTCCATTATTGTGATAAAAAAGTTAGCTTTAGCTCTCCGTAATGTTACTTTATTTCTTATAGATGTACAGTTTAGTCTATCAGTGGTCGATTTAATACATTTTTAAGTAGTTCATCCCTCATTTTCATTAATTTTCAACCATGGAAGAAAGTTGCTATTTTTTTCCTATTAATCGTGGTTTTAGAAAAGGACTAACTTCCTGAATTTTTTAAAGAAATAATTCTGAACAGGTGTCATTGTCATCAGTTGACAATAGATTTCCCCAATTCAAGTCACTTAATGCTCTTTTTGGTATAATATTGAATTTTGACTGCTTATTTGAATGATTAGTAATATAATATTCAAAACATTGTTTACTTAGTTTTCTCAAACAGAAGATTGCGTTATGATCAGAAAGACCAGTCAATAAAGTTTGTGTTTTCGTGATTCTTTCAGGTTTGTTGGAGAAGAGCAGGTCAATTCTGGATGCTGAACGATGAGTGACTCTTGTGGGATGCTGCATTAGCTAGGTGAAAATAAATTGGTCAGTTATTAATTTGAGTTTATCCCTGTCCTTTTGTCATCCCAATTTATACTGAAATCCCCTATTAGAATTATTTATTTTTTGTGGTTGCACATATTTAGGAGGGCTTTGAAATTATCATAAAAGTCTATTTTAGCAGAAGGTTTTCGATAAAGACAGATAACAGTGAGTGACATTTCAGCTGAAAGGAAGATATCTACACCCACACATTCTAACTTGATATTACTAGGCCACACTATTTGGTTACATTTGTATTTATCTGAAACATACAATAACACACCATCTCCTTTACCCTTATCCCTGTCCTTCCTGCTGCTAATGACGCTAGCTCCACTGTAAGGTTCAGTGTAAGGTTGTTTTTACACACTCTGTGCTCTGTGATGCGTTGCACTACAGTCACCGCTCATCATTCAAGTTTTTATTCCAGTTCTATCAGAATCAAAATGAAACATGAACATTGCAGCTACATGGTTTAGATTTTTAAACTTACTTAAAAAGAATAGGCAACTTCAAATATCAGTCTAGAGTATAGACATTATATACGCATCCATACTGTGGGGAGGATAGTCTTGAGATGTGTTTAAATCTGTGTTCTGACCCTTGCTCTGCTCTGTGTGTTTAAGGGGACTTTAAGTGGACAAACATTTCAGTGTAATCCTGTTCTGTCCATCAGAGTCGGAAATATCAGGAAACACAGGCCACAGCACGTTTGCAAGATTTTACCAAAAACAAGAAAACCAGAGGGCACAAGAGCAGCAGACAAGATTATAGAGACACGATCATAAAAACACACTTTATTTAGACATTTAGAATCCCAATTAAACTATAGTTGCTCATTTTCATCTATAGTAATAAAACAGAAAAAAAAATCCAAGACACTAAAAATAATCCTGAGTGCAGCTTTATCTCGAGGTTTGGGGAGGTACAAAAGTTCATGGCTCCTGACTCTGAGTAGATTAGTTATATAACACTCAAGTCTGTTTTTCTTCGTATTTGTTCAGAAACTATGCAGAAAATCTACAGGGCCCCCAACAGAGGAATGCACCGGGTTTACACAAGAACTTCCACCAAGTCACAAATACCAGCACTATTTAGTTTACTACAATGATCCATTTAAGATTGAATTTTAGCCTGTTAATTAAAAAAACTAAGATTAGATTATTCTATTCAAAGATGATGAGGAAGTAAGGACAGAAAACACATTTAAAGCAAAAAATACACAATACTGAATTTTAAATATAACAATAATTTATGTTTAGATTCAATTGTTTCTAATGGTCATTGGTCAGCGTGGGCGTTTTTAAATGGACAGGCCTACAGTCAATCCTCTGTCAGGAAAAGAGTGTGTCTGAAGCAGACGCATGACTGACGGAGGAAGTATTTCAAAGTTTTGTGTTAAATTACGTCTTTTTTTTGTTATTGGTGTGACGTCTGTTATCAGCTGAAGAACTAATTCCTTCATTGATAATACCCAGGTTTATACAGCGCTCTGTACCTGAAGCCGGGGATCATTTTGGCAAATCCGATGACCTTCTGGATGCTGTAGGACACCAGGTCGGCCAGGTGGGGCAACATGGAGAAGCTGGAGCCCTCTTCTTCACTGGACTCAGAGCTGCTGCCCTGCTCCTGGTACATCATCAGGAGGTTATTAAAGTTCATCTTCGTGTCCGACTCTGAAACACAGAAACACCACAACATGAGAGGACAGGAAAGAATTTACAATATTAAACATGAAATATGAGGGACACAGCTCAGACTGAATCATGGGCCAGTACGGGATCTTCATCTTTTTCTGTCTGTCATTAGCTCAGGTAAGCGGATAAAGGATTTTTCTTTTATGGCAAAAGGCAATAGCCTATTCAATTGATTCAACTCATAAAATGCTTTTGAAGTGCTTTTAGCCTAGTGTGAGAAATGCTCCAGTCGGATTAGATCCAAACCCAGACTGACCCAGCGGGAGCAGCTCTGGTTCAGGCCGGGCTCAGATGAGTTGGAGCGGGGAGTGGTTCACAAGTCTCACAATCCAATAGAGCTGAACCTACGTTTTATAATCAACTGAAGATTTATAGTGAATTTTCACGTCGCTATTTTGGCTTTTATATCGCATATCAGCACCTCTGAAGCCTGTTATATCAGTATCACATTGGCCACAAACAGGCCCTAACCAGTATTTTATATCTGCTTTGTGTTATAGTTCATGAACGTTTCTTTTCTTTTGTTTCTTTTTTTTTTGTAAATAAATAAAATAAATAAATGAATGACCAATACTATTAAAGGTGATTAAAGGTGAGGACACATGTAGGACTATGTTAAAGGTGAGTGCTGTTGTACCATTGGTTCATGCGTCACAGTGGTGACACGTGAACACCTCAGCTGTTGATAAATGTGCAAGGTGGATTTATTGTCTCGGTGCTGCAGCATTTAAAACAAAGGAACTGAAAGGAATGGTTTGCAGCAGAAGAATGTTTTTTCCTGTATCAGAATTTACCAAACCTTTTCGATAGGGTCCTACTTGGAACAGTTTTGTTACCCAGTTTCTAGTATGGTAGCTAGGTAAAAGTTATGGAATTAACTCCATGTATGTCACACCTGCTGCCTGTGTCCAATCAGGAAGGAAAACTTCACCCAATTACAAAGCACAAAAAACATGAAATCTTAAATCTAATGATGTTATCTGAAATTAGCAGTCTAACCTGTGTACTGTTTGAGCCTGTTTTTGTAGTTGTAATACGTTCGAAGAAGAAGAAGAAGAAGAAGAAGAAGAAGAAGAAGAAGAAGAAGAAGAAGAAGAAGAAGAAGAAGAAGAAGAAAGCCGCAAGCAGCATGGAACGGCCCTTGCAGGCTGAGCTTCGCGCTCGACCGACCGTGGTGCTGATGAGCCTCTTGTCTCTGTGTGTTTGTGGCTTTAGGCTGAACTTGTCACCAAACACATAAAGTCCACACACACTGGAGATGCTGATGTGCCAACATAGACAAATATGGGCACTTTGGGACATCGCCATGGCAACACCGTGCAAAATACAACTTTGGCCTCCCAGACTTTTTTGTTCAGGCTGACTTAAAGGATCACTGTGCCAAATTTCACGTTCTTCAATGAAACTATTAAGCCGTTATATCACTTTGAAATGTATGAAACTGTAGACATTTTCCCCTTAGGATAACATTGGCGCTTTGGCGCATCGCCATGGAAACCCAGTGAAATCTACCATATGGTTGTCATTGACTTTTTTGATCGGGATGACAGGAAGTCATTGTGCCAATTTTGAGAATATTCTGTGAAAGTAAAATATTTTTCATGAATGGGAATTTCTCCTCCTGTGGGCTGACCACCTGCAGAGGGGTTCATAGGTGGGGGGGCGAAGCGCCTTCAGAGGAGTTCGTTCAAATGTGACGTGAGCGAAAATGCTGACTCCGCGTTTTTAAAATTTTAATCCAAGATGGCCGCCTTTCTTTTTTGTCAGGGGGCATGGCCATAATAATGTTTTTTAAATATGGCCCATGCCATGCCATGGGGGGCTTGGATACAGCTTCATGTCAGGAGTGTGTTTGGGGGACAGGAGCACTTCGCCCATTGACTCAATGTTGACGATGACTTGTTAGCAAGAACAAATATGCATAATATGCAATATGGTTGCTGGGATACTGTTGTTCACGTAGGGGGCGATCTCATCTTCATAATACAATTGACAACGATGAATACCTGGGCGAAAGCAATAGGCCCTACGCCCTGTAGGGGCTCAGGCCTGAAGAAGAAGTTGTTCCAATTTTTTTGGTCGACAAACTATACATTTTCAAAAACCTCTGGTTATGGCGAGGGTTCCTGGTCACTACGGGCGAGTCACGTCGCGTCATTTTAGTTCCCGGCCCCTATGAGCATCGCTATGCGATACTAATAGGCCCTTCACCAGCCTCTGGCGCTCGGGACTAAAAATACTCAATGATGCAGAGGCTGAGGCCCTGTGCATTGTTCTGGTCAATGTTTAAGTTCTGTTCACTTCCTACAGTTGAGACTCAGTGGTAAAAACAGTAAAGAAAACGGTAACACGTAATGTTCAAAAACAACATGTACAAAACCCACTCACACAGACACGGCGTATGGCTTAAATGTATGGGCGGAGAACAGTACTCAGAGAGGTCCTGGTGTTCCTCATGTTCACGTAGCAACGAACATTTGTTATTTTAGGCTTAATTAGCCTAATAATTTTATCACAATAGGCAATAGCCTATTCAATTGATTCAACTTATAAAATGAAGTGCTTTTAGCCTAGTGTAAGAAGTGCTCCAGTCGGATTAGATCCAAACCCAGCCTCCTGACCCAGCGGGAGCAGCTCTGGTTCAGGCCGGGCTCAGATGAGTTGGAGCGGGGAGTGGTTTGGTGCCTCGACCTGAGAAGCTCTTTCCAAGTGCGCGGAGGACGGAGCGCTCAGAACGAGATATAACAAACCAAACTGGATGTGCCACCTTGGAACCAGCCACAGTCCTCGAGCAGGAGGACCGGAGCACCTGCTCGGGCCCGTGCTGCAGTGAGTCCCGAGTCTTTACCGCTGTTGCTGCTGCTGTGACCCGAGCTCCGAGCTTCTGTGGGTTGATGTGCAGGGAGTTGTGTACAAACTTATGGGCTACACGCTGCTGTTTTATGAGTTCATGATGATAACTTGAAATGAGGACGGGCATTAGTATATTTTGCATGCGCTATATGACTGGAATTATTTTTAAGCACAATAAATGTTTACATGGTTGAGGAATAATTTAAATCAGATTTAAGAATGGAATAAACCACCCACTTAATTCGGAATTAAGTTTAAATTTGAATAAACTTAAATCCGAATAAATATTAGGAATTAAGTGTTTACATGGTCTTTTTAAATTGGAATTAACTTTTTTCCAAATTAATTTATTTTTAATCATATTTAAAGGTCTCATGTAAACGAGGCAAGTATGTCATAAAAGTAATTTATCTCCATGGAGAATGTTACGTAGTATGGTTTCAACTTTCTATTTTCATGGAATCATGAAGTTAACTTTCCACCTACAGAAAGCCACAGAATGTACATCATCTTGCCATCATGGAGAGTATGTTTAGGACATGATAAGAGTGTTTACCTGGAGAGTGACTGAAGGAGTCTGAGGAGGCGTCTGACAGAGAGTGAAGCGAGGCGGCCCGACTGGCACTGCGTGTTACTGGACCATCACGGACCGGAGGCTGCACACCAGACACAACAACATGAGAAGAACATGGCAATATTATGGAAAAAATACAGAAATAGCACAACAAAAACATGGGAAATGGAGTGACACACAGGTCTGAAACATGTGCAGGAGACTAAGGCTGCAATATTAATCATAATCAAAACAAAATCATAATTTCAATGGCCACAATGAGCAAATCAAAGGCTGCAGTTTTTCAAAAGACCATCATTTCCTCTATTAACATCAAAATCTTCCATCTTATTCTGCATTAAAAACTGTTACCCCTACCCCTGTACAAACATGTTCAGAAATGTGATTAGTTTGTCAGTTCATATTTCAGTCTTTTTCTCAATTCTTCAAGACGTGTTTACATGGACTAGAGCAGAATCCTATTATTAAAACATAAATTGTAAATCGAATTGCAATTGCAATGTTTGTCATAAAAATAGAAAAAAAATGAGAACAGAAGCGACTGAGAATTCTTAAATGTTTCCTCATGTACAGGGGCTTTGGAGAGACCCCAGTGACTTTAATATGAAGAAACATGAGTCCATTTACAATCAGGGGCCCCCGGTGAGGTAATGGACATGTACCAACACATGTGGGAGTGACTCAGTGACAGGAGCAGACTAAATGCCCATTACACTTGGCTTTCTTCTGCACAGACCTCTGTTTATTTCAGACCGTGGGAGTCTGGGTTGCACTCAGAGGGCTCTACATAAGAAACTAAAGTATGATTATACCAGAAGACCTAATGAACCTATTTGGACAAGGCTGAATGGATTTACAAATGCAGTATGTGGTCTGAGTGATTGGTGGACAGAGGGCGCAGATTGTCAGCCACATTACTGTATGTCTGTTGTGGCAACAGAAGTTACCAAAATCACCTTCTGACTATCATGTTAATGTTTTTGTTAAAATTTATTCAGGCCATGTGAAGTAGAGATACACTAGTTCCTTTAATTCTTCATTTGTTCTTTGTCATGTCCAACATGAAGAAGTGCTGCTCTGCCTTTTGAAAATGACCGGTTTAAAGTTGCACTCACAAACTCTCACTTTGTGGGTCAAACTATAGAGGACATTTGTAGGAGGAGGAGCATCAAAAGAATTAAAGAATGCAATGTAAAGCAACTTTAGAATAACCGTGTCAATATCGCAACTTCACTGTACACAAAACAGCGCGGCGCCCATGGATGTATAATAAGAGCACACACCTCATCTCCTCCGGTACGCCGCGCACCCCGCATCTCCTCCGGTACGCCGCGCACCCCGCATCTCCTCCGGTACGCCGCGCACCCCGCATCTCCTCCGGTACGCCGCGCACCCCGCATCTCCTCCGGTACGCCGCGCACCCCGCATCTCCTCCGGTACGCCGCGCACCCCGCATCTCCTCCGGTACGTCGCGCACCCCTCATTTCCTCCGGTACGCCGCG
Organism: Odontamblyopus rebecca; assembly: GCA_030686955.1. Classification (NCBI taxonomy): domain Eukaryota; kingdom Metazoa; phylum Chordata; class Actinopteri; order Gobiiformes; family Gobiidae; genus Odontamblyopus; species Odontamblyopus rebecca. Next base: position 416,786 of record CM060656.1, on the reverse strand, counting down.
CACCCCGCATCTCCTCCGGTACGCCGAGCACCCCGCATCTCCTCCGGTACGCCGTGCACCCCGCATCTCCTCCGGTACGCGGCGCACCCCGCATCTCCTCCGGTACGCCGTGCACCCCGCATCTCCTCTGGTACGCCACGCACCCCGCATCTCCTCCGGTACGCCGCGCACCCCGCATCTCCTCCGGTACGCCGCGCACCCCGCATCTCCTCCGGTACGCCGAGCACCCCGCATCTCCTCCCGTACGCCGCGCACCCCGCATCTCCTCCGGTACGCCGCGCACTCCTTATCTCCTCCCGTACACCGTGCCCTCCTCATCTCCTCCGGTACGCTGCGCAACCCTCATCTCCTCCGGTACGCCGCGCACTCCTTATCTCCTCCGGTACGGCGCGCACCCCTCATCTCCTCCGGTACACTGCGCACTCCTCATCTCCTCCGGTACACCACGCACTCCTCATCTCCTCCGGTACGCCGCGCACCCCTCATCTCCTCCGGTACGCCGCGCACCCCTCATCTCCTCCGGTACGCAGCGCACCTCTCATTTCCTCCGGTACGCCGCGCACCCCTCATCTCCTCCGGTACGCCACACTCACGTACGCTGCATGGACCGCACTTCCTCCTGTGCGCCTCTAAACCAGAACTAACACCAGGACTAAAACCAGGTCTAAACCAGGTCTAAAACAGGTCTAAACCAGGTCTAATCCAAGTGTAAACCAGATCTAAAACCAGGTCTAAACCAGGTCTATAACCAAACAAGAATTTGCAGGAGTTGGTTGCTACATTCATGTAGTTTTAAAAATCATGGCAATATCAAGTAATCCAAAGTATTCAGATTACGTTACTCACTTTAAGTAATTTAATTGATTACGTCACAAACTACATTTTGGGGTATGCAATCTGTAATCTGTAGGGGATTACATTTCAAAAGTCACCTTCTCAACACTGATGCTACAACATCTAAACAGAAAGCCCCGTACATTACATCAAGTGGAAAAGAAACCGCGAGGTAACTCAACCTTAGCCCAGGGATAATTGTGTTTTTCATGTCCAAAAGACGTGTATCTGTCAGTGCAGGTGGTGTGTACTTAACGTGTGCAAAGCAGACATGACATTAACAAACGATTACTCGAACAAAATAATCAACAGAATAATCGAGTACTGTAATAATCAATAGCTGCAGCCCTAACCACGGCGTGCGGTTGGTATAGGTGGTAAAATGCTGTAAATTCCACTGGTACTTGGTAATACTCTTTATATAAAAATAATATAAACAGATGGTTTCTGATCATACCCTGAACCTGCTGAAGTCGGAGTAGGAGTCGTCGTAGGTCTTGTGGTGCGCCTCCACCAGAGTGGCGATCACCTGACTCTGTTCGTCCGTCAGCCTGGGCCGGCGAGCCTCTTTCTGGGCCTCACGCTGAGCCTCCTCCTCCTTCCTCCTCTGGATCAGGTCCTTCTTCCTCTGCACCTCCTCATCTGTCAGGATAACTGAAAGGAAAGATGTAAACATATTTAAGGAGAAAAAGAAGCATGAAAGATGCAGAATTTGACCTGCTTTTAACAATACATTGTGGCCAAATCTCATCTGAGCCCTGAACCTAAGCAGGACTGGACATGGTTAGTACTCGGATAGGAGACCGCTGGGAATTCCAGGTCTCACAGTGAAGCAGCAGTGGCTCTAGTGGAAACTGTTGTTGTGTCCTTGTATGCCTAGTATGAATGTGGTGTGTGCATGAGTGTTGGTGGTGCTTGTAGGGGCTGATGGTGCAGACTGGGAGCCACACTTTCATCTAAATGGACTAAATGGAAAATGCATGAAATTGTAAAGTGATTTTAAGCATTTAGAAAAGAGCTACGTAAGACTAATACATTATTATTATCATTACAAATCTCAACTTGCACAGTGTAACCTTTATGGTATATATTCTCCAAGGATCACCAACAGGTCTCCAACAGGAGTTAAATATATTTAATGCATAATTAGGAACATTTGAGGAAAATCAATAATGTTTACATAAAGGCCAGCAGGTGGCAGACTCTCCACAAGAAAAGTGACATAGTGCAGTTTTAAGTGCTCTGAGGTAAAGTGTCCGGTGGGCTGTCAGATAGGGTCTGTGGAGAGAGTGGAAGGGTCCATGGAGCAGAATACAGCTCTTTGTCGTGATGGGGTATTGTTTGAACTGAAGTAAAGTCCAGAGACAGAGCGATTCAACAACAACAGTCAGCTTCAGTTTCAGCTGGAGTTCACACTGAGAGAAAAACAACATGGACCTATAAACAAGCAGTGGGTGCATCCGGTTTCAACACAGCATCTAGAGCCTATTAATAAACAATATCAAAACAAATGCTGTAATCAGCATGGCTGTTGTTCTGTATTGTTGATTATTTATTATTATAGATCTCCACCCATCCATCTTCTCCCGCTTAATCCGGCTGGGTCGCGGGGGCAGTTTGCTGCCCAATACTCATAGCACCTGACCCCCCCTATGAACCCCTCTGCAGGTGGTGAGCCCACAGGAGGGTGGACAACATGGTCCTTGATGTTAGTTCATAGGGGTGCTGCATGTTTTGGGTTGATGGGGGAAACTAGAGCACCCGGAGGAAACCCATCCAGACACGGGGAGGAACATGCAAACTCCACACAGAAAGGCCCGGGCGACCCGGGGATCGAACCCTCAACCTTCTTGCTGTGCCGCAATTATAGATCTGCAATATAAAAAAAAAATCATTGGTAGATCCATTGACACCCTAGTTAGCGGTGCCATTCCAGCTCCCACAAATGAATACTGTCATTGTATCCTTGGGCAAGACACTTTCCACCTCACCTCCAGTATCTGTGTACACTGGTGTATGACTGTGTGTGTGAATGGGTGAGGGTTGCTGGATGTAAACTTCTTTGAGTGCCTTGAATGTCGAAAAGCATAAAATGTATGTGTGGTTTACGAGAATAGACAATATATCTGCCAATATGAGATGCAGGTTATGACTACAGTTTTGTTCATGATAAGTAGAGGACACAAGGCCAAGTCTGGACATCTAATAAGGCAACATTAGCGCTGGCAACACGGTGGCTAAGGTTCCATGTTCAACTTTCAAGTCACCAGTAAAGGATGGTTCATGCAGAGAACACATTTCCCTATGCACAATAAAGGCTAACATTTTTAATAATATTAAGGGGGTCATCATATTACATTATGTCAGTTATGATTATAATATGGACATGGTCAACAAAACAGAAAGACAAGTTAGTAGTAGTATGTGTTAATCAGTCTAAGTAGCAGCTAAATAATATGAGTAGTTAGTATAAATAGCAGCATTGTAGTAACCTAAAGCTGATGAACTCGGTGAAGGAGCAAAGACCCAAAGAGACTTGACCTGAGCTCAAACATTACATAATATTTACAGGAGCCCCTCAGCACACGGCCCCAACTCGTGTTTAAATAACAAAAAGAGATGACACCTTTCACCACTGTAGGGTTGGCTTTTAGAGAGAGACCAGTGGTGTGGTTTAACAATCTAAACCCTTATTCAACAATAAGAATAATACCTGACACTTTTTCACTTCACAGTCTGAGGTGGTCAGTTACTATTGTAGCCACAGCTGTCCTGTAACAGACTGACAGAAGTGATGCTGCCAATCCACCCCTCAGACCACCACCAACACATACATGCCACATTCATATGATACATGGTGGGCAAGTGTCTTGCCTAAGGACACAACAGTTTCCACTGGTCTCCAGCCACTGTAATTTCAATAATTTGGTCTAATCCTCCTCTGATGCTATTCATTAGGGATGATTAGTCAATTAATTGTTAATTGATCATTAAGAATTTTGTCAATCACATTCATTTATTTTGACAAACCGAATGTAGGTTGCTGTGTGTAATGTAACGTAAAGAGTCGAAGCTGCGTTTCACAGCGCAAACACTGGAGTTGCGGCCCCACAGTTCCACATCTCAGCTATGGCCCCTTGGAGATCACTATATCCCCCAATGAGTACGTTTACCTGCACATCAGTATCCCAGCTATGATCAGTTTTGTTGAGTGTCCCGGTTTCACATGTATACACAGTATCTCCAACATAACATACGCACAGAACAGACTCACCAGCCTCATCACATCTGTCACAGAAAGAACGCTCATATAATCCACCGAGTCATGTCCTTTAGTCCAACCGAAGATGACCACATCAGTGCACAAAGAAAGAGCTGCATTTTTCGCTTACGCCAATGAGCCATGTGGTTTTAAGTTTCGTTTCCGTAAGACGTAAACAAATGTGCGCAAAGCTGCATTAAACACATTATAATCTCACACGGGCTGATGTGGCTCTATAGTGGTGCTGGTTTATATGTTGTAAAGTTGAGTTTATTTATGCAGATTAGTAATAGTAATAATAGTTATGATAATTTTAATCTAAAATGTTATATATATATATATATATATATATATATGTTTTATTTTCACAACAGGTATATATTTGTATTGTACTCACACTCCTTCATCATGCCTATGTCCACACAGCGCTTGAGTCTGCAGGCCTGACAGTGTCTCCTGTTGTCCTTGGTGATGGTGCAGCTTCCGTTAAAAGGACAGGTGAACGAGGCTTTCCTCTTCATACTGCGCCTGCACAAAAACAACACTAAGCATCAGAATATGTTATGGACACAGTCAGGCATATATCTGTCTATAAGCCTATGTTTAAAAAATGTCTTTACTGTTATTATAGCAGGCAAGATTTGTTCACTGTGCCCACAAAGAGATCGTACCAATCATGTATTTCAGAACAGGTGAACTACAGGTTAGAAGCATTTACACATTAGATGCAGTAAGCGAGTAATTTCATTCTTTGCCCTTTGCAAATTGCAACTACATTTATGCATTTCATGTTTATGAATAAATTTAATTATGCATATGCACGTAAAAGTCATGGTTTTCTTCTATATGTCTCAATGGCACATTCAGTGGAACAGATTGAAGTTAAAAACGTGAGAATGAGCCTGATGAATGCAGGAAATGAGCTTTAAAAACACAGAGGAGACAAAAAAGGTTTAAACATGTTTGTCTCCTCTGTGTTCTTAGCAAATAAAAGTGGATTTTGACATTAATTTGGTTAACAAATAAGGTAGACTTTTAATCACTGCTGCTGAGTTTGCTCCAAAACACCCTTAATCCTGGCTCCAAAGAGATAGATCCTCTGTGCCCGAAGAACAACAGGTTCGCCCAACTCCGCTCGCCTTGTTAAAGTGTCAATTTTGTTAAAAGACCAATTTATCGAATCCATTATTAATTTAGTTTTGGAGAATAAAGCGGAGAGAGTCGAGGAATAACACACATTAGACAAGACGAGACATAGAACAAAGCAGGAAAGATAAGGAGCAGGAGAGGAGAGAAAAAGTGTTCACCCTCGTCAGGAGCCAGAAAGACTAGCACTATAGGGCTGAAACGATTCATCGATTAGAAAAATGCATCGATTATTTTTTTTTTTTTGCCCCGATGCTTCATTTTATTTTCATACGCTCTGCGATGGCCGGAACCTTCTGCGGTAGAGGTAAAGTTTCCGCATGACCACTGCACTTCACTGTACACAAAACAGCGCGGCGCCCATGGATGTATAATAAGAGGGTAAACCTCATCTCCTCCGGTAAGCCGCACACCCCACATCTCCTCCGGTACGCCGCACACCCCGCATCTCCTCCGGTACGCCGCGCACCCCGCATCTCCTCCCTATGCCGCGCACTCCGCATCTCCTCCGGTACGCCGCACACCCCGCATCTCCTCCGGTACGCCGCACACCCCGCATCTCCTCCGGTACGCCGCGCACCCCGCATCTCCTCCCTACGCCGCGCACTCCGCATCTCCTCCGGTACGCCGCACACCCCGCATCTCCTCCGGTACGCCGCGCACCCCGCATCTCCTCCGGTACGCCACGCACCCCGCATCTCCTCCGGTACGCCGCGCACCCCGCATCTCCTCCCTACGCTGCGCACCCCGCATCTCCTCCCTACGCCGCGCACCCCGCATCTCCTCCGGTACGCCGCGCACCCCGCATCTCCTCCGGTACGCCACGCACCCCGCATCTCCTCCGGTACGCCGCGCACCCCGCATCTCCTCCCTACGCTGCGCACCCCGCATCTCCTCCCTACGCCGCGCACCCCGCATCTCCTCCGGTACGCCGCGCACCCCGCATCTCCTCCCTACGCCGCACACCCCGCATCTCCTCCGGTATGGATTGTGTGGATCATGTCTTGTCGCGTACGCCGCGTGGACAGCGTTTCCTCCTGTGCACCTCTAAACCAGAACTAACACCAGGACTAAGACAGGTCTAAACCAGGTCTAAACCAGGTCTAAACCAGGTCTAAACCAGGTCTAAACCAGGTCTAAAACAGATCTAAAACCAGGTCTAAACCAGGTCTATAACCAAACAAGTATTTGCAGGAGTTGGTTGTAGTGCTGCCGCGATTATTCAACGTTGTCGACGTAATCGAATATGAAAATGAGTCGACTACAATTTTTTTGGTCGAATATTCGCCTTTATTTATTTTTGGTCTCAAACGGCTCGTCCAGAGACCTTTTGCTTGCCCGAGATCAGGTATTTCCCCTCCACACCACTAGTAGTACTACACTCGAGGCGGACACCGGTGCTGCTGACAGCGGCTACATCCGGGGTTGACGCCGAGGTGGCTAACCTCGGCTTCACCAAAGGCTAACAGCAGTGGTAAATAATGGCACCGCCAAAGAAAACAAACTTGAGGAAGTATTTGCCGTGCGCACTCTGCTGGCTGGTC
>CM060656.1:367500-405000 GCA_030686955.1 Odontamblyopus rebecca | reverse complement strand
TGCGGTAAAACTTGTCCATGCATTTATTTCATCAACATGAGTCTACTGTAACTCTCTGCTGCAGCCTGCCCTAAAAGCTACTAAAAACATTCATCTTGTTCAAAATGCAGCAGCAACATTATTAACAGGAACAAATAGAAGAGACACATTACTCTGGTGTTAGCTTCAGTTCATTGGCTCCCGGTCGAGTTTAGAATTAAATTTAAAATCCTTCTTCTCACCTATAAAGCTGTAAATTACGGCCCCATCTTATATTACTGACCTGACAGCACCTTACAAACCAAACAGACACTGCACTCACATAATGCAGGGCTACGAGTGTCCCCAGGTTTAATAAACTTACAATGGGAGGGAGAACTTTTAGTTTCCAATCTCCTGTTTTATGGAATCAGCTTCCACCTCCTGTCAGAGAGGCAGACACAGCCTCTACATTTAAGGTTAAAGGTTAAAGGTCTTCAAGCTCTAATTTGACCCCCTGAACACGCTCAAAAACTCACCAAATTTTGCCCAAAATTCAGAAGTGGCAAAAAATTTGATAAAATATATGTTGCACGTGTGGGTACAAAAAACTGGCCTAAAAAAGTCAAAATACATTGCGCCTATGGGAGACGTCCCAATGTAAAGTTTGTCGTACAGTCCCAAAATTCGGTACAGACATTCCTCATGTTAAGACAGAAAAAAAATATTATTATGGCCACGCCCCCTGACAAACCAGAAGGCAGCCATCTTGGATTGAAATACAAAAGTTGCTGAGTCAGCATTTTCGCTCACGTCGCATTTGAACGAACTCCTCTGAAGGCGCTTCACCCACAGGGGTCAAAATCGGCGTACATCAACTAGAGAAGTGGGGCATCAAACGATAGCTGAATTGTTAAAATAACTGTCACGGTTTACGTGCAGCGAACCTGCAAATTTTGTTCAGATTTTTTGCAATTTTCCAATGTCAAAATTTGCTCCCGTTCGGCCATACAAAGTCCGATTGAGCTCAAATTTGAATCAGTTGTAAAATTTTTGTTCCAAAGCCGACTAATTGTGACACGAGCAAAAATGGTGTGATAGCGCCCCCTGCAGGACACAATAAAATTTTGCATGGATGGTCAAAATTTTACTTTTTCTATAATGTACCAAATTTTGTACAAAATTACTTTGGGCCATCTCAATCAAAAAAGCCAATGTAAACCATATGGTATTTTTAACCGTGTTGCCATGGTGATGCACAAAAGCTCCAATGTTATCCTAATGGGAAAGATCAGATACATTCACATTCATGACAAATATTTTACTCCTTTCACAGAATATTCTCAAATTCGGCACAATGACTCTTCATGTCATTCCTATCAAAAAAGTCAATGACAACCATATGGAATTTTTAACCGTGTTACCACGGTGATGCACAAATACTCCAATGTTATCCTAATGGGAACATTTCAACAATTTCTTACTTTTCAAAGTGAAGTCAAACGTCTTATTACTTTCATTGAAGAACGTGAAATTTGGTACAGTGATTCTTCAGGTCAGTCCAAACAAAAAAGTCCAGGGGGCCAAAGTTGTATTTTACACGGTGTTGCCATGGCGATGTCCCAATGTGCCCATATTCGTCAATGTTGCACATCAGTATCTCCAGTGTGTGTGGACTTTATGCGTTTAGTGACAAGTTCAACCCAAAGCCACAAACACACAGAGACAAGAGGCTCATCAGCGGCACCTGGGGGAGCGTCGGGTCGACGGAATGCGACGCGCGGCCCGCGAGGGCCGTTCGATGCCGCTTGCGGCTTTAATTTTAATTGTTATTGACTGATTTATTTTGGTTACTACTTATTTACTACACATTGAGCTTCCATGTCTTGTGATTGTGTGTGTGTTTGTGTGGTTTATGTATTATCCAAAAATGTTTGTAGCTAAAGTAAAGTAAAGTAAAGTAAAGTAAAGTAAAGTAAAGTAAAGTAAAGTAAAGTAAAGTAAAGTAAAGTAAAGTAAAGTAAAGTAAAGTAAAGTAAAGTAAAGTAAAGTAAAGTAAAGTAAAGTAAAGTAAAGTAAAGTAAAGTAAAGTAAACTAAACTAAACTAAACATGCTGTATGGAGGTGCAAGTGGACGTGCTGCTGAGGTGCTTCAGAGGTCCAAATGTCAGAGTGAGCCTTTTCTCTTAATAAATAGTCTGTGTGCAGCATTCAAAGGCGCTGACCACAGCAGAGCTCCTGTCCTTGTGTGAATGTCCCACATTAAGACCAGTCCCACACTGCAGCTGGACCGTGTGCAGTCTGAATGAAACCATCATAATTACTGTATGGACTTTTGTAGTGGACTATTGTCCAATCTTTCATATACTCAATGATATTTTTGGGGTCAATATTTAACATGTGTACAGTTTCTTAGTATTACTGTTTTTTATTTTTATTTTAATTAATCATGGCATTTATATAGCACCTTTAAAGAGATGTGACAAGATCCGGCTTTGACAAGCCGGTATGGTTACCGTATTTTCCGGACTATAGAGCGCACCAGTATATAAGCCGCATCCACTCTATTTAAAAAAGAAAATTAAGAAAAAAGTTAGCCGCAACCGGGCTATAAGCCGCTGATATCTATGTTGAAAAATGAGATATTTACTGCATATACAGAACGATTTTGTACTGTAAATGTACATTTATGTACCTGAACAGATTCTTTCTGAACAGTGCCTTTTAACACAGCAGTAACTGTGCTGATTAAAACGAGTTCAGAAACAGAAAAGAACCAGTAATTGACCTTCACTTCTCCTGTGCAGTGAAACCACAAGTCACTTTAATCATCTCCACTGAAATTGACGCCGAGTTTATGTGCAGCAGCACAGCAGAGGTCTGCGCAGGACAGAATTTTCAGTCCCGCTCCCGCGTTGTGCAGTCGTATTATACATCCATGGTCCCGCGCTGCACTGTTTTGTGTTGGGTCCCGCGGTCCCGCGGGTGCAGAGCTCTGCACCCACGGGTCCCACGGATCCCGCGGGTGCAGGGCTCTGCAGCACAGTTTCCTTCCTGGAGCAAGATCGATGCCTTCAACTTAAAACTTGCATCATATAAACTCCTTCGTGCGTTTCATGATGAAGGGGTGAGGATTTGAAAATAATTACCAGTTAGTAATTTGTCGTGTGTGTTATATCTGCTAAATAAAAAGTAGCATATTCTTCTTTGCATTAATTTTCCGTCTATCTTGTTTTTGAAATTCCAGTTAGAGCGCCCCTAGCGGTGGAAGAAAAATCCACAGATTAGCCGCTCCGTTCTAAAAGCCGCATGGTTCAAAGCCTGGGAAAAAAGTAGCGGCTTATAGTCCAGAAAATACGGTATACAGTGTGATTTAAACTATAAAGAATTTAATAATAATAATAATGCATCAGTTTTATACAGCGCTTTTCTGGACACTCAAAGACTCTTTACAGCATTATTCATTCACTCCAGACCCGGTGGTGGTAAACTACTATTGTAGCTACAGCTGCCCTGGGGCAGACTGACAGAAGCGAGGCTGCTAATCTGCACCATCGGCCCCTCCGACCACCACCAACACTCACACACACACCACTTTCATACTAGGCAATGTGGGTGATGTGTCTTGCCTAAGGACACTACGACAGTTTTTGCCACTGGCCCCACTGTGGCACCTGGAATTCCCAGTGTCTCCCATCCAAGTACTAACCAGGCCCTGCTGAGCTTCTGAGATCTGACGGGATCAGGCTTTGATGAGCCGGTATGGCCACAATTTATCACTTCAATGACTCATTACAGATGCAGTACTTTAGTGTTTCATTCTGCTATTTATACATTCAAGCTCATGATTTTTTTTTTATAGTATTTTATATTTAGAACATTTTTTGTGGTTTAAATCTGCTCTTGGGTTATTGTGTCAATGGCATCAATTAGTTTCAATATTATCGTTTACTTCAGCATTATATCACACTTCAGAATGTGTTATCCTGACAGGCCAAGTCTGAGTGAGGCATATAACACATGCAAAAAGACCTTTTTTATAATCAAACATTCAAGTTCAGATGGGGTAAAATAGATTAATAGGTTAGGATCTAGAGCTGCAAGGTTAGATGGCAATCAAACTGAAATCACTATATGAATGGATGCAATTGGCAAATCACAAAGCCTGTAGATTATCGTTCCCACATCCTTATTAGGATCCAGGAAATGTAATTTCCTCAAAAGGCATGGAAACCCAACATGTGTGTATGTGAGTGGGAGGTATGGTTTGTAGTTCATTGAGAGACTGAGGACAATGTGTTTGCTGATGTCTGTGTTAGATGATGTTTCCATGTTTTTCACTGAAGCCCATTGGGGAAACTCTTGTGATTCTGGGCTATAGAAATAAAATTGAATTGAAATGAATTGAATAGTTCATTTTCATAGAGCTCCATTAGACTCCACACACATTCAAAAGCAGAGGGATAATAACAGGTCGATACAGCACAGTGTGGCTCACTGAGATGAGCCTGCTCCTCCTACATGTGTTTATGCTACAAAGGCTGGATAATCATGTAAACATGAAGGAGAAAGTATGCAATTTGCAAAAGTCTTTATAAAGAAAAAAACATGCCTATAAATTAAATGTGAGGACAGAATCATACCAGCTCAGATTACAATTTATTTAAAGGCTTTAAAGTTTACTCCAAGCTAGTGCTGTTATGATACTAACATTTCAAAGGGATAAACTTGATACTCAATTCCGATTCTGATACCACATTAATAAAAAAAAAAACACTCTTTATTTACAGAGTAGAATGTGACCATGTGTCCTTATATGTGTGTAATCCCTCAGTGGTCAAGGTAGGTTCTAGTGGTCCCTGGGCAGATACTAGTCTATGTGCTCTTCTTCTGATACAGCTCAAGATCATTCTAAAGACATAAAGGAAAGGTTCTGCTGTCTCCTGTCAACAGGGCTCTACGCTAACTTTTGTTTTCAGGAGCACATGTGCCGCTAAGTTAGAAATTTTAGGAGCACAGAAAAAAAATGGGGGCACAAGTAGGTTTTCGTTTTGAACATTTATTACAGTGCAGAACTTGCGCACAGCAACACCAACACTGAATAAATTTAATACAAAAAAATGTAAAATTATGACTGTACTTTTCCTGCATGATCGCAATGTTTTTATAAATATATCTTCATTTTATCTGATTAATATTTAGACTTAAAATAAGCCAAACAAACTGTACTGCACTGAAACACTCTGTGGCCCTTTTTGGACCCTCACCACAGTTTGAGAACCTCTTCTTTAAGAGAACTTCCACTGGCACTTTACACAAAACTGTTTTCAAAGTGTAAAAAGTGGGTAGGATTTTTAAACCTGTATTTTCAAATTCCAAACTGGAGTCACTTTCTCTTACTGGTTTTACAGTGGTTTTTAGTCTCTGCACATTTACCAAACCAAACGCACATTGTGACAAACAGATTTATTTGGCATTTTCTTAGTCAAACTTCAGCCCACATATCACCTGCTCTGTGCTGTAGCTCTGCTCTGTGCTGTAGCTCTGCTCTGTGCTGTAGCTCTGCTCTGTGCTGTAGCTCTGCTCTGTGCGGACACGGACATAAAATTAATATTGGTGTATTTGATGTGAGGCGGGTGGACAGGTGGGATGTTTAACCTGCGCTGTGATACACACTGGTACACGAGGGTGTGTGCAGTGGCGGACAAGCCGTGCGCTGGCGGTGCCGCATGGAGTGTCTGCGGGCTCCAGCGCACAGGTCCCGCACACGGTACAAGTTTATTGCCGACAGCAGCGGCAGTAATGAAATATGACCGCACTCAGTATTCAGACCTTGAGTCCGTGACGAGACCGAGTCCAAATGCGCTCAAGTCTAAGACAAGACCGAGACAAAGCTCTCGCTTTAGCGGAGGAGGAAGTCCAGCGGTGTGGGGGTGTCTACTGTGGTGGGGCAGGTGTGGGTCCTGCTGCGGGGCACTTCACGTTTAAGGGGGCGTGGGTGTGTTTTGAAGGGGAGGTTGTTCGTATGAATGATATCAGCCACATGCGGAGCTCGTATGCTGGGGTCGTGCTCGGTCGGAGGTGTCGTGCCTGGGCACTGTTCGGTTGCACTCACACTGGGCCTGCGTGCGGCGCTTTAGGGGCGATCCAGTTCTGAAGTCCTAGTGTGAGTGCGCCCCTAATGTTTGACACATTTAGAACGTTTCACTTGTCACGTTACGTCTGTGCGCAGACATAATGTCTCTCCATATTGTGGCTGCAGAAGCGCTCGCACTGGTGCGGCTGGTTTGTTTTCCTCGTTCGCACGACGAAATATTTACTCACAAATGCGAGTGAAATGGATGCACTGTAGAGCCCTGCCTGTCAATGAGATTTTTTAGTATTTAGTTTGGATACTAGTTTTAGTATCAATTAGTATCTGATTTTCAATACTTTTGACAACCCTAGTCCAAATTTAGACCTAGATGTAGATTTTTAGATTGGGGCCAAAAAAAAACAAGAATTTTGTCCAAGTTCAGTCCGAGTTTTACATAATCTTAATGTAGACATGCAGGTAGCGGGCCCTCCACTGGAAATGTTACATAGTACACATTTAACAGCCCATAAGTTAAAAAAGAGTGCAGACAAAGCAGTGTCTCCAGTTAACTTTACACAATAAACGTGTAAATATGTTTGTTTTATCAAAACTTATTGGTAAAAGTTTATAATTGCAATAACCCTGAAGCCCCTGCAGCCCTCACAGGTCATGGCGTTGTGTTCTTTTGTGTTTTGTTACATAAATTGTTTGTATATAGATGGTTTACCTGAAGAAGCCCCTGCAGCCCTCACAGGTCATGGCGTTGTGTTCTTTTGTGTTTTGTTATATAAATTGTTTGTATATAGATGTTGGTTTACCTGAAGAAGCCCCTGCAGCCCTCACAGGTCATGGCGTTGTGTTCTTTTGTGTTTTGTTATATAAATTGTTTGTATATAGATGTTGGTTTACCTGAAGAAGCCCCTGCAGCCCTCACAGGTCATGGCGTTGTGTTCTTTTGTGTTTTGTTATATAAATTGTTTGTATATAGATGTTGGTTTACCTGAAGAAGCCCCTGCAGCCCTCACAGGTCATGGCGTTGTGTTCTTTTGTGTTTTGTTATATAAATTGTTTGTATATAGATGTTGGTTTACCTGAAGAAGCCCTTGCAGCCCTCGCAGGTCATGGCATTGAAGTGGAAGCCGGTGGCCTTGTCTCCGCAGACGCCACAGATCCGCGGCACATTTCTGTCAAACTCCTCTCCTGCCGCCGTGGATGTGCTCACAACCGTAGACTCCATCACTGAGGGCACAGGAAACAAAGGTTACGGTGACTATTAACTTCACTGCAGTACGTTATATTATTTTACTTTGGCTTGTGACCAGTGTGCGAAATACCCGTCAGTATTCGGGGGGTCCCCATCTCCGAATTGTTGAACAATACAGATATACATTTTCAATATGCAGAAGCCTATGCAAAGTTGTGTATTACAATATAAGCAAGCGAGTGAATAAATGTTAGGTATCAACACGCAGTCAGTGCACTTGTCAAGGACCAGGGTTTTCAAGACAATAACTGGGGACAGATTAGTTAGACTGTGTTTGTCGCTCCAACACCTGCTGTACTTGGGGCACTCGCGCTGGGACTTTCGGGCCGTGCAGTGCTAGGACGTGGTTGCCTGGAGTTCTGCATTCGCACCTGTCGGGCTGCGGCTGTAGCGTCATCACACAGCGCTGTTTGCGGGTCGCACGGTGGAGCTGGTGGTTTTGGCAGAGAGGGTGGGTCCATCTGCATGGGGTGTCTATTGCATGATGGGGCGGGTGTAGGTTCTGCTGCGGTGCGTGCTCCTCCGTGTGTTTGTGGCATAGACCATATATACGGTCTATGGTTTGTGAATGTGGTGGGGAAGAGAAGTCGCTGTCCGCGGTCCTTGTCCACGGTCCTTGTTGCGGATTCTCCCTATGCTTTGAAGCGGACTTTGTTTCTTGTTGTTTTTTCTATACCACTCCTTTAGTAATACCTGCTTTAACACAGACGCATACTCAACACAGGAGTTTGGTTCATGTTGTCTGTTTGGCTTCAATTTAACACACACATTACAGACTGTGATTGGATGTGGATTTATTAAACACACTTTTACTCTGAGACACAGTAAAAGGCCGAACACTGTAGACTTGATGTGTTTTCAGGGGGATATAAGTTTCACGCTGTTTTCTCAGCTCTAGTTTGGACACATATAGAACAGTATTAAACAAGAGGACACATGTAGGACTATGTTAAACATGAGGACACATGTAGGACTATGTTAAACGTGAGGACACATGTAGGACTATGTTAAACGTGAGGACACATGTAGGACTATGTTAAACGTGAGGACACATGTAGGACTATGTTAAACGTGAGGACATGTGTAGGACTATGTTAAACATGAGGACACATGTAGGACTATGTTAAACGTGAGGACACATGTAGGACTATGTTAAACAAGAGGACACATGTAGGACTTTGTTAAACGTGAGGACACATGTAGGACTATGTTAAACGTGAGGACACATGTAGGACTATATTAAACGTGAGGACACATGTAGGACTGTTAAACGTGAGGACACGTGTAGGACTATGTTAAACGTGAGGACACATGTAGGACTATGTTAAACGTGAGGACACATGTAGACCTATGTTAAACAAGAGGACACATGTAGGACTATGTTAAACGTGAGGACACATGTAGGACTATGTTAAACATGAGGACACATGTAGACCTATGTTAAACGTGAGGACACATGTAGGACTATGTTAAACATGAGGACACATGTAGGACTATGTTAAACATGAGGACACATGTAGGACTTTGTTAAACGTGAGGACACATGTAGGACTATGTTAAACGTGAGGACACATGTAGACCTATGTTAAACAAGAGGACACATGTAGGACTATGTTAAACGTGAGGACACATGTAGGACTATGTTAAACGTGAGGACACATGTAGGACTATGTTAAACGTGAGGACACATGTAGACCTATGTTAAACGTGAGGACACATGTAGGACTATGTTAAACGTGAGGACACATGTAGGACTATGTTAAACGTGAGGACACATGTAGGACTATGTTGAACGTGAGGACACATGTAGGACTTTGTTAAACGTGAGGACACATGTAGGACTTTGTTAAACGTGAGGACACATGTAGGACTATGTTAAACGTGAGGACACATGTAGGACTTTGTTAAACGTGAGGACACATGTAGGACTATGTTAAACCTGAGGACACATGTAGGACTATGTTAAACGTGAGGACACATGTAGGACTATGTTAAACATGAGGACACATGTAGACCTATGTTAAACGTGAGGACACATGTAGGACTATGTTAAACATGAGGACACATGTAGGACTATGTTAAACATGAGGACACATGTAGGACTTTGTTAAACGTGAGGACACATGTAGGACTATGTTAAACGTGAGGACACATGTAGACCTATGTTAAACAAGAGGACACATGTAGGACTATGTTAAACGTGAGGACACATGTAGGACTATGTTAAACGTGAGGACACATGTAGACCTATGTTAAACGTGAGGACACATGTAGGACTATGTTAAACGTGAGGACACATGTAGGACTATGTTGAACGTGAGGACACATGTAGGACTTTGTTAAACGTGAGGACACATGTAGGACTATGTTAAACGTGAGGACACATGTAGGACTTTGTTAAACGTGAGGACACATGTAGGACTATGTTAAACCTGAGGACACATGTAGGACTATGTTAAACGTGAGGACACATGTAGGACTATGTTAAACGTGAGGACACATGTAGGACTATGTTAAACGTGAGGACACATGTAGGACTATGTTAAACGTGAGGACACATGTAGACCTATGTTAAACGTGAGGACACATGTAGGACTATGTTAAACGTGAGGACACATGTAGGACTATGTTAAACGTGAGGACACATGTAGACCTATGTTAAACGTGAGGACACATGTAGACCTATGTTAAACGTGAGGACACATGTAGGACTATGTTAAACGTGAGGACACATGTAGGACTATGTTAAACGTGAGGACACATGTAGGACTTTGTTAAACGTGAGGACACATGTAGGACTATGTTAAACGTGAGGACACATGTAGACCTATGTTAAACGTGAGGACACATGTAGGACTATGTTAAACGTGAGGACACATGTAGGACTATGTTAAACGTGAGGACACATGTAGACCTATGTTAAACGTGAGGACACATGTAGGACTATGTTAAACGTGAGGACACATGTAGGACTATGTTAAACGTGAGGACACACGTAGGACTATGTTAAACATGAGGACACACGTGGGACTATGTTAAACATGAGGACACATGTAGGACTATGTTAAACGTGAGGACACATGTAGGACTATGTTAAACGTGAGGACACATGTAGGACTATGTTAAACGTGAGGACACGTGTAGGACTATGTTAAACGTGAGGACACATGTAGGACTATGTTAAACGTGAGGACACATGTAGGACTATGTTAAACGTGAGGACACATGTAGGACTATGTTAAACGTGAGGACACATGTAGGACTATGTTAAACGTGAGGACACATGTAGGACTATGTTAAACGTGAGGACACATATAGTGACAACACTAGAATGGATGAATGCAGTATAAAAACACTATCCCTGGTCGATTACACGTGCTGTATCCAATTCTCTGAAGCAACATGAGCAAAAACAACAACATGAGACTCTGATCCGCCACAATCACTCTCTCTGAGCACCAAGACTCTGATTACACTGTGTTTACAGGCTCAAGTTTAGGTCAGGTTTACAACTGGGATTGATGGGCCGATATTAGTCCTGGTTTAGTCCAGTATCTATCTGGTATAGTCTTGGCTGTTTTTTCTCTATTACTTCCCTATGGCATTTACAAGTACAATTAGTTTTTCATTTTTCATTATGGCTAATTACTAATCAATAGAGTCAGGACTTGTAGAATACTTTCAGCTTTTGTTGGAAGGAGTTTCAAGGATGGTAGAAATCTCAGGTCGACAGCATGAATATTTTAAACGTTTTGACAAATCATTTGATCATTGTGTGGCTGAATCTGATGGAAATGTGGAAATAACACTTTGAACAAATAAGAGCGGAGCAGAAGGGCACAGGTTTGAGATATAAAGGCAAAATACATGGACAATACAATTATATTTATATTTATTAATTAGAAAGGTGTTATATTTTATATTTTTAGGTATTTAAACCAAATGTGGACACACCTTCACCTTGTTTTTGTTGCATAACTTCAAAGTGCACTGCATATCATTTCTAGTGAAAAGTCTGCCACCTGAAGTCACCATGGAAAAGTTATTGCTTTGTCTAGAATGTTCCACAGTATACCTATCATGAGGGAGACAAGCAGGTTACAGCACTACGCTACGTTATAGTTCAGATCTGTGCCGAGTCGCCTCTATTCACAGAAGGAATTATTGTATTTCTGAGCAATAGAAACACCCATAATGAATAAATTCTAGGTGGAAATGTTTAAAGCCAGAACAATTCCTAATTCTAACCCTATAAAATAAAAGGTTTTTTTTTTTTTTTGGTTGTGCCTATTGCATTGAAAAACATGTGTCTTTACTGTGAGTGGGCCTGCATCTCTACAAACCTGACTCTTAAGCTTTGGAGCAGATTGGTATATCCTGAAAGTGTTTCCTCTGTCTAAAGTGAAGTGTACCATCCCAGTTTGAGGGTCTGACTCTAGGGGATTCTTGCTGACTGATCCAATAGATTTAACATGAGCCAAACCCAATGCTACATCACAGCGCAGCGGTGCAGAGAAGTGAAAGAAATGCAGAAAAAGCAGACAATGAACGGGAAGTTAGGACAGCGGATGCAATTTAGCTATTGTGCCAATTCTGGTGTATTTACATTGATGCTGACCTGCTGATATGTGGATTAATATGCATTGTCCTAATTCAATAAAAAAAAAAGTAGTTTAGTGTTTATTTTACTTTAGCCATGCATCATAGCAACACAAACTTGCAATTACTGAAAGTGTTTTTGTGAATTGCAAAAATTGGCCTTATGATTAAGTTTTGCTTTTCTATTCCTGTGGTACTATTCCTGTGGTACTATTCCTGTGGTACTATTCCTGTGGTACTATTCCTGTGGTACTATTCCTGTGGTACCATGACAGAGATGTGTCACCCCCAGAAACACTAATCGATCTGCATGTCTTTAGTCATCTTCCGTTCATGCTTCCCTTTCCCTCTTGTCTGTGTGTGTTTCTGTGTGTGTGTTTCTGTGTGTGTGTTTCTGTGTGTGTGTGTCTCTGTGTGTGTGTGTTTCTGTGTCTCTGTGTGTGTGTGTGTTTCTGTGTGTGTGTGTCTGTGTGTTTCTGTGTGTGTGTGTTTCTGTGTGTGTGTGTTTCTGTGTGTGTGTGTTTCTGTGTGTGTGTGTTTCTGTGTGTGTGTGTGTTTGTGTGTGTGTGTCTCTGTGTGTGTGTCTCTGTGTGTGTGTGTTTCTGTGTGTGTGTTTCTGTGTGTGTGTGTGTTTCTGTGTGTGTGTGTTTCTGTGTGTGTGTGTTTCTGTGTGTGTGTGTCTCTGTGTGTGTGTGTTTCTGTGTGTGTTTCTGTGTGTGTGTGTGTCTCTGTGTGTGTGTGTGTGTCTCTGTGTGTGTGTGTCAGGTGAGACTGCTGGAGCAGTGGCCCCTCTCTCTCTCGCTCTGTCAGTGGCCCCTCTCTCTCTCGCTCTGTCAGTGGCCCCTCTCTCTCTCGCTCTGTCAGTGGCCCCTCTCTCTCTCGCTCTGTCAGTGGCCCCTCTCTCTCTCGCTCTGTCAGTGGCCCCTCTCTCTCTCGCTCTGTCAGTGGCCCCTCTCTCTCTCGCTCTGTCAGTGGCCCCTCTCTCTCTCGCTCTGTCAGTGGCCCCTCTCTCTCGCTCTGTCAGTGGCCCCTCTCTCTCGCTCTGTCAGTGGCCCCTCTCTCTCTCGCTCTGTCAGTGGCCCCTCTCTCTCGCTCTGTCAGTGGCCCCTCTCTCTCGCTCTGTCAGTGGCCCCTCTCTCTCTCGCTCTGTCAGTGGCCCCTCTCTCTCGCTCTGTCAGTGGCCCCTCTCTCTCGCTCTGTGTCTCTGTGCTATAATCAGCTGATGCATTATTTACTCTTCTCTCTATCAACACCAGTGCAGTGTGTTTGTGCTGAGGGACCCTTAGCGAACACAGAACAGTGTATCTGACATCACAAACGGCTGGATTAATAAATGATTTAAATTTCCTTGTCTTCTTGCACTGTACAAAAGCTTTTAGAACTCTGCAAACATGCTCTGAAATACAGGGGACTCTTGGATCAGTTTAGAACTTTAGATTTCAGTTTTCTCTCAAATGTTAATGCTACTGGACAAGTTTAAAACGTGCCCTGTTTTTTTATTTATTCATTTTTTTAATTGTAATTATGCTATGTCACTTACTGTGTCAAGGCTGGTCTTGGAACATTCTGTTGCTATCTACTGCCTAATTATTTGAGGCAAAAAAAGTAAAGCAAATAAATACATGAATCAGAAGAAGAAATACCCACCCGGTGATTGTAAATCCTAGGTTTCATTCATTTAATTACATTAGCATTAGCGTCTGTCTGCCTCCCCACAAAACTGAGAGAGAATGCAAATGAAGTAGGGCTGAACGATTTGGGAATAGTATTATTAATATTTCATTTTTCTGACAGGCACTGCCATTATGATGACATTTGAAATGTATGATTACATTTGAAATGTATGTTTGATAGATTTTAAACACATCCAGACGAACTGAGGTACAAAAAAAAAACAATATGAACTGGCCAGAGGCGGGATAAGTACTGAAAAAGTATCTTTACGTTGCTGAATTCATACTCAAGTAAAATCTAAAAATCTACTTGAGTAATAGTAAAGAAGTACTTAATTTAAAATGTAATTTGAGTAAATGGTACTGAGTTACTTTCAGTTATAAATCTAATCCAGCACAAATTGTTTTAATCAACTTTTAGGTGAAACATGCAAACTGTTCAGTGCAAACTCTGGCCAAAGACAACTGAACTGACTGAATAACACTGAGCTCTTCCTTCTTTTTATAGAACTTTATAGAACTTAGAACTTTAACTGCATAACAAATTTAACAAATTAACAATTTAACAAATTCTGAATTATATGGTCCAACTCACACCACTACAAATAAAAAAATAAAAAAATCAAAGTATGCAAAATGAAAATGTTGCACACATTACACGTGACGTTCATGACGACCTCTGTCTCAGGCTCAGCACCAGCATCACCCGAGGTGATCGAAGACAGACTGATGGTTCTGCACAACGACTGTACATAGTGAAAATGCCACGAGTGCAGCGCAATTTCCTGTCAATTCAGTTTTTAATTTCCACATTTAATTTTCTTTCTCTATCAATCTAATTTTACTCAGTAATGAGGGTGAGTTCCAATGTAACGAAGTAAAATGTTTAGGTCAAAATGTACTTGTAAATGTAAAATTTCTTAATTCAAAAACTATTTAAAAAATTACTAATTATTCATAAAAACTAGAGATCTAAACTCCATCCATCCATCCATCCATCCATCTTCTCCCGCTTAATCCGGCTGGGTCGCGGGGGCAGTTTACTGCCCAATCCTCATAGCACCTGACCCCCCCTATGAACCCCTCTGCAGGTGGTGAGCCCACAGGAGGGTGGACAACATGGTCCTTGATGTTAGTTCATAGGGGTGCGGGCATGTTTTAGGTTGATGGGGGAAACCGGAGCACCCGGAGGAAACCCATCCAGACACGGGGAGGAACATGCAAACTCCACACAGAAAGGCCCGGGCGACCCGGGGATCGAACCCGCAACCTTCTTGCTGTGAGGCCTGAGTGTTGCCACTCAGCCACCGTGCCGCCGAGAGATCTAAACTCCAGCTTCTTAACTAGACGTTGTTAGGCCCAATGAGACAGGGGAGTTTTGTTTGTGGAGGTACTTCAAAAATTCCCGTTTCATTTCAATTGTGATTAATCTTGCTGCCCTAAAGTGAAGTGTCAAACCTGGCACTGGTGGAATGATGGATAATATTAGGGGTGGGCGATATCTCGATATTTAAAATATATCGAGATATTTTTGAAACTCGATATGAATTCTGACATATCGATATATCGCTATAATGCTTATGTTTACTTCTGGTTTCGCCTTCTCTGTGCTGCGCTCGCCTCCTCCTCCTCACTTATGTCCCCTGTGCTCATCCCCGGAGCCCGGAGCTGCGGACTAAACCAGGACTAGGACGAAACCAGGACTAAACGTGGCCGCAGAGCCCGGGGCTCGTCCGCGGACTAAACCGGAACTAGGACCTGGGCTCTACAGTGCGCACATTTCACTTGCATTTGTGAACAAATATTTTGTCGTGCGAAGGTGGAAAACAAAACAGGCGCATCTGTGCGATGCTTCTGCAGCCACAATAAGCAGAGTTGCGCACAGACGTAACGTGACGAGTTAAACTTTCTAAATGCACCTGCCCAGCACGAGCGCAACCACAGGACACCTCCGAACGCGCACGACTCCAGCACACGAGCTCCGCGTGTGGCCGATATCACTCATACGAACAAACTCCGCTTCAAAACACACCCAAGCCCCCTTAAACGAGGAGCAGCAGGACCCACACCTGTCCCACCACTCATTAGACAGCCCCACACCGCTGGACTTCCCTCTCCGCTAAAGCGAGAGCTTTGTCTTGGTCTTGTCTTGGACTCGAGCACATTTGGACTCAGTCTTGTCATGGACTCAGGTCTGGATACTGAGTGCGGTCATTTTTCATTAGCGCCCATAGGCTCCTCCTCAATGAGCGCTGATTAGAAGAGCAGGACAAAACCCCAAGCAAAAACTAATTTTATGTCCGTGTCCACAGAGCAGAGCTATGGCACAGAGCAGAGCTATGGCACAGAGCAGACCTATGGCACAGAGCAGACCTATGGCACAGAGCAGAGCTATGGCACAGAGCAGACCTATGGCACAGAGCAGACCTATGGCACAGAGCAGACCTATGGCACAGAGCAGAGCTATGGCACAGAGCAGAGCTATGGCACAGAGCAGAGCTATGGCACAGAGCAGAGCTATGGCACAGAGCAGACCTATGGCACAGAGCAGACCTATGGCACAGAGCAGACCTATGGCACAGAGCAGACCTATGGCACAGAGCAGACCTATGGCACAGAGCAGAGCTATGGCACAGAGCAGACCTATGGCACAGAGCAGACCTATGGCACAGAGCAGAGCTATGGCACAGAGCAGACCTATGGCACAGAGCAGACCTATGGCACAGAGCAGACCTATGGCACAGAGCAGACCTATGGCACAGAGCAGACCTATGGCACAGAGCAGACCTATGGCACAGAGCAGAGCTATGGCACAGAGCAGACCTATGGCACAGAGCAGACCTATGGCACAGAGCAGACCTATGGCACAGAGCAGACCTATGGCACAGAGCAGAGCTATGGCACAGAGCAGACCTATGGCACAGAGCAGACCTATGGCACAGAGCAGAGCTATGGCACAGAGCAGACCTATGGCACAGAGCAGACCTATGGCACAGAGCAGACCTATGGCACAGAGCAGACCTATGGCACAGAGCAGACCTATGGCACAGAGCAGACCTATGGCACAGAGCAGAGCTATGGCACAGAGCAGACCTATGGCACAGAGCAGACCTATGGCACAGAGCAGACCTATGGCACAGAGCAGACCTATGGCACAGAGCAGAGCTATGGCACAGAGCAGACCTATGGCACAGAGCAGACCTATGGCACAGAGCAGACCTATGGCACAGAGCAGACCTATGGCACAGAGCAGACCTATGGCACAGAGCAGACCTATGGCACAGAGCAGAGCTATGGCACAGAGCAGACCTATGGCACAGAGCAGACCTATGGCACAGAGCAGAGCTATGGCACAGAGCAGACCTATGGCACAGAGCAGAGCTATGGCACAGAGCAGAGCTATGGCACAGAGCAGGCTGAAGTTTGGCCTAATAAAATGCAAAAAAAATCTGTTTGTCACAATGTGCGTTTGGTTTGGTAAATGTGCAGAGGCTAAATACCACTTTAAAACAAGAGAAAGTAACTCCAGTTTGGAATTTGAAAATACAGGTTTAAAAATCCTGCACACTTTTTACACTTTGAAGCAGTTTTGTGTAAAGTGCAGTGGAAGTTCTCTTTGCAGAGTGTTTAAGTGTAGTACTAAATGAATATTAATCAGATAAAATGCGTTTGTTGTTTTTGCAATAGTTTATCCTGTAAAAATATCGAGATATATATCGTATATCGAGATATTGCAAAATATATCGAGATATATTTTTTGGTCCATATCGCCCAGCCCTAGATAATATTGGTGGTTTTCAGATTGGAGAATGTTATGTCATACTCCTAGATGGAGGCAAGAGTCACTTTTCTCTATTGATTATACTTTGCCACACCCAAAGGGCAAATGTTGACTCTGATCTGATCAACAAAAACCTGCACGTTAAACAATATTCATTTTAGCTGTCCCCATCTCTATTAAATGTTACTGGTCTATGTAACATACAAGTCTGTGATGTCATCTGAAACTGCACTACAGGGGACACATTTCCAAATGAAGAGAAAAAAGTCTATATTATAAATATTGTTTCACGACAAGACAACCTAACTATCTGTGACATGAAACAGGACAAAATACATTTTAAAAAGTAATATTTTCCCAAGTGAATCAGAAAATCCTCAGCAGCGTGCGAACTCTACATGTTCAAACGCACAGGATCGGAGCAGGTCATCTGTGCTTTATCCTGGTTTTTCTATTTTTAAATATACATGAGTGACATAAGGGCTGTGTGCAGGGGCTGATGGGAAAATACAAAGGTTTAGAAAATGATGACAAACCAAACGTGCCCAAGAAATGATCAGATGATATAACGATAGTAAAACTACAACTGAAAGTAGATATTCATTTGAGCAGGTACTGTTACTAAAAAAGTCTCATTGAGAGGACAGAAATGAACCTTTCCTGAACCACTTTAGTGTTCAGGGTCAGTCCAGAGCAGTGTTGACACTGTTCTGGACTCAGTGTGACCCAGGTCCAGGTAGTGCCGTAAAACACTTCCTCCACACATGCCCTTCCCTCCCTCTTTCACTCATTCTCCTTTCTATCCATCACACTTTCTTCTTCTATCTCAATCTCCCTGTCAATCCCTCACCACCTCTTCAACCCCACCTTTTCGTTTCCCTCTCTCTTGTAATGCCTCTATCCCTTCCTTTGGGAATCAGCTGGAAAGTCCCCTTGGCTGGAAGGAACACTGCCAAACAACAACAAAAAAGTGGCAGTGGCAGTAATACGAACGGGGAGAAAATAGTGCCAACCAATTATGAGGTCTGTCTTTTTTGTCTCACTCTTTTGAACACAGAAAAACGCTTTATTTCATGACCCCAGTCAACCTGCCGGACTGTAGCAAAACCAGGGAAGAACTCGGCTCACTGGACGCTGTCGGGAGGTGACTCAGTGTTGATGCACAAGACTTCTGACGGGGATGAAACTGAAATTTAAACCAGAGGAGCAGAGTCAGAGGAGCAGAGTCAGAGGAGCAGAACCAGAGGAGCAGAGTCAGAGGAGCAGAACTAGAAGAGCAGAGTCAGAGGAGCAGAACTAGAGGAGCAGAGTCAGAGGAGCAGAACCAGAGGAGCAGAGTCAGAGGAGCAGAACCAGAGGAGCAGAACTAGAGGAGCAGAGCCAGAGGAGCAGAACCAGAGGAGCAGAGTCAGAGGAGCAGAAACAGAGGAGCAGAACTAGAAGAGCAGAGTCAGAGGAGCAGAACTAGAGGAGCAGAGTCAGAGGAGCAGAACCAGAGGAACAGAGTCAGAGGAGCAGAACTAGAGGAACAGAGTCAGAGGAGCAGAACTAGAGGAGCAGAGTCAAAGGAGCAGAACTAGAGGAGCAGAACCAGAGGAGCAGAGCCAGAGGAGCAGAACCAGAGGAGCAGAACCAGAGGTGCAGAACTAGAAGAGCAGAGTCAGAGGAGCAGAACCAGAGGAACAGAGTCAGAGGAGCAGAACTAGAGGAACAGAGTCAGAGGAGCAGAGTCAGAGGAGCAGAACTAGAGGAGCAGAGTCAGAGGAGCAGAACCAGAGGAACAGAGTCAGAGGAGCAGAACTAGAGGAACAGAGTCAGAGGAGCAGAACTAGAGGAGCAGAGTCAAAGGAGCAGAACTAGAGGAGCAGAGTCAGAGGAGCAGAACCAGAGGAGCAGAACTAGAAGAGCAGAGTCAGAGGAGCAGAACCAGAGGAGCAGAGCCAGAGGAGCAGAACCAGAGGAGCAGAGCCAGAGGAGCAGAACCAGAGGAGCAGAACCAGAGGAGCAGAACCAGAGGAGCAGAACCAGAGGAGCAGTCCCTGTAATTATAATAGCTGTTGGAGCACCAAATAAAATAGGACAAACTTACAGTATCTCACAAAAGTGAGTTCACCCCTCACACTTCTGCATTTAATGAGATCTTTTCATGGGACACTGACAAAATGACACTTTTATACAATGTAAAGTTTTCCATGTGCATTTTGTATAACAGTGTAAATTTACTGTCACCTCAAAATAACTCGACGCACAGACATTAATGTCTAAACTGCTGGAAATAAAAGTGAGTTCACCCCTAAGTGAAAATGTCCAAACTGGACCCAGTGTCAATATTTTGTGTAGCCACCATTATTTTCCAGCACTGCTTTAATCCTCTTGGGCCTGGAGTTCACCAGAGCTTCACAGGTTCCACTGGGATCCTGTTCCACTGACATCACAGAGCTGCTGGATGTTAGAGACCTCACGCTCCTCTACCTTCCATTACAAACAGAAGCTCAATGGGGTTTAGGTCTGGTGACAGGCTTGGCCACTCCATCACCTGTACCCTCAGCTTCTTTAGAAAGGCACTGGTCTCCTTGGAGGTGTGTTTGGGGTCATTATCATGTTGGAACACTGCCCTGTGGCCCAGTTTCTGATTGAGGGGATCAGGCTCTGCTTCAGTATGTCACAGTACATGTGGCATTCATGGTTCCCTCAGTGATCTGTAGTTCCCCAGTGCCGGCAGCATCATGCAGCCCCAGACCATCACACTCCCACCTCCATGTTTGACTGTAGGCCAGACACACTTGTCTTTGTACTCTTCACCTGGCTGCCACCAAACATGCTTGACACCATCTGAACCAAATAGGTTTATGTTGGTCTCATCAGACCACAGGACCTGCTTCCAGTCATCCATGTCCTTAGTCTGCTTGTCTTTACCAAACTGTTTGTGGGCTTTCTTGTGCTTCATCTTCAGAAGAAGCTTCCTTCTGGGACAGCAGCCATGTAGACCATTTTGATGCAGTGTGCGGCGTCTGAGCACTGACAGACTGACCCTCCACCCCTCAGCCTCTGCAGCACTGCTCCAGCTCATACGTCCATTTCCCAAAGACACATGTGGATATGACGCTGAGCTCGTGCACTCGTCTCCTTTGGTCGACCATGGGAAGAACTGTTCTGAGTGGAACCCGTCCTGTTAAGTCTCTGTATGGTCTTGGCCTCGGTGCTGCAGCTCAGTTTCAGGGTGTGGGGATCTTCTTATAGCCTCGGCCGTCTTTATGTAGAGCAACAACTTTTTTTTCCAGATTCTCAGAGAGTTCTTTGTAATGAGGTGCCATGTTGAACTTCCAGTGCCCAGTATGAGAGAATGTGAGAACGAAAACACCAAATTTAACAAACCTGCTCCACTTACACATCTAAGACCTTGTAACACAAGTCACATGACACTGGGGAGGAAAAAATGGCTAAATTTTCACTTAGGGGTGAACTCACTTTTATTTCCAGCAGTTTAGACATTAATGTCTGTGCGTCGAGTTATTTTGAGGTGACAGTAAATTTACACTGTTATACAAAATGCACATGGAAAACTTTACATTGTATAAAAGTGTCATTTTGTCAGTGTCCCATGAAAAGATATCATTAAATGCAGAAGTGTGAGGGGTGAACTCACTTTTGTGAGATACTGTATATCTTTTCCAGAATAGTTTATGATCACTATCAGAGCTTGTGTCACACCATGTGAAATACAGTTCTAAGACATTTTAAACACTAGTTTAACCACACTAATATAAACAGGGTGCTGACACACCTGTCAGTCCGGTGAACTGGTTCGATCGGGGACTAAACTGAAACACTGTTGTTTGCGGATCACGTTCTCACCTCACAGCTCAATGTTCACTTCTGTCGTGTGAATGTTACTCTTTAGTATCGATACCTGCTCAAATGAGTATCTGGTTTCAATATTACTCTATTAATATTAGATTTTCCATACTTCTGACAACCGTCTGTAGTAAAGAACCATATCAAGTGGACTCCAGTGGTTTCTAGTCTGATGTAGTTTCCAGTTTGTTTTAGCTAAAGTGTGGTGGGAATGTTATCCACACCACATGAAACTGCAACAATCCAGGGCTCTACACTAACTCTTGTTTTCAGGAGCACATGTGCCCCTAAGTAAAAAAATTTTAGGAGCACAGAAAAAAAATGGGGGCACAAGTAGGTTTTCGTTTGAACGATTACTGTATTACAGTGCAGAACTTACGCACAGCAACACCAACAATGAATAAATTTAATACAAAAAAACAAAAGAATTATGACTGTACTTTTCCTGCATGATCGCAATGTTTTTATAAATCTTTTTTTTAATAAATTATAATGTTTTTATACATTTTTATTAATTTTTACAAGTAAAAATATCTTCATTTTATCTGATTAATATTTAGATTTAAAATAAGCCAAACAAACTGTTCTGCACTGAAACACTCTGTGGCCCTTTCTGGACCCTCACCCACAGTTTGAGAACCTCTTCTTTAAGAGAACTTCCACTGGCACTTTACACAAAACTGTTTTCAAAGTGTAAAAAGTGGGCAGGATTTTTAAACCTGTATTTTCAAATTCCAAACTGGAGTTACATTCTCTTACTGGTTTTACAGTGGTTTTTAGCCTCTGCACATTCACCAAACCAAACGCACATTGTGACAAACAGATTTATTTGGAAATCTTCAGCCCACATACCGCCTGCTCTGTGCTGTAGCTCTGCTCTGTGCGAACACAGACATAAAATTAGTATTGGCGTATTTGACGTGAGGCGGGTGGACAGGTGAGATGTTTAACCTGCCCTGTGATGCAGGCTGAGG
This sequence comes from Odontamblyopus rebecca, assembly GCA_030686955.1. NCBI lineage: Eukaryota > Metazoa > Chordata > Actinopteri > Gobiiformes > Gobiidae > Odontamblyopus > Odontamblyopus rebecca. Next base: position 382,820 of record CM060656.1, on the reverse strand, counting down.
GTGGCGCTGTGGACAAGCCTGGCGCTGTGGTGCCGCACAGTGTCCGCGGGCTCCAGCGCACAGGTCCTGAACACCAGTACAAGTTTATTGGCCGCAGTAGCAGCCGTAATGATATATGACCACACTCAGTATTCAGACCCCGAGTCCGTGACGAGACCGAGTCCAAATGCGCTCGAGTCTGAGGCAAGACCAAGACAAAACTCTCGCTTTGTCGGAGGAGGACGTCCAGCGGCACAGGGGTGTCTGTGAGTGGTGGGACAGGTGTGGGTCCTGCTGTGGTGCCGCTCCTCATTTAAGGGGGCGTGGGTGTGTTTTTAAGCAGAGTTTGTTCGTCTGAGTGATATCGCCGCACACGTGGAGCTCGTATGCTGGGGTCGTGTGCGGTCAGAGGTGTCGTGCCTGGGCTCGGTTCGGTTGCGCTCGCGCTGGGCATGTGTGCCGCGCTTTAGGGCCGTTCCAGGCTTGGGCACGATTCTGAAGTCCTAATGTGACTGCGCCCCTAATGTTTGACACATTTAGAATGTTTAGCTCGTCAGTTACGTTTGTGTGCAGCTCCTTATTGTGGCTGCAGAAGCACTCGCATTGGTGCGACTGTTTTGTTTTCCTCGTTCGCACGACGAAATATTTACTCACAAATGTGAGTGAAATGGGCGCACTGTAGAGCCCTGCAATGTTTTATCTTTTGGTCACAAATTGAACATTACAAGGTCTGTAGTGGACTAAAATTATTTTGTATTTCTGTGTGTCTGACCCAAACTGCACTCACAAGACTAGCCCTGCAGGAGGAGTTTATGCAAAAACAACTACTTATGCAGAAAAAAGTACAAGGAAACAATGTATTTATATAAAGACATATTTAACTTGTAGGTTTAGTCTGCCCTTTTACAGATAAATTCCAAATCTTCAGCACATTCACTGACAAACTTCTCCTTTCTGCTGTTGTCTCATACAAATCCTTATTATCTAAATAAAATGACTACAGAACTCCAGCCCTACCAGTGCACCAGAGCAGGTGTGAAAGTGCTCTCAACATGCTCATAACAGTGAGACTTCTAGAGTGGAGTGGTTTCTTTAGTCCAGGTCTGGTGTCCGGTCTGGCCCCTGCTCCTGGCCTCAGACAGCTTCTCACTGTAAAAAGCAGCATCAGGTTTCTAAAGATTTCCGTCAAAAAAAACAAAAAAATCAAACCTGATTAAATGTGTGATCAGCATTTAGGATTCAGTTCAGACATGGTAAACAAATCCAGGAGCATTCACATTTGAGAGAAGACTGAAATCAGAACTGTTAAACTAATACAATCCCATGCAATTCAGAACATGTTTGCAGAGGTTTAAACTACAGGGTTTTACAGCACAATGAGAGGAGACAGAGGGAGGGCATCTGACACACAGAGAGAGCATCATGCACAGGGGCATCTGTCTAAACTACAGGTACTACAACATCTTAAAAAAGCAGGATTTGTTTTTATTTGCATAAGACATTCTATAACCCAAATAACTGCAAACTTTGGTATTTGGTATTGCCACTTCTATTCAATTATGATTAAAACAACTGATCCAATTGTATTCAGAGTTTTTTTGTATCAATACTGCTCAGACGAATAGTATAGAACAGTATATTTGTTTTGTAATGTAGTTTCATTATTGCTCATAGGCCTGTAGTCAACTAAAGACATTATTATTGGACTAAAGACATGTCCTGCCAATCAACTGGTCGAATAAAAAGAAAGGAAAAGAAGAACCCTCAAAACGAAGGAAAAGAAGAACCCTCAAAACGAAGGAAAAGAAGAACCCTCAAAACGATTCCATCCCTCTGTGTATCTGACCCAAACTGCAATCACAAGACTACACCTGCAGGAGGAGTTTATGCAAAAACGAGTATTTATGCAGAAAAAAGTACCAAGTACCACCAATGTATTTATATAAAGACAGATTCAACTTGTGAATCATGAGTTTAATCTGCCTTTTTACAGACAAATACTCAACACCAAATCTTTAGCTCACTCATTCTCCTTTCTGCTGATGTCTCATAGAAATCCTTATCAGCTAAACACAATTATTAGTCATATACTATGACTAAAGGACTACAGCCTTAATGACTTTGTGTGTGATTTTTGATACATCCCTAAACAGGTCAGTCAGATGAATATTGTGTAGTATTCTGAGTATTTTGTTGTGGTTCTGTCCTTTTTTGCAGTGTAGCCTCAGAGGGGAGAACTGCCCCTTCACTGGGCCCCAGCCGGACTCTAGAGAGACTCCAACTATGGATCAGGGCTGAGCGACCAAACAAGACTAAACCAGGACTGAACTAAACCTGTACTAAACCAGAACTAAACCAGGAATAGAACCAGGAATAAAACCAGGAATAAAACAGGGCCAATGAGGAACAGCAAGTCTAATCCACATTTCTCTCATTGATTTAGCAGAAATTCGCCATGTTTTTCAGTCCCATGTGAGATTTTGGTCCTTTCCTTACTCCACGTAAGCAGCCAGATTTGTTTTTAAAGGGACAGACCATGTGTGTCCCTGATTGGCTAATCCACCTGTCAAAACAATATCTGGTTTATATTCTAGAAATTAGTATTGAAAGTAGGGATAGACATGATTAGTTAACTAATCAATAATTTATCATTAAGAATTTCATTGATCACATTAATTTTTATTCGACAAACTGAATGTAGGTTGCTGTGCGTAGTGTAGCATAAGGAGACCGTGCAAACACTGGAGTTGCGGCCTGAAAGTCCCACGTCTCAACTATGGTACACCTCCTTGGAGATCACTATATCCCCCAATGAGTGCGTTTCCCTGCACATCAGTATCCCGGGTATGATCGTTTTTTTAGAGTATCCCTGTATCGTCATGGTGCATTGGTATTTGGTACTGCCACCGCTATTCAATTTTCTCTCTGTTGCAGTATCGCGGTGACTGCAGCATAAAGATGAGTTCGCATGTGTCCAAAAGACAAACACTTTTCAGTCTGTTCATCACAACAGTAGCCAAAATAAATAAAGTGACCAACATAAAGTGAGTGAAATGACCTAAATGCGCTAAACCTGCACACGTACAATCTGCACTCATGAAAATATGAACCATCTCCAACGCGATATAAGCACAGAACACATTCACCAGTCTCATCACATCCCTCTGTCACAGAAAAAACACTCATATTCCAGTGAATCGTGTCCTTTAGGTAGACCACATCAGCGCACAAGGAAAAAAAGCTGTTTTTTTTCAGCACTGACAGTTTATGCAAATTAGCCATGTGGTTTTAAGTTTAGTTTCTGCAAAATATAAACAAATGTGCGCAAAGCTGCATTAAACACATTCTAATCTCAAACGGGCTGATGTGGCTCTATAGTGGTTATGATTTAAATGTAAAGTTGAGTTTACTAAAGCAGATTAGTAATAGTAATAATAATGATGACCATTTCAATATGAAAACATGATTAATCGAAAGTCGTCAATACTCCAGACTATGGATTAAGAAAATGTAATCAAATGTCCATGCCTAATTAAAAGCAATATCAACATAATTTAATACAAAGCTACAGATAATGAAATGCACTATTCTACTTTTGATCTTTCAACATCACCAAATGGCTAATGAAATGGCAGGTTTTGTGGTTTCTTGTGCCCACTTTCCTCCAGTGTCCCCAGTCTGTGTTTGGTTTAGACCTCACAGGAGCTGATGGACACCAGAGAATTAGGTCCAGTCCATTACCTCCTAAAGCTCCACAAACACAGGCACCCATTAGATACTACACTCTACTACTATATTACACGTCATACTATGGCTTAGTCCTGGTTTTAACCTATACAGTGAAGAGCAAGAGTGGATCTTCATAGAAAGGTCCATCAGAATACTTCTATATGCCACACGTGAGAGGAAGCTACCAATTACAGCAGTCACGGAACAGGACCGAATGGAGGGAGGGAGTAAGGAAGAGGAGAGGCGAGGAGAGGGGGCATTGACACACGCAAGCATAAACAACCAATACAATGACCAATACCACTGCAAAGATAGGCCAGTGCAGTCTCTCAGAGCAAGACATCGCAACACTGCAGAATCCCTATAGTTTAGATCAGGCATGTCCAAACTATGGTCCGGGGGCCAAATGGGGCCCTCAGACCAATTGTTTTTGGCCCTCAGGCTTCCAGGTGAATTGGCCCATATTACCACAAGTAGTACTTTTTACTGCATGTTTTTGAAATCTACCTTGATCAAGCAAATGTAGTGTGTCCTTCTGAGGGTCTAAGCCTGAACAAAGATCTGGAGGGTCATTCAAACCTGTTATAAACGCACGGATTTGAATTACTCACCGTTTTGATCATCAGTCTATGACCCCCGATCGGCCCTCACGCTGGTCTGTGTTTTAATATGTGGCCCTAGATGAAAAAAGTTTGGGCACCCCTGGTTTAGATGTTCTGTATTACACAAATTTGACTCTTGCGAGCTTTAAGCCATCAAAAACAGACCTGGAGCTGTGTTTGTTTCATTCATGTTGAGAAACCCTTTATTATTAGTCTGTCTCCAAATGCTCCAAATGCTCTGTTCCACCTTGTTAAATTAACAGCTACCTTTTACCTTTAGTTCAGTAGAAACTGGCAATTCTGGAGCTGAAATAATTCTAGTGAACACGTATGCAGTTTACAAACATAGTGGAGCATTTCCTGTATTACCACATGACATCACAAGGTGGAACAGTGTGCGTTCAGTCTGAGAGAAGAACTCAGCCTAAATATGCAGGGTTTGTGTTCAACTGTGAATGAAACAAAAGACAACTCCAGGTCTGTTTGTGATGATGAAACTACATTAGACCAGAGATGTGAAAATAGCATCGTCAGGGCCCTTTAAACTGAGGACAGGTGGACAGGTCAGAATCCTCAGGTGGACTTTGCTGTCAGATTTGATGACCTGGTACATGGTTCATATCTCTAATTACTGGAGCGATCCACATGTAACAAAAACCGGGACAAAGCGCAGTCTGTTAGCAATACATAATTATTCAACCCCAAAGATGTGAGTAAATTAAACAGACTTTAAAGACGTACGATTAATATGTTTAATAAGTTTGTAGAGCCAATCCCAACAAACAATTGGATATTTCGTGCAAAAACAGTAAATCTCCCATTATAAAGTTAGGCCCTTGCAGAAATTAGTATTAGAATAAAAACAGATTAATTCTTCTAAATAAACAGTCGTAACCTTCACTTGTTGCATTTGAAAAGATTTACAGAGTCATGGAAGATGGTGACATAATAATCATAGAAAATATTATAGAGGACGTGGGCGTGTGGATCAGGGTTTGGTAACACTTCTGAAAGACTGCCAACAGTAATGTCTTTCCACATTTGTTTGTAGAACTGTCACTAAAACTATTATTACTCCTACTGCTAGTACTACTACTCCCACTGCTGCTGCTACTACTACTGCAGTTGGTACTACTACTGCAGTTGGTACTACTACTGCAGTTGCTACTACTTCTTAATAGTACTACTACTAATAATACTACAACATATCTACTAGTACTATCACCAGTACTATCACCACTAGTAGTATAAATACAGCTGCCTTATTTAAACATGTATCAACAAAACAAAAGCTCTGAGGACAAGTTGACCCCATTGCAAACTGTTGCCCATTTAGCTAACAGGCAACGTTATGAAAGTAGCACATCTATTTACTATTTTTGTTTCAATCACAAGTGAAGCGACTATCTTACCCTCTTCTGTCAGCATAAATGAACTAAGGTGAAATGATTGAATATGATGACAAAAATCACACATGCCTGATTATTGTCAGTTGTAAGATCAATAAGGCAGTGTCTCCCAATAATAAAGGGGACTTTGGTGGTCCCCATAGCCTAATGTTTGCCCTCATAGTCTAAAAAGAAGATGAAAACAATTGTAAAACAAATTCTAGTTTATGCTTGATACTTTCCAGTGACATTGCACTGGTGGTGTTCATCGTGTCGGAACCGGAAGCTGTCCAGTCTCCCTAAAAGTTCCATAGTGCATCTTTAAATCAAACCTACTGTGCTTGTGTATGCTCAATAGCTATAATCTATGACACTGTGGATCATTATGTTATAATTTGGACATTTGAAATCACAATATTCATCTAATACGATGTTAAAAAAAAAAAAAAAACCAAGTCAGCTGACTTCTGCATTAAGAACAAAGCACAGCAGGCTGTCGGCCCCTTATAGAAAGCTCCACATCTCACTGGCCTGCAGCAGATATCTTTTTCTTATGACTATGCATGCAGTGCTGACAAATCCTACACGTACCACAACTTAAGGAATAAAATTGGTAAACAAAGTGTGTACGTCACAGTGAGAGTGTTGAAAATAAGAGATTAAAGATCAGTCAAACATTCACAAATCACTCTAGATAGAACTCCTGGTGAGTAAATAGCGAGGGGAAACAACAATAATGATAATAATAATAGTAATAATAATAATAGTAATAATAGTAATAATAATAATAATACATACATACATACATACATACATACATACATACATACATACATACATACATACATACATACATACATACATACACAGATACACAGATACATACATACACACACATACATACATACATACATACATACATACATACATACATACATACACTTCTATAGTGCTTTTCTTGACACAGTTCCATTTTATCACAGGGTTAAAAGCTCTGAGCCCATTTTGCAAAATTCGTCTGCATTTAAAATGGCAGTTTGGTCATTTGCTAATTGCCATCATACAAATTATGATTTGGATTAAATTATGATTAATGATAGTAAGCAATGCAATAACATCTCCATAGAGACAAACAGGGAGCTGACCCGTCTCCCAAAAAGTTACACAGTGACTTTTTTTCTGAAGAGGTAAACAATTAAAAAAAAAAACAGGTTAATTTCATTAATCTGAAATTGTGACATCGATAAATCCAACTTGTCATTTGCCAACATTTCACCATCAGCTCATGAGCAGTGGGCGTGTGGCGTGCGTGGAGGGGTCAGAAATAGCTCCACAGTGACACGCGTTTGGGGCTTACCTGCGGGTTTAACATGCTCTTTTCAGCGGGCCACACGTGAAAACCTTTCTTCTTTATCCCTCGCGATAATCCTGTTAACACCAAAAAAGAAAAAGTACCATTTCGCAATCAGTTCACTTCACTGGTGTGAGCCTCTACGCACGGCGTACCTGACCTCTGCGCTGCGTTTACGTAACGCTCCAACTATTTTCACGTAAATAAGCACCAAAACTTGACAGAAATTCAGCTAAACACACTAATTGTTTATTTAGGGTCTGGCTACTGTCACTAATACTCGTAAAAAAGCAACTAGTACTGTCGTGTTTTCTCTATTAACCACGTAAAAATATTAAGTGTATAGCAGTGTCCAAATATGACTTATGGTGAACATAAACCATCCACAACGCATTAAATAATACGCATGGCGAATATAGTGTAATAAATGCGTTACATCCATTTAAAATTACAATCGTTAAAGAAGAACAAGAACATAGGAAATTGTCAGCGTTGCATTTACGTGAAAACTGACTGAAATTGAGCTACACATCAATTTTTTTTTTCCTAGGGCAAAGTTGCTAGTTAGTAGTTAATTCTACATGGAAATCATATCACCCGTTTTGAATAAACTTGTTGAAATGAACACATTGAGTTAAAAGGCCATTTAAATGCATGCATTTTGCTGGTTGATGAGTGCAAAACTCGTATCTATAGCTGTTTACCATAATCAGATGCATGTGCGGGCTCTGTGGATTAAAAAGAGACTTTTGCAAGACTTAAAAAAGAGAGAAAAACGTGTTGCACAAACTACGACAACTCCAAACTTTGTACATTCCGCCAGTTGCCTACCTTAGCTCAACTTTTCTCCATGGAGAGACCCGAGTTCACCTGGCTTTTAATCCGCTTTTGTCGCTCTCATGCCAGCAGGAAATCCGCCCTGTGCGCCTCTCCACTCCCAGAAGCGTCAACGGCAAGAAACCAGTGACACAAACCCGTGAAAAGCCACGGGTTTAGCAGAAAAACGTGGAAAAAGTCTCAATCCGCCCTTCTCGTTCTGCAGACGTGCGCGGAGCAGCAGCGGCGCTAATGGAGCTAGCGTTAGCCGAGGCTAGCTCGCTGCTTTGGGCCGAAGTTTAGGACGCTTTGACCCGCTTGGTTCCGCCTAGCAGCGATTAAACGTTTGTAAACGGGAGTAGGGTAAAAACGGGATCGATAACGGGCGGGTTGAGCTGTCGAATAGGCTCAAAAATCCAGCTCTGGAGCGAGAAAAAGCGTCGCTCCTTCTGTACGACCCAAATAGATGGCCATTACTTTTGCTATGCTCCGCCTCCGTCCTCTCCGAGCGCAGCGCTACAGCCTGGGCATTTCGTCCCCATTCTTAAATAACACTGGAATCATGATTTAGGATGAAGGTACAGCTATAGCTTTGTAAATCACTATTTCCATTAATACAGAGACTGTGGTGGCCTCCATAGTCTAAAAACAACTTATAAAAGAGAACACATTGATCAAAAACTGACGGTTATAGATTCATTATAGCGAGTAAGTGACATTTATAGCCTACACCACAAAGTGAATGAGATTAAATTACTGAAATATAAATAATATGTGCCACTACTATAATATATGGGAAACACTGTGATATACTGAAATCTCACATGTGGCACTAGTGCTTTATAGCCACAAGAGTTCAGAGAACATTCCACTGCCCCACACTGGGGAAAATATCCAAAGCTAAAGTCTAAAATATTGGACCTCATTATTTCCTTTTGGACTTGAACTCACTAAATCAGTATTCATTTACTGCTGTTGTCTACTGTCATGGCCATTATGTCATTCCATTCTCTTTTTATGTGAGTAGACAGTACAGAGATGTTCAGCTTCAGGCCAAAGCAGCATCATAGAAGAGAACCTGTTGTTTGGCTTCTGGCTCATATCTTCCTTTTACAAAGAAAAGTAAAAAAACAAAAAAAACAATAGTCAAACTGTCAGTTTCCCCTTGCTTTAAAGGCCACAGCTCTCCCTGCTCTCTCAACCCTCCAACAGCTTACTAAAGAAATGTTTAAACATAGATACCTGCAAATGCAGACTGGGCAAGATGGCACTACAAATACAGATAGAGCCCATATGATACACAGAATCTTTATTAAAACCATTCAATAAGAGATAAGAACAGCTGTGAGGCTATTACATTACCTAGCCTGGTGTTATTATTATAGGCTATTGCCAATATCTGGTTAATAATTCAAATGTCATATGAGCTATCCAATATTAAACGGTGTAATGATGATCGCCATACACCATCATAGAAGAGACTAAACCAGAACAGATAAGATAAAAGAACCATTATTTGTCCCACAGTGGGAAAATTCCAGATATAGACATATAGGTGTAGGGTTAGAATCATGATTTTACTGTTGAATGCACTACATATTTACTACTATTAAAGCTCCTGTGTTACACAGAATGGATGGAGTTTTAAACTATGTTCTAATGTTGTTCCCTCCTCAAAAACAGACCTGGAGCAGTGTTTGTTTCATTCACATATGTCTGAATAATCCTTTATTATTAGTCTGTCTACATCCCCAAAGCTCCATATATGATCTGTTCCACCTTGTGATGTCATGAAGTGGTAGTTTGACAGCTCCTTTTACATTTTGTTCAGTAAAGATGGTAATTCCAGGACTGAAATAATATAACTGATTCTAATGAAGGTGTATTGAGTCTAAAAACATAGTGGACCACTTCCTGTAGCCTATTACCACATGACATCACAAAGTGGAGCAGAGTGGTTTGTGTTTGAAAGAAGAACTCTTAATCTGTAGGGTTTGTGTGGATGAATGTGTGAATGAAACAAAACACAACTCCAGGTGTGTTTGTTATGAGGAAACATTAGAACATAGCGTAATATAGTCCTTAAAGCATCATTTTTATTCAATTATTCTTGTCATTTCACTGTATTTTATTCTCCACATCAGCCTGTTCCACACTCTGATGGTCAACAACCCACATGTGACGTGCCACCCCACCCCCGGCCCAAACGCCTGGGATCTAGTGAGTGCTTCTCTGCGAGAGGGGGGGGTAAAGAGGGATTTCCCCCCAGCCCCCTCCACAGCCAATCACAGGCTCGCTTTCCCTGCTTCTCTGCGCTCTCATTGGCCGAGGCCCCTTCCATCAGTCCAGTCCCGCCCACTAGAGCAGGGGTGTGTCCTGACGTCAGAGGTAACCGAGAGGTAAACAACTCTGACCGCGTGAGCGTTAAAGCTACACGGACCTGCTCTCTCTCTCTCTCTCTCACTCTCTCTCTCTCTCTCTCGCTCTCTCTCTCTCTCTCCTCTCCTTCCATCTCTCTTTCCCTCTCTAACCTCTCCTTCCCATCTTCATTCCCTTCCTCTCCTCTTTCATCCTCTACTCCTTCCTCTCTTCCATTTTCTATTCTCATATCAATCCACCACCCCTCTTTCTCCCTCTCTCTTTCCTCCTCCTCACTCTCCTCTCTTTCTCTTCCTGTTTCTTTCTCAGATTTCTCCCCCTTTCTCACTATCATTCCTAATGAATTCTCCTACCCCCTTACTTACTTCTTGTTCCTCCATCCCTCTCTCATCTTCACACTCCCTTTACTCTTTCATCCTCTACTCCTTCCCCTTCTCGGCTTCTCTCTCTCTCTCTCTCTTTCATTTCTGTCTTCCCTTATCCTTCCACCCATCCTCCTCTCTGCCTCTGTTCTCCCTCTCTCTGATGTAAATGAATGGATTAGAAACAGCAGCTCTGATGTGTTCTGAATGTGGCCTATGTGAACACACACAGGTGAATATGTACAGTATTGCATCAGGCTCAAAACACACATGTAAGATGTTTATTTCAGTCACATGTTTCACTATTATCACGATTAATACGAGATAAGAACAGTGTGGATTATTAAAGGCTGTTTATCCCCAATATCTGATTCATGATGAAAAAGTCATATGAGCTGTTCAGTATTAAACCTGATAATGAGATGGGCCTAAAGGCAGACAGGCACCTTCCAAAACAGGACTGGACCGAACTGCACCAGGATTAAAACTGGACTAAACCAGGACTAAACCAGACCATAACCAGAACTAAATCAAGGACCAAACCAGGACTAAATCAAGGACTAAACCAGGACTAAACCAAGGACTAAATCAATGACCAAACCAGGACTAAATCAATGACTAAACCAGGACTAAACCAAGGACTAAACCAAGACATAACCAGAAATAAATCAAGGACTAAACCAGGACTAAATCGGGACTAAATCAAGGACTAAACCAGTGCTAAATTAAGGACTAAACCAAGACATAACCAGAACTAAATCAATGACCAAACCAGGACTAAACCAGGACTAAACCAGGACTAAACCAAGGACTAAACCAGGACTAAATCAATGACCAAACCAGGACTAAACCAAGGACTAAACCAGGACTAAATCAAGGACTAAACCAGGACTAAACCAGGACTAAACCAGGACATAACCAGCACTTAACCAGGAACTAAACCAGAACTAAACTAAGACCAAACCAGATGTACCAAGTCTTTATCGGGACTAAATAGGACTCAAAGTGAACCAATAAAAAAACAGGCAAAATAGTGACTGCATTTTTCCTCCTTTCTCTTGTGTTTGGTTCCACTCCTCTTTCTGGCTGTGTGCCTTTGCGCCGTACACTGGCCGTGCGTGCGAGGCGTGCCCCTCGTGTCGTATAGCGCACAGATAATCCCCGTGTTTTCGCCTCGTAAGTAGGACACTCGTGGTATTGACACATTTGTGGAGCGTGTGCAGTGGAGCGGACGTACAGGAGGGGTGTGTCCGCTCCGCAGTGCGCGGAGGAGAGCGCGCAGTGCCGCTCTTCCTGCGCGCACGGAGCACGCGGGGGTTGCCATAGGATTTACATTATGAAGGCGCGCGAGTAACGGGCTATTTATAGACCGAATCAACAACATTAGCGTGGGTATGCTAATCAGGACGTGCGGCTTTGTGGAGAAAACAGGATTCTTAGTAGGCTAGTATCGAGAGGCAGGACTGAACCAGAGCTAAACCAGGACTAAAATGGATAAATGACATGATTAATCCAGTAAAGGTGCGTTCACACGTACTTGGAACGAAAACGGACTAAACCAAGACTAAATCACGACTTGATCAGGACCAAACCACAGCTAGCACAGAAGAATAAGGACTCAAACCAGTTCTGAACCAGAACTAAAGTGTGAATATTTAGCCAGGATTTAACAAGTGCTAAACATGACTAACCAGAACGAGACTAGGACTATATTAGGACTACACCACAACTACACCAGGACTAAACCGTCTAAACAAATAAGGCTCTAAACCAGTAACAAAACTTTGAACCAATCCAGAACCAACTTTTGGTGCAAGGACTTTGACTAAACCAGGGAAGAAAAGCATCCCTAACTCAGGTCCCCACAGGACTAAATATGGACTCCTGAACTTGGACATAACCAGGACTAAACTCTAGACTAAACCAGACCCGGACTAAACATCTAGATTAAACCGGGCCATACAGGACTGGTATTAGACCAGGACGAAACCAGGACTAAACATGGTCCTTAGTTGGTGCAGAGAGGGTCAGGCACAAGGGCTCATGGGTGAAGGTCATGGGTGTGTCTAATGTAAACACAGAGCAGGAGGGGAGGAAGAGAGAAGAGAGAGAGTAGAGAGTGAATATAGGAGAGGGAGACAGAGGACAGAGAAGAGAAAGAGGGAAATATGAAGAGAAGGAAGGGGAAAAGTGAGAGGAGAGAGAGATGGGGGAGAGGAGAATGAGGTAAAGAGGACAGAGAGGAGTGAGTGAGGGAGAGACAGATTGGAGGAAAGAGAAGAGAGAGAGAGGACAGAGAGGAGAGAGAGAGAGGGGGGGGGGGGGGGGACAGGGGCCCCATACATCCTGTAAGTCCTCCAGGAAAACAGTACCGCTAAAAAGAGAGTGGAATCTGACCAAAGGACTGTGAAGGGACTAAAACAGAACTGAGCCAGGACTAAAACAGAACTGAGCCAGGACTAAAACAGAACTAAAACAGAACTAAACCAGGAATAAAACAGAACTACATTATTCTTTAAAAAGAATCATTTGCTAGGTGCCACTCTGGACTCTGGATTGAGACGACCCAGAACATTCCCAATGCTGAACCAAAAACAAGCCAAAAAATAAATAAAAAAAATAGACAAAACAAAAATGTGATCAAACTTTTCTTGAGTGAATGGAGCAAATATAAAATCTACATCACAATAATGACAGAACACATTATCTGAATAAATGGGACTAACCAAAGTAGGACTGCACTGAACCAGGCTAAACTGGAGCAGGTCCAGTGCCAGGTTTACACTATGCAATATGATCGTTTCACTCAGCTCCAGCTCAAACTGTACGACCAAATCACAGGAAGTTCACAGCTCACTTCATGTTCTCATGAGGGGAGAATGGATTTCAAACAGGTTTGATATTCTTGCGATTTTGCTGATTGGGAACTTGTTGTTAGGTTTACTAGTTTAGTTTAGTTTATAATGAGACTGGGACAGTGCACATTTACATTAACCTTAACAGGAGAGATGCTTGTACCAGGTTGTGGCGCCAGTGCTAATTTCCACCTGTCGTCCCCGGGCAGGTTGATGTTATAGTTCATAAATACAAACATACAAAGAGAATGTCTTTATAATGACCGGAGCATCATTAAAATTCTGTGTCCTCATTCATACCCAGTTCTCTCAGCACTTTAAAATCATCATCCTTATCAAAAGTCATCATTCTGTTCATTCTCTCCAGAAGATCACGCTCTCTCCACACACTCCTCAGCCACATTATGGAGCAGGTTTGGTTTGAAAGGAGCCATTTTTTCACCAGGCGTGAGAACGTGCCATAGTTAGTACATGTGATCAGCTCTGTCGGTCACATGTTCCACTGACGGACGCCGCACATGAAAAGTTTGAGTTTCCAAATGCCGTCCTGCGTTTGTGGATCCTGCACTCGCCTCGTGGATCGAGCGGCTCGGGAGGCGGTTTCAGAGCTCAGGGAAACAAACTGTTTAAGTGGAGGAGCAGCAGCATCATGAATGATCTTATACAGCAGACAAATATTTGCAAACATTATCAGGTTTTCAAAACTTAAAATCCCCTGTTTCACAAAAATATGACAGTGGTGGAATTGTTGACCTTTCTTGTCATGGGACTTGAGAGCACTTTTATATAATGATTCTAGAGGCCTCAGAGCAGATTTAAGCCTGAGACCAAGTTGTTCTACAGTATAAGAAGTGTGGCATTATCATCACATTCAGATCAGCACCTGAGGCTTCAGGACTCAGGGAGGTTCTGATGTATCTGAAATTGGCCATGTTGAATTTTATAGTGTTTGTTAACTTTTTAATGTGTTTTTTAAAACACAAATTTGGTTCTAGAATAATTCCTAGATTTTACCTGATCAACATTATTAATCTTCTGTCCTATCAGAATTTCAGGATAGTTTTGAGATTTATGACGGTTTGAAAAAAACATAGAAACAGTTTTGTCGATATTTAAAGTGAGATAAGAGTTTTTAAGCCAATCAGAAACCTTAGTCATCTCCTCTGACAGTTTTTGAGCAACTTCGATAATATACCATGCGTATATACCACAGTATCATCGGCACACATGATTATTTTAACATTACACACAGACAGGAGGTCATTAATATATAGCGTGAACAGCAGGGGGCCAAGAATAGACCCTTGTGGCACACCCACACTGCAAGGTCTGAGGGGAGATGTAACATTGTTGACTGCTACACATTGGAGCCTCTCACTGAGGTAAGATTTTATCCAATTTATTGTGTTCATACTGATATGGAAATTTGATAGTTTGCTGATAAGTAAGTCATGGTTAACTGTAGCGAAGGCCTTTTGTAAGTCAAGAAAGACCCCACCACTCCTCCTTTTATGTTACCTGGTAGCTCCATTGGGCTCGTGGATGCGTGTGGTGTGTGGGTCACCAGAGCTGCCTCCTTCGCGGGTGTGGTTATCTGCAGTGGCTGTTGTAGATCCATAGGCCCGGGGTTTACTTGAACATCTCCGCATAGAAGTAGCATAATGCAAAGGAGAGTTGCATTTCCCCCCTGGACTGATGTCTGAGTCATTCTCCGTGCGCTCGGTTTGTATTGCACACTTTGGCCATTTAGCACGTTGGAGAAGATGACATACCGGCTCCATGAGTCCAGGGGCATAACAGGCCTCTTGAACGCGCCACTTTCTTCTGGAGCGATTTTTGGCAGCGTTCCAGCTCCCAAG